>OY759263.1:22688353-23085853 GCA_963662155.1 Lamellibrachia columna | reverse complement strand
GCGTTTGTACGCCGTCGTTTTTACGCCGTCGTTTGTACACCGTCGTTTGTATGCCGTCGTTTTTATGTTCTTGTATGCCGTCGTTTGTATGCCGTCGTTTGTACGCCGTCGTTTGTATGCCGTCGTCGATTACAATCTATTAATACTTATGGTCAAACATAGTTGAGTAAACGTAAAGGTATGAGGTTACCTCCATACTCTCAGGCGTCACGACAGGCGTTGACAGCACGATATAAACTATGCATACGTCGTGCTTGGATTACTGGCAACAATCGTTCACCTTCGTAAACTTACACCTGCTGTCCAATGTTGTCTATCCTTAACTGTGCCCGAAGACCGATTAGTCATCAGAGTAGAGGCATTCCCTGTGCTGATGGACTTGGCACCAGAGCACATTCCATTGATGGTGACTTTTTGAACTGTCCTCCAGGTTTAACAAGATTGCTATCCAAGGCAAAGTCCCAGATGACAAGTGGACAAGGAAGCCATTGGCTTATCGAGAGTCCAACAGATTTCATGTGTGTCACCCGCCCTTCTGAGATATGTGCCAACCTTGTTTTTAAACATATTCACGCTGCTAGTAGTTACACAATCTGTACATAATTTTTTCCATTAATTTATTGTCGTCTGTGGGAAGAGTACTTCCTGATATCCAATTTACACTGATCCTTTACTAATGTTACTTCATGTCCTCTAGTTCTACTATATTTCTTGAGTGAGATAAACATATTTCTGCCAATATTTTCATACCCATTCAATATCTTCAAAACTTCAATTTGATTTCCTCTCAACCTCCTTGTATCTAGGGTTGTTAAACCACATTCGTTTAGGCGTTCTTCATAAGGTAGGCATTTAGCCAGGATAACAGCTGATGTCAAGGCAGACCACTATAATTTTGATCAATACGTTAAACCACTATTTCTCAGTACGCGCAATGTATTATACGTGATACAACTGATGGGCTTTGATTCCAAAAACGGTGACAATAAATACAAAGGTTACCGTCATTTGTTCTGAGGAAATCCGCTTCTTGTTGTCCGGCGACGTCGTACCTGTCATACGTGTTTAGTTTTACTTGTGTCCAGAGTTGACACTGAACTCTCGCTGCCGTGTCAACCCACGTGTCGTCACAGACCGATCTATGGGCCGTCTTCGGCGAGTGCGAGTCCCGTTGGAATCGCTCGCGTAAGGACATTTAGTTTACATTGCTGGCCACAACACTAGTCATTCTACGGATGTATGTCACAGTGTCACAATGTAATTGTCGGTCGTCGTAAAATCGTGCGGTCTGCCAGATTGGCCGAGGCTAACGCTGTTGCTGTCGGTCGCTGACTGCGTAGATTAGACGGCGCTTGGCGAATGCATTCTCCAATAAGATCAGAAACTTGACACAGTATAATTTCAAGCGGCGTTGTGTGCTTACAAACCACCACGGCAATCTCGAGTTAGCCTTGCAAATGCAAATCTTAAGGTGTATGGTTCTTCGTCAATTGTAAGCAAATTAAACAAACCGGTTCCACAGGCCACAGTGTGATATCATACGACTTTTGTAAAAAAACGTATAGACTAAGATTGTATTGCATGACGCGATATATACAATAGGCCTGCAATGCAAGGCAATGTAGCACCTGCTTGAATGTCGAGTTCTCGATGGAGAGGAACGGGGTACAAATAATCTTGCTGCCTGTTCGATGCATGGTCAATTATGTTAACTCCACGCTGCCTCCAGTTCATTCAGCTGTAAATTAGTGCCTTACAGTGTTGGGTATATGTGAACAAATAACCTTTGCGCAGTCTTTACAGCATGATTGAATGCTTCCGAAATAAGTCGGGTTGGTACTAACATATGTATCATACGTAGCCTGTGCGAGGACAATGAGGGTTATATAGAGTTCCTCTGAAGTGGGAGAAGTCAAAATGTATACACTTAATTACCCAATCAGTGTGATTTGATACCCCAAACATGTTGAGTGCGTTGTACACACATGGATTTGTCTCAAGGGTGGTATACTGGCAATGTATTTAATGCCTCCCCATCGCAGGTGGTTGATTACGGTATAGTTATATCATTGACAGCGTTAAGCCAAGGTTTGACGCACGCACGCACGCACGCACGCACGCACGCACGCACGCACGCACGCACGCACGCACGCACGCACGAACAATTCACGCGGAAAGTGAGGCAGTGTTCCCGGACGAAACAGGTTCGCCAACTAGTAACTCATAACACTGTAGGGCCAGAATTAATCTGCAGCGGTATGAATCAATATTAACCCGATCGTGCTGCATACATGCGATATTAAATATAGAGTCTCAATCAATCAATCACAATTGTTTAGTCGACGACCAACATCGTAAGCCAACATACACGTTCGAATGACTGCACTAGTAAGTCGTCTCAAGTTTCGGCGGTGTGTGCATGCTCAGGTCAGCGGTAATATAGACAGCAGTAAATAGGCGCCTACATATTGATATCGATGTGTTGACTTGAACGCTTTCGTCAGTGTGCCGATACGTTAACGCATGCAAAATGTTTCCGACAAATGTTTTTCTTCACTAGATAAGTCCGCGGCTCATTTAGGCCAATGTTTTCTGTTCTGGTAGAAAAAGCCCAGCCGTCCACGTACGTAGCACCACGCAGTACGCACCCGCTTACTCACAACTAACAATATTATCGCAAGTACGCACCTCAATAAATTCCTCTGGCCCGAAATGTTTATGTTAAGTGGAGTCAAAAATGCAACAAAACTTCTTATCCCAAAGCCAAAGATGGGGTAATGGCCGAATGCTCCCTTAATATACTAGTGATACGGATAGGATATATATATATATATTATATCCTATCCATATCACTGGTGTATATATGTGCCAACCTTGTTTTTAAACATATTCACGCTGCTAGTAATTACACAATCTGTAGATATATCCTATCCGTATCACTGGTGTGTATATATATATATATATATATATATATATATATATATATATATATATATATATATATATATATCACAAATACGGATAGACCTCGGCACTACTGCCAAGAACTATCGCTTTATGGTTTGAAAATACAATCACTTGGTAAAACATTCGATTTCAGAAATCTATTTTATCAACAACCGCCTTAAAGTGAGTTTGAAGCTCGGTGAGTAATTTTAGTTCAAAGTACCTGTTTTCCGGCGCACATAAAATGGAAACATACCGACGACTACTGTCAGTAGGCCATATTGAGCGGCTCTCAGCCTCAGGATCTTTTTAAAATCAGCATATATATATATATATATAAGGCTTGTGTACACCGATTTGAATAGCTGTACTCCGCGGATGTGTTATAGACACTATAACGACCCCCAACGAGAATAAAATATTAATGCACATTAAAGTAGTTATGATTATACTATCGAACACTCGTTGCCTCTGCAGCGCTACACATCAGAATTATTAGATGTCCAATGCGCCGTCTGACGGCGATTCCCGTTATAAACCTCCATCGATCTTGGATGGTCGGCAGGTGGCAGCAAATATTATAAATAAATTACAATTCCACGCGAGTTTACGAAGGTGACAAAATGGATTGTATTTGAAGTTTGATCAAGTTATCAAATGTGGGCTAATTACAGTTCAATATAATAGGTGTCAGCTTCCACCGTAAGCCAACTTGCTAACAAGATGACAAATAAATACACAGGAATAAAACTATTAGTTTATTGCAGATTATCTACAACCAGTACATATAAATAAGGCATTGTATTGTATGTATGTGTTTACACAGATAGCACCATCTTACATGCATGCACACACACACAACTTCAAACACAACAGACACAGAGAGTAAATACAGATATTATACACTTGCACCAACTAGCAACTAGATACAACTTACAGTTTTGCATTTCAATGACAACCGGAAATATATTTTCTAATTCAAACACAAATTCTCTATTATTCCATTATGCAAAAACGTCGGCCATTCTGATAAATAGCACAATAGCAGAAACAGTTAGTGAACAACTTCCCCTTGAATTAACGACACACAATCAACATTGCCGATTTTTATGCATATTCACTTTGGAATACAACAAAGGATACCACAGACTGCCTAATTAACAATCATATCTTATATAACTGAGAGATTATGATGATACATTAAATGATGCAAGTAAACTGCTCCTAGCATGCATGCATGTATTCAATGCACATGTTGTGCATTGAACACATGGAATGCTGAATATAGCAAGAAAACTTCAATCTGCTTTTCATGATCAGTTGATGACTAGCTAACGTGTACCTTCAGTGCATTACTTTTTCGCCTGATGTGGTTTTCACAAAATGTCTAAAAACCGATAAAATCATACCATGGTTTAAGCATTAGTGGCCACTGGCCACCTGAAACCAGGGGTCACATACACACCGTTGACATTCCTTCATGGTCTAATGTCTTTATACAATTGTATTAAAACGGTCTTTCACACATTTGTTCAATAGCATTACTAATGAAGACATTCCATTGTAATTGACTAACACAATGTCAATTGACCATAAAACAGTTCCACAGAGGCATAAGGCTTCTAAAGCCCACCATACACATACCAACTTTTAGTTACCAACTGTTGGTGGAGAACACACATGACCACATTTGAGTTGCCAACTGAAAAAGTAGTCGTCAACGTGTTGGTAACAGAAGAATCGGTATGTGTATGGTGGGCTTTACATTATAGCCATACCAACCTTTTATTACACTTATATATGGAATAAATCATTTTCCCTGTACTGTTGTACAGTATGTTGATATAAAACAAATTCTGGATTTGCTCACATGAAATCATGCATACAGTGGAATTTCACTATTACGGTCACCGTCAGCACTGGGCCAAAGTGACCTGAATAGCAAGGTGACAGTATTAGTGGGACTAAATGTCCTAAACTTTACTGCTTTGAAATAATTTGGGACTGTCACAGGGTGAGCATAATGGCGAGCTGGCTGTGTTACCGAGGTGACCATAAAGCAAGGTTTCACTGTATATGTAATGGATATACATATATGACTCTTCTGTTAAGGCAATTTAAGGTTCACTGACTAGTTAGGGTTCAATCTTTTGTTGAAACCATTTCTGGATTGCTCTATATTGAGACCATATAAGGCATTCTCCTCTATAAATGTATGTTCTTATATTACTGGCATGTACAAATAGACAATTTAATGGTATGAGGAATCTCTCTAAAGCCACAGCCAACAGACATACACATAAGCCACAATCTGTGATGGAAACAAAGGGAATGGATACACAGTATCCAAATAGAAATCAGTTGCACATGCTACATGGCCACACAAATATGTTAGACACATTTGGTAGTCTTAACACAACACACTACATTTTACATAATAAACAATACAGAACTATCATAACAAATAACAACATTGATGGATCACTTTTACCCACTCTTGTATTTCCCAGTTAAGACCACTCTTAATTATGTATGAAGAACTGGGATTTCCCATTGATTTCAATAAAGTTCACCTGTTTTAAAAGGATTTCCCAAATCACATACAAGTGCAAATCATGCATGCAAAATATGAAAAAAGCGAAAAATAAAAATCAATGTATATTTTACATGATCTTTGACAATTTATCCACATTCTTTAAATAATGCCCACTACACTGAGAATCAAATCCACGTCATACTCATAACACCCCTTTACTGGGCTGCATTACTAGCGCAGCAGTAGACTACCATAAAAGACTGGATGGAAAAATAGGAGGGTTGAGAAAAGGGCTAACCCCTTCACACACAAAAAATTGCACCAGAAACACTGACAACCAGTTTAAATACCACAAACGTGTTTCAAAATACCTGTACAAAATGTCCTGTTCCAAAATCAACCAGTTTTAATAAAACAATTTGGCAAATAGCTACAGCCTACTCTACATCCAGTCCACTATTTCATGAATGCTATTAATCTTGAACATTAATCCTGTGTTCTGCACTAGTTATGGTATTATCCAAAACTAATGTCAACTGGCAAAATAGCAAACAAAACAAACCTAACTAGGTATTAATCACAGGCATATGTTTTGGACCACCATCAGTATTTGTAATTTTTTTTTAATAACTTACTTATTGAACATAAATTTGACAAATAAACTGATTAACATAATATGCAACATACCACATGTGTATCACTTATTTTAAACATCCTATATTCTCAAAAAGTTACAAATATATCAAATATAAAATTTTTGCGAAAAGATGCTATTGCACAAAATTTATAAACACTATGGGACCATTGTTCGCTTTCGCTGGGTGATTATTTCGAATATTCCTGTGGTAGTGGCATACATTTTTGTCCAATAATAATGTGAAACTTTTCATATCTGTGCGAGTACCAGGATCAAAACAAGTTTCTTTGGCCTTTGTCAATACGAATTCCAAGAATTTTGGCCACAGCATTATTTTCCAAGTGCGACGAGCTGTAAATATTTGCTTTATCATTTAGGCTATAGTCGTACCTAGTGCTTTTCTTAAGAATTTTTTTTAAGAATAAAAAATATTTAACATAATATGCTTAGTTGTGCATTTTTCCAAACATAGCTGCATTAATGATTAGATTGTTGCATTACATTGCATGAATCCATTTTCCATATTTACCTTTTGTAGTGTATAAGTATTTTGATAATCTTGACCCGGTCTTTAAACATCAACAATAAATATCTTAACAAGCATGAACCGGACAGGAATGATTACCTGGCACATTCTGTGGAACAATTAGCACCATCTCCAACTGGCCACTGAAATTCTAGTGCTATTCCACATCCAGAAACAATCAGATCCATGTGAAAATACTGTCAACAAAACATCGCAGCATCTTACTAAAAGTGACAACATTCCACACAGTATTACTAAAACAAGAAGCTGATGCTCTTGTTACTTTGTGCAAGAACAATTTCAGTACGACTGACTAATGAACTACTTAAGGGTTCCTAAACACATACAAAATACATTACACAGTTCATTTCATTGTGAGGCATTTTGACAATACTATCTCCTGTATGGAAATGCTACATGTATGTTAAAAATGTAAGCAAACAGATATATAGCATTAGTCTTTTAATCACAAGATTTGCTACATAATTTTAACATCCATAGCAGAAACTGCCTATTATGGCACAGTCCATGCATTGAAACTCATGTTTTTAAATACAAAATAACACTATGAAATCATTTTTAAACAAGCCCACCGATACTACGATTCAAATTCAATGTACAGCCACATACAAGCTAAAACGTGCAGTTTACAAACACTAGGCCAGTATCCCTAGCTTGTGTTAAGCAGTAAAGGGACACCACCTGCGGTTGGTTAGAGAACATGGTAAGACTTATCTTGTTGTGGCACTGCTGGGGTAGCGAGCATGTCGCCACCGCCAGTCGTCGTAGAGTGACGCTTTTCATGTTCCTTCATCTCTCGTCGTAGACGAAACGGCCTCTGACAGATACTGCACTCATAAGGTTTCTCCCCCGAGTGCGTTCGTTCATGATCCTTCAGGTTCCGCCTCTGTCGAAAGTCTTTCCCGCAAGTTGAGCATTTGTACGGCTTTTCGCCGGTGTGGATCGTTTCATGGTCCTTCAGATCGCGCCGCTGTCGAAATGTCTTGCTACACATGTAGCAGCGGTATGGGCGTTCACCGGTGTGGATCTTTTCATGGTCTTTTAGGTCGCGTCGCTGTCGGAATGTCTTACTGCATGTGGCGCAGCGGAACGGTCGTTCGCCAGTGTGAATGCTCTCATGGTCCTTCAGATCGCGCCGCTGTCGGAAGTTCTTCTGGCAAATGGGACAGTGGTATGGTTTCAAGCCAGTGTGAATAGTCATGTGGTCTTTGAGGTCTCGGCGCAGTCGGAACGCACGCTGGCAGATCGAGCATTGATGTGGCTTCTCGCCGGTGTGTACAGAGAGGTGGTCGCGTAGGTTACGCTTCTGCTTGAAGCGTTTCTTGCATGTCGGACAACTCCACAGTCCCTCACTATGAGTGCGTTCGTGTTCGCGAAGGTTGCGCTTCTGACTGAACGTCTTCATGCATGTGGTGCACGTGTACAGCGAGCCAACCACTGCAGTTTCGCTTACTTCCTCTTTCACAACCAATGTTGATGGCACAAAGCCAGTCACACTCGTTCCCGAGCTGCTAGCCTGCACCGCCATTTGCCCGACCTGTGATGACGAAATCAAACCTGGGTCCTGGGAGACGCCCTGTGCAGCCGGCGTAACCACGGGAGAAGGAATGATTGTTGGCGTAATAATTGTTCCAGGAGGCAATGTGATCGTACCTGAGGGGGAGGTAATTTTACTTGACGATGCTGGTAGGGTTATTGTCCCTGAAGGCGATGTGATTGTCCCCGCAGGTGTGATTATCGTACCGACTGGTGGTGCTAATGTTCCGGTTGGCAACGTAATCGTTCCAGAAGGCATTGTGATCATGCCGGTCACTTGTATGTTCTGAGACATGATCTGAACACCTGCAAGAAATTGAGGTGTAATTTGGTTGTGAGTTTTCGATGAATCATGCCCTTGAACGGCGAGGCGCGCATTGGCGGCAGCCGCTGCAGCCACGGCCTGGGCCTGCAGGACCGCGTGTACGTGACCAGGGATGTTTGTTACACGGATATTCCCACCGTCATGTTGCATGCCTGGGAACACAGGCATCATCATCTCCGGCTGCAGAACTGGGACCGTCACGCCCGGACATGTGGTCGGCTGGCGTTCACTGCTCATGCTAGCCACTGGCAAACCTGCAACATTCAAAGTCACTCATAATGCAACTCAACAGTAGTGCCCAGGGTTTTCTTTATTGGGTGACCAATAAGCGCCTGGCAGTTCTAAGAAATTGGCTTTGGTTTAACACACCAAGTGCTTTTGATCAAAACGTTCTGCTAAGTCAGAACGGGATAAGTTTAGTAAACAAAGGCCAAAAGGTTGCATAAGTTGAATTTAGATGCAAACAGCAAGGCCATATCCGATTGGCAAATACAGGGCTGGGTGTTTACAAACAGATTTTCATTTGGCGAGTGAATACTGCCAGACTACATGCACTCGTGACGTAGGGTTATCTAACAATACGCCACGGCCCATGAAAAAAGATGCTGTGTGCTCAACAAGGTTTTCCTGGTAGACCACTGGTGTGATATTCTTGATTGTAGTTGCAAATGATTGTTTTAGTAACTCTAATAGGTACATAAGGTCAAAACCATGACTTCTGTTTCGATTTAAAATAAACAGTATATATTATTTGTATATTTTCTTCAAACAAGTCACTGGGACCATGTCCAACATCTGTAACTACTTGTCGCAAGTCAGGGGTACTAGTAGTATTAGAGTACCCCTGACAGATCGACCTGTTGAAACGTGGATATGTCAGTTTATCCCACGCAAAGTGTGGATGTATGCCTAATCATTTCACCTTAGTCCCACTTCCTGTCTTAGTCGTCGTGTTTCTGGGAACTAGACGCATCCATGCCCAAACTTCAAAGCGCATTCCATGAAATGATCAATTATTACCCGTCCAACCAGCAACAACTGGTCCATTACCAATTAAAGTTCCTGTATGCGAGCCCTGTAAATCTGAACGAGGAATATAATTGGTTAACAGAGCAACTGAAAGTTCAACGTTTCAACAGATCGATCTGCAAGGCATCACTGACACTGTCTGATGACAGTGTCAGCGATGTAGTTACAAGCCAGGGCGGTGGGATGCAAAAAAATAAAACACTTGGAAACTGTTCATATGGTATCGGTCTCTCACTGGAAAGCCCCGGTTTTTATCTTAATAACGACGCGTCCACCTAATTATGGCTACATCCCCGACACTGGCGCCATCTATCACTCATCGCCACCGCTCCACCCATTACTGACAGACTCACTGGCACTGCATCAGTCTTAACGCTGACCCGGCCTTTACAGTAGGCGTAGCACTCTAACCATGTGCATCCTTCTACACATCTTTGTAATGCTGGTTATGTTACTGGCAAACCGAGAAAATAACGCTTCGTGAAATTAATAATGCCAAACACACCACAGTTAACAATCTCCAATCAAAATACTTACGATCCATATTCCACTTTACTCAAGATGGCTTCCGTGCCAAATTGTGCACCTACGCGACAGATGTTCTCGCCGAGACTCAACATTTTAAAGTTGCATTCCAACTTTCATCGTCAGTTAATTTAATTATAAGATGCATTCCGTATAACAACAACAACATAGAGTTGTTTAGTAATCTCTGGTAGCGTATGTATAATTAAGTGGCTATTTTATAAGTAAACGAATTTGCTAAATCGACGCGAATTTGTCGGGCTCTCGTTAACTAATTAATTTAAGATTTCGCTAAGCGTACATTTGGTGTTGCATAACCGTCTCACCGTTCAGAATGTTTCAAGATTTAACAAGATTGCCACCCCAAACAACAAGTTCCAGTTTTTTCTATTTTTTAAAATATGTCAACACGACTTTTCACACTGTTCATCGGTTAAAATTTAGTGTCGTTGTATATTGATATAAGTATTTTGAACACAGTATGAACAATTAGATACCTATTAATCGCAGCCAGTGTAACTAACTGCTAATATATTACCTTGGCGATGCCCCAATTTTCTCGGAAAAATTTATTTCTTTATGTATTTTGGGGTAAAAAACACTTGTCTTCGTTCTTTAACCACTGCTTAACTAACCCTCGTAAAAACAGCCTAGCTACGGAAACTGAAACAAGAGAGAAAACTGCACCGGGCGGTAGGAGAGAAGCAGTACAGGCAACTGGACTTATGAAGGATGGGGACCAAACCCGCAAGGAAGTCTTCACCCCGATGCCAGATCTCCTTACACCCAAAACTTTTATCAACATCGGATGCTGGAATGTGAGAACACTATATCAGACAGGAAGACTGGCACAGGTTCTCCAGGAAATGCACCAATACAAAATCAGCCTTCTAGGTATCATGGAGGCTAGATGGACTGGCGCTGGAAAACGACAACTGGCGACAGGAGACACCATACTGTGGTCAGGCAGAGAGGACAACCAGCATAGACAGGGAGTAGCCCTGATCATCCAGAAGGAGAAAGGTAACACTCTTCTTGAATGGAAACCAATAACTGAACGATTTCTTTATGCTAGATTTAAGTCCAGATTTATCAAACTCTCCGTGGTAACCTGTTACGCACCTACAGAGGAAGCAGAAAAAGAAGAAAAAGATAACTTCTATGACAGTCTTCAGTCAATTTTGGAAGACATCCCCAAACATGACGTACTAGTGGTTCTTTGAGATTTCAATGCACGAGTTGGGAGCGACAACACTAACAGGGAAAGGATCATGGGCAAACACGGAACAGGTACAATGACTGATAACGGCAGCAGATTGTGTGACATATGTGGGGAGAATGACCTCGTGATTGGAGGGACACTCTTCCAACATAAGACAATACATAAACTGACATGGAGATCCCCAGACGGCAGAACTGAGAGTCAAATAGATCACATCCTTGTAAATGGAAAATGGAGACGCTCTCTACAAGACGTCAAAACAAGGAGACTAGCTGATGTTGGCAGCGACCACAACCTGTTGATAGGAAAACTTGCTCTGAAACTGAGAAAGGCAAAGACAGGAGAGAAGAAGAAAGAGCGTTTTGATACCACCAAGCTACAAAACCCAGAAACCAAGCAACAGTTCACAATTGCTCTGAAGAACAGTTTTGGTATTCTGCAGGAGGAAACAGAGATGACTATACACAGTTTCAACATGGCCATGGAGCTAGCAGGGAAAGCAGTGCTAGGCTACAGAAGAGCAAAGAAAGAGCAGTGGATTTCCACATCAACTTGGGACAAAATAGACCAAAGGAAAGGAATAAAGAAAAAGCTGCTCACCACAAAGTCCCCAAGACTCAAAGAAAGACTTTCAAGAGAATACTAACAAAAAGACAAAGAAGTAAAACGGAGTACCAGAGTAGACAAACGCACTTACATTGAAAACCTCGCAGAAGACGCAGAAGCAGCAGCAAGAAGAAAGGATATGAAGTAACTCTACCAAATAACCAAGAAGCTGAAAGGAGATACAGGTCCAAACCAGAATCTCCCACTGAAAGATGCAGATGGAAAGATAATCACAGTCGAGAAAGAGAAGATAGAGAGATGGAAGGAGCAGTTCCAACAGGTTCTCAATCGTGCAGATCCACCCAGACTTGCAGACATCCCGGAGGCACCAGATGACCTTGAAATCAACCTCGACCAAATCACAGAAGCAGAAGTTAGAGAAGCCATTAAAGCCCAGAAGAATGGAAAAGCACCAGGAAGCGACAGCGTCTGCGCAGAAATGCTGAAAGCAGATGAACAAGAGACACCCAGAATTCTATGCCAGATCTTCCAGAGAATATGGGATGAAGAAGACACACCGGATGATTGGAAGACAGGCACAATTATCAAGCTACCAAAGAAGGGCGACTTGGGGAACTGTAACAACTGGCGGGGCATAACCTTGTTATCAATGAAATGCAAGATTTTCAGCCGCATAATCCTGAAGAGAATATCAGCAGCTACTGATACAATCCTCCGCCAGGAACAAGCCGGTTTCAGAAGAGGAAAGTCATGCATCGACCACATTTTCACGCTACGGCAGATTTTGGAACAAAGCACGGAATGGAACAGTACGATCTACATTGCCTTCATTGACTTTGAAAAGGCCTTTGATAACCTTCACAGAGAATCCCTGTTGAGAATACTACGTCACTACGGGATCCCACAGAAGATGGTAAATGTGATCAAGATACTTTACACAGATGTCCAGTGTCAAGTCGCCTGTAACAGTCACATGTCAGCCAGCTTTAGCGTAAAATCCGGAGTAAAACAGGGATGCATTCTCTCACCATTTCTTTTCACCCTTGCCATCGACTGGCTGATGATAGAAATCACCAAAAATGGAAACAGAGGCATCAGATGGACACTTACCTCGATCTTGGAAGACCTGGACTATGCAGATGACATTGGACTGCTGTCTAACAGGCACAAGGACATGCAAGAAAACATGGAGAAACTCACAACAACAGCACCACAGATTGGGTTAAAGCTCAACACAGCAAAAACCAAACTGATGAGAATCAATAACAAGACAGATAACCCCATCACCATAAACAACATAAACAACAGTGATGCTCTGGAAGACGTTCAGGACTTTGCATACCTGGGAAGCAAAATCACAACAGATGGAGACTCTGCAAAAGATGCCACGGCTAGGATCAGAAAGGCAAGTCAGACCTTCGCTATGCTGAAGCCCATATGGAAATCCAAGCAACTGAGATTGGAAACAAAACTGAGACTGTACAATAGTAATGTTCTTAGTGTAATTCTCTATGGCTCCGAATGCTGGAAACTGACAGCCAAGCTAGCACACAAGCTTGAGACCTTCCAAAACAAGTCTACGGAAGATCCTAGGAGTATTTTGGCCCAACACCATCACTAATGAAGAGCTGCACCGCAAAACAGATGCAACATCCTTGGCCACACAGATAAAGAAGAGAAGATGGAGATGGCTTGGACATGTGTGCCGAATGTCACCTGGCGCACTGCCCAAGACAGCCTTACGCTGGATAGCAGATTGAAAAAGGAGACGTGGTCGCCCAAAAGAAACATGGAGACGAACAGTGGAGAAGGAGATGAAAGAATGCGGCCTGACATGGAACACCATCACCAAATGGGCTGCAGACCGACAGCAGTGGCGCTCTCTTGTTGATGCCTTATGTGTCAACGGGCACGAAGAGGACTAAGTAAAAGTAAGTAACTAACCCTCCCTTGGGTGGCTCAACTAACCCCGTTTCGACAATTAAGCTTATTCAATTAACTTCTCATTAATGCGCGTAGTGATGTAAATAATCTTCTTCTGTGCATAATTAAACGGCTTACTGCATCCAGTGAGCTGGCGCGCGGCGCATTGGTGCGCTCAATACAGTAGGTGCGTTGGCAGTTCGAGCAAGCAAGTGCGAAGTGATCGATTAGTTCGGAAATTACGTTTTGCGAAAAGACGCCAGTTCACAACATTGCTACGGCGTGTTCGGAAGCACATTAAACACACACACACACACACACACACACACACACACACACACACACACACACACACACACACACACACACACACACACACACACACACACACACACACACACACACACACACACACACACACACACACACACACACACACACACACACACACACACACACACACACACACACACACACACACACACACACACACACACACACACACACACACACACACACACACACACACACACACACACACACACACACACACACACACACACACACACACACACACACACACACACACACACACACACACACACACACACACACACACACACACACACACACACACACACACACACACACACACACACACACACACACATATGTATTCAACGATTTATAACCATTACTTAGATGGGCAACATTGTATCTTCTCTGAATGACATATTGACAGTGTGTGTATATGTATATATTATATATATATATATATATATAATTATATATATGATTATATATAATATATATATATAATTATATATATGATTATATATATATATATATATATATATATATATATATATATATATATATATATATATATATATATATATATATATATATTGTTTAGATCAATAATTTATATATATATATATGTGTGTGTGTGTGCGCGCGTGCGCGTGCGCGTGCGCGTGCGCGTGTGCGTGTGTGTGTGCTATTGTTATTACCGGCGGTTTGAATTTTCATCTTGACATTGTATCAGATCCTGACGCACGTCATTTTTTTGACTGACCGCGGCGTGACTCAATTAGTTACAGATGGCACACACAGTAAAGGTCACCTCCTGAATGTAGTTATCGTTCGAAACCATAATGCAATAGTAACTACACGACCGCGTGTGTTTGACCCGTGTTTATGTGGTAATCCATTTGGTGATCACATTTGGTGATCACATTTGGTGATCACATGGCCATCACATTCTGTATAAATGTCAGAAAGCCTGCTCGAGTGCGTAAAGAAATAGTTGGCGACTGCGTCATTTATGCCTTCCCGATTTCAAACGTGATATTACCTCTTTGCTAGAGGATATAAACAGTGACGCACCCATTAGTGACATCGTTGCGACATACACCAATGATTGACGTCGGATTGTTGACAAACAAGCGCCACTGCATAAGACGACCATTACATTGCGACCTGACTGTCCGTGGTACACTGACTGTCCGTGGTACACTGACTGTCCGTGGTACACTGACTGTCCGTGGTACACTGACGAGCTTCGGGACGAGAACCAGCGTCGACGGCGAGCTGAGCGCACGCGGCTGAAAACTCGTCTTGAGGTACATCGGCAGGTGTATCGCATACAATGCGTGGTCTTCAACCGCATGCTGGTTAACACAACGAAAAACTACTACACGGCTAAGATCGCCAATTGCAAACATGTCCAAAACAACTATTTAACATCACTAGAAACCTCATGGGTAACAATGACATAACGACAATGCCATCGTATGTCCGTTCGGTGGACATGGCGTAACGCTTTGGTGATCACTTTATTGAGAAAGTATCGAACATCAGGAAAGACATTGTCGACTGCGGTGACGTTCGTCCGTACACTAAGATGGCCGCTATGAGCAACGACGCGGTAGTCGGTGGTGTCCCACTAGTCTGCTTTGAGACAGTCACAGAACCGGACGTCGAAGTTTAGTTGCATCCGCTCCGGTTAAATCGTGCGAATTGGATCCAATGCCAACGAGGCTGCTAAAGCAATGTTCACACGAGATAGTGCCATTAATCACAGTACGATAAAGCGCCTCTCACCACATCAAATGTATCTGTTGATTTCTAGCATGCAATCGTTAAACCACTTTTGGAAAAAAAAACCTACGCTGGATAAAGACATCTTACACAACTACCGCCCTGTGTCGAACTTGCCATTTGTGTCGAAATTGGTTGAAAAAGGGGTTGCAAAACAAATTAGCATAGGGGACAGAGTGTTGGGCAAACGTGTTCGATCAAACGGTAGCAAAAGTGTTTAAGCGCCAACACCTACGTTAGTATGACGTCAGAGGGAGAGCGGTACGCTTCACTGTCGCTGCTGCGAGGGGCCCGTGTCATGGTGACCATTAAGAAACGGGTGAAGGACACGTATGTGAACTACACCGTGTCAAAATTGGAAGTAGTTGACGTGTAATTCTCTTTGTAGAGGGCGAACATTGGATCGCGCTGTACCTGGACGCCGACGGACGCGGCGATTACTTCTGCTCGTACGGCCTGCCGCCACGACACGCGGCATTCCGCACCTTCCTGAACGAACATTGTTCCGAGTGGACTCATACTAGCAAGAGACTTCAGAGTCCTATGTCTAACGTGTGTGGACAATATTGCATAGCTTGTGTATTGCTTCGTTGTAACGGCTTTCCGTGTCTTAGTGATATTACACGCTACCCTTGTTGCATCATCATGCTGCTTGTGTTGTTCAATAAAATACGTGTGCACTCGTACGATACCGTGTTGTGTTCTTTTATCGTTTCCTCGTTAGCCCCTTTGATCGTTATTAATGACCCTGTTAATGACCGCTGCTGCTGCTGCTGCTGCTGCTGCAGCTGCTGCTGCTGCTGCTGCTGCTGCTGCTGCTGCTGCTGCTGCTGCTGCTGCTGCTGCTGCTGCTGCTGCTGCTGCTGCTGCTGCTGCTGCTGCTGCTGCTGCTGCTGCTGCTGCTGCTGCTGCTGCTGCTAGACCATTTGATCCCTTATCACGAATGCCCCCGCCCTCGCTCCCGCCCGCAATACCAAATATGGAAGTGCGTGACTTCGTTCGAATGTTATAAAAGTGTCAGGACATGTTCACGCAGCTGACGTAAGCCGTACTACACAAAACAATACCAAATACGATCGAAATAAGAAAGCGCGCTGCACACTGAGTTTAAAGTGATGCCTGTTGCCGGAGTTCAACGCAACCGTCGAACAAACAATTACATTTTTTTCCTTGACCTATTCTATTATTTTATATTTTCGTTATATGTCAATATTTAAAAATAATGTACCCATATTTAATTATATTACAATGCTTTACTATGATATCCTAAGTCATTATTTAAAAATATTTAATAAAATTTGCTCGTACTCTTATTCGATAGGAGGGTGTCGTGTCGATTTCTAACCACGCTAACGAAAGAAACACGACCACGTTTCACCCTGCTAGCAGATCGTGACCTAGCGGTCGAATGTCCATGCATGCAGCGAGAAAAACGTAGTCATACACGTAGGCTATACAACACATATCGCATCATTACATTATATCGAGAACTTTTCATCATATGTCGTCTTATGTCGACACCTATATACTGCCTATACCGCCTCAGTCCTGCAATACATAAAGGGGTTTCCTCGCAAGCTGCATGTCCTGACACGTTTATAGCTTACGTCAGCTGTACGTCGGCTGTCTGCATTGTTTAACGCTTGCTATGTAAGACTGCTGATACCAATATTTAATTATATTACAATGCCTTACTATGATATCCTATGTAATTATTTAAAAATACTGAATAAAATTTACTCGTACTCTTATCGGGATTTCCCTGAAATTTTTGTTAGGGGTATCTTCGATTTTTTAAGCTCCAGTCGCCAGGGGCGCTGATACAGTCGCCAGGGGGCGCTCGTGAGTTAGGCTTAGCTCCAGTCACCAGGGGCACTGCTACAGTTGCCATGGAAACCCCCTCCCCCATTTAAGCATTCAAAAGCCCCCATATACTATTCACGTTGATGAAAATTCTTTGCGCGACCCTTTTCAATCTGCATACCGTCGCGGCCACTCTACAGAAACAGCGCTACTCCGTGTCAAAAATTACATCGCCGCGGCAGTGGACAGCAAATGTACAACAATCCTCGTGATGCTTGATTTGTCGTGCGCATTTGATACGGTCGATCATGGTTTGACTTGAGCACGCTTTCGGCATCACCGGAAAGCGTTTGCGTGGCTGCAATCGTACATCAGCGAATAGTATCAGAAAATGTCAGTGGGAAGCGCCGAGTCGGTTGATTCAATCTTGATGTGTGGCGTCCCACAAGGATCGATGTTGGGCCCTTCATTGACATTGTATTGCATGTACACCAAACCTATCAGAGATATTGTCGCTAGACTCGGTATGCAGTATCATTGTTATGCTGACGACACTCAAATCTACATCACAGTTGAATGAGATGAATCCAATGTGAAGTGGCTGCATGGTTGACAAAAAACCTGTTAATACTTAACAGACAGAAATCTGAGGCGATCGTCTTCTTCCCAGCGAAACAACGTGACATTACAGTAGCCGGTCATCGAATTCAACCTTCATCGTGTGTTCGCAATTTTGGTGTGCAATTTGATAGCAACCTGAAAATGGAACACCATATTGCCAACACTGTGAAAAGTTGCTACTATCAGATAAGAAATATTGGGCGAATTTGACCACATCTGACCGAAGAATCATGCAAGACACTTGTTCACGTACTAGTGACATCACGTTTAGATTATGGAAATACACTTCTCTATGGTCTCCCACAGACGGCGCTGCAACGTTTACAAAAGGTAGAGAACTGTGCTGCTCGCCTCATTACCCGTACAAGGAAACACGAACACATTACACCCGTGTTGTAACGTTTACACTGGTTGCCCGTTCATTTGCGACCAACTTACAAAGTGCTTTTGTATACTTGTTGTGCTTTAAATGGTCTGGTGCCGGACCACCTGGCTGAGTTAATTATCTACAGCCCCATTAACAGAACTTTACGATCTGCTTCGCTGCCAGCGCTTTTATTCATACCGGCTTCACTGACTGTCACACATGGTGATCGCCGTTTCGCTGTTTGCTCAGCCGTTCTGTGGAACAATTTAACACCTCCTCTGAGGACAGCGAAATCATTACAACGGTTTAAAACACTTTTCAAAATTCAACTTTTAAAACAAGTTTTTTTATAACTCACACTTATTAGATACTGTATATATTAGTTTCTTGGCATATTTATTCTGTTATTTTAACTTTTTTTCGCTGAACTTATTTAAAGTATAGTTCTTAAGAATAGTTTTTTTTTATAACTGTATTTAGCATTTTTATGGATATATTAGAGTCTTACTTGTATAACTGAATATACTTAAAGTAGTATTTTAGTATATTTAATTTATAGGCAGTTTCATTACCATTTTCATACTTTTACTTGTATTACAAACTATATTTAAAGTAGTGTTGTAGAATATTTTAACATGGTTTTTTAGCATTGTTTAACATTTGTGTAGACTATTCTCAGTATAATTATTCTCTTAGCAATGTTATGGCCTGTAAAATACTATTATGTATGTACAGCGCCTGAGAGCAATCTCGATTGATCGGGCGATATATAAGTACTTTTGTTATTTTTATTATTATTATTATTATTATTATTACTATTATTATTATTATTATTATTATTATTATTACATCTGAGCGTTACAAAGTTCCTAGACGCACAAAAGTCATGGCGAACACCTCAAGAGTTTGATAGTTACAGTTTTCATGTTTGTGCGTGATTCATCTATCAAGTAACAATTTCCAATGTATCTTTTCATAGTGGTAGTATATCTATTTTCCAAACTAATGGATCACTTCACACTTGCTTGCCAGAACTGCCAGCGCACCTACTGTATTCAGCGCGCCAACGCCTGTAAGCCTAGTTAAATCATTTGTAAGTGCACAAACAATTGTCTGGTCACGTGCGTGGATGGTTTACACACCAACTTACATTAATCACAAGTACCAAAAGTTTCGAAAAACATCAAAAAACATACTTTAAGGTCACGTGTTCTGGCCGTTGTGACAAGTGTAACCTTTAACAAGATTTAACAAGATTTGCCATCCAAGCCAAAGGCCCAGATGGCAAGTGGACAAGGAAGCCATTGGCTTATCGAGAGTCCAACAATGTTCGTCTACTTATAACCCGCCCTCCTGAGATATGTGTCAACCTTGTTTTTAAACATATTCACGTTGCTAGCAGTTACACAATCTGTAGACAATTTGTTCCATTCATTTATTGTCCTCTGTGAGAACGAGTGCTTCCTGATGTCCAATCTACATTGATCCTTTACTAATTTTACCTCATGTCCTCTAGTTCTGCTATCCTTCTTGAGTGAGAAAAACATATTTCTATCAATATTTTCATACCCATTCAATATCTTAAAAACTTCAATCTGATCTCCTCTTAACCTCCTTGTCTCTAGAGTTGTTAAACCACATTCTCTCAGGCGTTCTTCATAACTAAGGTCTCTAAGTCTGGAATCATTTTAGTTGCTCTCCTTTGTATGCGTTCAAGCGTATCTATATCCTTCTTACGATATGGTCTCCATGCTTGTATACAGTATTCTAAATGAGGTCTAACTATTGCTTTATAAAGAAGTATAATTAACTTTTTTCCCTTGTATGTTATGTTTCTTCTAATCAACCCAAGAATTTGATTACCCTTTGAAGCTGCAATACCACACTGCTCTGAAACTTTCATATCAGCGCTTATTGTAACTCCTAAGTCCTTTTCTTTTACAGTAGTACCCAGAACAGTATCTCCCATTTTATAGTTTACATTCAAGTTCCCATGTCCTGTATGTAGGCATTTACATTTCCCAAAATTGAACAGCATCTGCCATTTCTCAGACCATTTCACTAATCTGTCTAGATCGTTTTGTAAATGTTGTTTATCACCATCAGTATTAACCTTTCTAAACAGTTTTGTGTCATCCGCAAATTTCAGTACATTACTTGTTATACTGTCGTCCAAGTCATTGATATATATTAAGAATAATATAGGTCCTAATACTGATCCTTGAGGTACCCCACTCAAAACCGATTTCCAATTTGAAACTTCTCCATCTACTACAACTCGTTGTCTTCTGTCAGTCAGCTATTGCTCTATCCAGTCAGTTATGCTATCCCCGATACCATGGGCTTTTAATTTAAGTAGTAATCTTTGATGTGGTACTTTGTCAAAAGCTTTCTGAAAATCTAAGTAGATAATATCTACTGGCGGTCCCACGTCTATCCACTTAGTGATTTCTTCCAAAAAACATAACATATTTGTTAAGAATGACCTCGCTTTAAGGAATCCATGTTGAGATGAATTTAATAATTTATGCTTAACGAGGAAGTCCACCATATGGTCTTTAATTAACCTTTCTAATAATTTACAAATCACTGACGTTAAACTCACTGGTCTGTAATTTTCTGACTTATTTCTCGAACCCTTTTTAAATAATGGTATGATGTTTGCTTCTTTCCATTCAAACGGAACAACTCCCTCTTTTAATGACAAGTTGAATACTCTTGCAAGTGGTATACTGTTACACTCCAATCTAATGTAACCTGTTACACTCCAATCGTGTTCTAATAACATGTTCAATCACTGGGTGGTACCATGCAACTGTCGTTGCTGTAGCTTTCCCCAATGTGGAAGTATTGCTTCACACACATCTGACTTTGGTCATTAGTAACTGACTACTGCAGGGGAGGGAGCACCGACACACAATGAGCCAGAACAGACTGATTCATCTGACTATGCTCAGTACGGAATGGGACATCATGTGTAGGATTAATCTTGACAAGATTTTATCGGACTTCAATGTTGCCAAAATGCGCAAACAGTTCCTTAGTGTTTGAGAAAGTACAACAGATGTACAATCGGGATTCGGATCTGACTATTAACATGATCACATATCTATGACCGTTGGTAACTAGTTTGGTGGAAAGTATTTGGATGTCACTGTTCCTATGCTCAAGAGCACAGGAACTTCATTTTCAGCTGTGTTTTCTTGCATTAATTTCTGCTATATTATTGTATGCTGTGATTTTTTGCTGGTCATTGTACGCTGTATGTTCTTGTTTTTTATTGTACGTTGTATATTCTTGTTTTTTATTGTACGTTGTATGTTCTTGTTTTTTATTGAATGTTGTATGTTCTTGTTTTTTATTGTACGTTGTATATTCTTGTTTTTTATTGTACGTTGTACATTCTTGTTTTTTATTGTACGTTGTATGTTCTTGTTTTTTATTGTACGTTGTATATTCTTGTTTTTTATTGTACGTTGTATATTCTTGTTTTTTATTGTACGTTGTATGTTCTTGTTTTTTATTGAATGTTGTATGTTCTTGTTTTTTATTGTACGTTGTATATTCTTGTTTTTTATTGTACGTTGTACATTCTTGTTTTTTATTGTACGTTGTATGTTCTTGTTTTTTATCGTACATTGTATATTCTTGTTTTTTATTGTACGTTGTATATTCTTGTTTTTTATTTTACACTGTATATTCTTGTTTTTTATTGCACGTTGTATGTTCTTGTTTTTTATTGTACGTTGTATATTCTTGATTGTCATCACAAATTGTATTTGTATGTTTGTTTGTATGTCGTAGTCAACGACAACCTATGAATGATGCTCACATTTTAAGTTGAATAAACGTTAATAGTCATAGTCAATACCACGCGTCACGATCTTCGTATTTCAAGCACTCGTTAAGAACCCCCAAAAAACGTTTGTACCAGCCCCCCACCCCCCCACACACACATATTGTTAATTCGGAACTGCCTATATATGAAATTGGTGTCACAATTCAAATGTATATCAGGGCTAGAAATGTTCCAGACACACACCCCAAGTAGCCTGAAGTGAGAAACCAACTGGGTGTTGACGTGTTGAACGAAACCCAACCCCGGCTTGGGTACGTGAGTAGCCTCGATCATCAAAGCTCCGGGATGTGGCGCCACCATTTGTCGCACACACCAGAGTTTGGAATCAGAGAGTAGGTTCCATTGCGACGAAACCCGGATGTTTACCCAAAAACATTGACAGTTCTGGCACTCACAGGGGTTGCGGCTTCCAAAATATGATGGTAAGTTAGCAACACCGTCAATGTGTCTGATGTGAACACGGTAGCGGCTTACGGTTGAGAGAAATGTGGTGACTCTTGAACTGGACGAAAACTCACCAAGCATGAGCTTATCTTATGCCTGGAAACATTAGCGATTGTTAGTTAGAACCTCGGTAGCGTGTGAGGACTGTATGATGAATGGAGCAAAGTGTTTTATCGTAACACCTCAATGCCCAATGCTTCGACTTCACAAAGTAGCCATGTGATCTGATGCTTGCGTAGCTTTGCGTTGAAGAAACCTGCGAGTAATAGTTTGTCACTTCTGCGATTGTACAGTTTCCGTGCAATCTCTCTGTTCTTTACGGTTCCATCTGTGACAATCCATAGCACGTCGCTGGGCTGAGGGATTGTAATAGACTTACAGGTACTTAGAGCTGACTGTGCTTTCTTGAAGGCACCCAAGAGCTCATCAGACTAAAAGACACCACATTTCGACGCTCTGCGGCAGCCGCTTGGTCGAAGCGATCCAATAGATCGACGTAGCTTGTAGAACAAGGCTGAAGACCTTGGAATGTGACTGGAGGCTCGACAGCGATCTTCTGTTTCTTCCAGCGGTTCCCCTCCAAGTGTGACTGGGTTGTTTTGTCTTCATGTTGGCTTTCATAATCCGTGTCTTGCTTCTGGTAATGTTCAGTCCTATCTGTGTTGACACTGTGTTTAGAAGGTCTGTTTTTTCCTGTATCTGTTGGTGACCGTGGGACAGGAGAGCGAGGTCGTCTGTTGGTGACTGTGGGACAGGAGAGCAAGGTCATCTGTTGGTGACTGTGGGACAGGAGAGCGAGGTCATCTGTTGGTGACTGTGGGACAGGAGAGCTAGGTCATCTGTAAAATCCAGGTCCTCCAACTGGCCCCAAGGCGTCCACTGTATATAATTTTTTTCTGTTTTCTGTGGTCCTCATCATTATCTAGTCTATGGCTAGCAGGAAGAGGAAAGGTGACTGAAGGCATCCCTGCCTCACTCCTGTCTTCACATAAAAGAGTATGTCGTTTGTCTTGCATGAATTACCTTATATGTCATGCCTTCGTATGTACTTCGTATCAAAAAGTTAATGTTCCCTGGTATCCCATAGTGACGTAGAAGCTTCTATAGCGTCTCCCTGTCGATGCTATCAAATGTCTTTTCTACAACGTTTATGTACAAGGATGAGTCCCATTCCATGGATTGTTCAACTGTGATTCGGAGCGTAGCTATTTGGTCTGTTCATGATCTATCTTTACGGAAGTCTGCCTGGTGGTCTCTGAGTCTGGCGTCCACCACTGTTTTCAGTCTGTCCAAGATGACTCTGTTGAGGATCTTTCCGGGCACTGACAGGAGCATTATCCCTCTGTAGTTCTTACATTCTTGCTGATCTCCTTTCTTTTGGAGTTTGACAAGGTACCCTTCTTTTCCATCCAGTCGGTATTTCTTCTTTGTCCAATATTTTCCCAATTATATAATGCAGCATCTCTGTGGAGGTATCCACGTCTGCCTTGCTTGCCTCGGCAGGAATTTCGTCCGGGCCGGAAGTTTCCCTCTCTTAAGGTGATGAATAGCTTTTTCGATCTCTGCCTTTCTTGGTCTTTCGCAGTTGCCTGGAGTACTTCCTCTGCTGGTGCGATGTCTGGTGGGTTTTCTTGTGCTGGTCGGTTCAGCAGTTCTTCAAAATGTTCCCTCCATCTCTTCAACTGATCTCCGTCACTGGTGAGTACGTCGCCTTTCTTGTCTTTGATAGGCCTGTCTGCCTGTACTTTCCCGCTAGGTTTCTTGTTGTTGTTTCATGTTTCCGTGGGTTGCGGCATCCTCTGCTGCTTCCTTGGCAAGGCTGTCTTTGGAGTTTTCTTTGTCTGTTTTTAAACTTTTCTTTACTGCCCTGTTTGTCTCTGCACACTGTTTCTGGCATGCTGCTTTAACTGCTCTAGTTCGGCTGTTGTTAAATACACCTTTCTTTTCTCTTCATTTGCACTTTGCTGATAGTGTCAGCAGAGATCCACTCATTTTAGCACTTTTCCTTGCATGTTCTGGTTCATGTCTCCTTTGTATGTTGCCACTGGGTGTCGATGTCCATGTTTTCTTCCTGGAGAAGATTTTGTAGGCCTTCATAGTTGTTGCTGATTGTGAGTCGGAATGTCTCGGTTACCTCTCTGTCCTTTAAGACATCCACGTTGCATCTTGTTCTGGTGCTCCTCTTTATCTCTTTCTTCTTCAGCTTCATTTTCATTCTGGCCAGTAATAGATGGTTGTCTGCGGCTGTGTCTGCTCCTCTCTCTACCCTTACGTCCTGCATTGGCATCTCCAATTTCTATCCTACACAGATATGGTTGATCTGGTTCTCGGTTCTATGGTCTGGTGATATCCAGGTTGCTTTGTGTATTCTTCGATTATCAGCCTGATGAATGCGCAAAGGTCTGCAAACATCTCGCCATTCTCGTTCATCGTGCCGAGTCCTTGTCTGTCCATGATTTCTTCATATCCTGTGTTATTTGCTCCGATTTTCGCATTGAAGTATTCCATTAGTATTGTCGTGTCATGTCATGTCATGTCATGTCATGTCATGTCATGTCATGTCATGTCATGTCATGTCATGTCATGTCATGTCATGTCATGTCATGTCATGTCATGTCATGTCCTTCTCCTTCATTTTGTCGAGCACTGTCTGTTGTAAAAGATCTCCTTTGTTTCTTCATCCTTCTCATTTGTTGGTGCGTACCACTGTATGATGTTTAGCTTGATCTTTTTCTTCTTTGTTTTGAATGAGGCATAGATGATCCTTAGTCCGACTGTGTCCCAGTTAATGAGGGCGCTCTGTGCCTCTCGTGTCAACATGAATGCCACTATATATATATATATATATATATATATATATATATATATATATATATATTATATATATATATATATATATATATATATATATATATATATATATATATATATATATATATATATATATATATATATATATATATATATATATATATATATATATATATATATATATATATATATATATATATATATATATCAGTAGGACCAAGGATCATCTATGCCTCATTCAAAACAAAGAAGAACAATATCAAGCTGAACATCATACAGTGCTACGCACCAACAATGTATATGTGTATGTGTGTATATATATATATATATATAAATATATATATATATATATATATATATATATATATATATATATATATATATATATATATATATACACATATGAACACATATATATATATACATACATATGAACGTATATATATATATATATATATATATATATATATATATATATATATATATATATATATATATATATATATATATATATATATATATACATACATATATATATATACATACATATATATATATATATATATATATATATATATATATATATATATATATATATATATATATATATATATATATATATATATATATATATATATATATATATAAGCGTGCTCGGCGAGAGCTGTCTTGCGTACGGCGTGCTCGGCGAGTGCTGTCTTGCGTAAAGCGTGCTCGGCGAGTGCTGTCTTGCGTACGGCGTGCTCGGCGAGTGCTGTCTTGTATGGAAGCACGGGCCCTTCAAAAAGACCGAATACCCTCGCGTCGCAATTATATTTACGACATGACGTAAATATTCGCAACCCGTCGTAATTCTATTTAAGACCCGTCGCAAATAATTACGACGGGTCTCAAATCGAATTGCGACGGGGCGCTCAATGGCGCAGGGTATCAAATCGAATTATGTCGCGTCGCAATTCGTATTACGACGCGTCTCAAATAAAAGCGACGGGTCTCAAATCGAATTAAGACGGGTCGCTAAATGACCGCCGTGTATTAAGTCAACCAATAGCGGCACGTTCCCGCGGAGTTAAATCCACCAATCGCATGTCTGACCAATACAGTGCTGTTTCCCGTGGTGGTGCAAGTCAACGTACACTATTCTAACACGAAGACATGTTATGGCCCAGCAAGTTAATCCCGGCCAACTAGCTGGATTTCTTTCTAGACTTAATAGCCTCTCAAATCAGGTATAGTGCACTGTGTACAACATCAGACTCCGTCACAAGATTATCTAACGGGTTTCTGCCACCACTACACGTCGGCATACACCAACTCTCTAGACTTAGGTCCAGAGTGGACCATGGCCGTTACGATGCTTTCATTACTTGCACAACAACAGGTGTTTTCATAACAAATTATTAGTATGCAAAGACCCAGTCGTTGTGGGGGATATTTAATCTGTATAGTGGTCCTTTACAAAGTATACCACGAACAGGGTATAAAAAACGTTCTGGCTCGTGTAGCTGTCGTTATTAAAGTGGTGATGAAAAGGATGTCATAACATGTACGTCACATATTAAACTGGTCATGCTTATGATACAGTGAATCTAAAATACAGGCTGGCAGTGGTTAGATTAATGATGTGCCATAAAGGGACATTGGACTTGTAGACAGAAATCCAACTAGTTAGCCGGGATTAACTTGCTGGGCGATAGCTTGACATTGTGTTCTTGTTAGAATAGTGTACGTTGACTTGCACCACCACGGGAAACAACAGGCCTACTGCATAGATCAGACACACGATGCATGGTGGATTTAACAATTTAACGTGCCGCTATTTGTTGACTTGATACCCGGCGGTAATTTAGCGACCCGTCGTAATCTGATTTGAGACCCGTCGCATTTTTTAAGACGCGTAATTCGAATTGCGACGCGACATAATTCGATTTGATACCCGGCGCCATTTAGCGCCCCGTCACAATTCGATTTGAGACCCGTCGTAATTATTTGAGACGGGCCTTAAATAGAACTGCGGCGGGTCGCAAATATTTACGTCATGTCGTAAATAGAATTGCGACGGGTCGCAAATATTTACGTCATGTCGTAAATAGAATTGCGACGCGAGGATATTCGGTCTTTTTGACGGGCCCATGCTTCCATGCAGTGCAGCTGTCAACGTCAAGTTGGTAGCAGCTAGCGAGGGTGGACGGCGGCTGAATTTAGCGTCTATGGCTAAGCGAGTCTTTGGCGCCGGTGCGTCGCATCCTCCAACGTCCGCGAACCGTTGGGCGAGTAGAGTTATTCCGAGAGGAACCATGTACGTTCTTAGATGTTATTTGCAACCTGACTGTCACGTGGCTGGAGTTCCTCTGCTGCTTCGACGCCCATAACTGTTTTATACTTCCACTATCACCAATCGCAGCCGTCGTCTCACAACGGATTAACCAATCATGTTGGTGCATACAAAAGCGCGTAGACCACAGAAAGGCTTGATTACCTTTACAAATTACAAATTAACGTGTGAATAGTCATGCAATGTTTGTACTAAGACACCCCAGTATCAACCATTTAAATCATATGATATCCTACACAAAGTTTATGTCATAGGAATCTCTACAATACACACATTACGATGGTACACATCAAAATGCATCTGCTACCAGATTTATAACAGAAAACCACTTTAAACATTCCTTTAGCTCCCTCTATTATCCGGAGGCGTGAAAGTAAAGATGTTTACCTGGCCCTGTGCTGTCACCAACACAAGACAACAACTTCGACTGTATCTCAAATTATTCGTTCTTCACTATAATTAGGTTCTAACACAATGATAAACAATATCAGTATACAACTAGTTTTCCAACGATATCAAATATGATAATATTTCGTTGATCTGTTAATCAGTTTGATACAAATAAATTTCCGATCTCTAGATTAGCTATCGGTCGCTATTCGGCGCCACTAGCACGACAAAAGTCTATTCGGCGCCACTAGCACGACAAAAGTCTATTCGGCGCCACTAGCACGACAAAAGTCTATTTGGCGCCACTAGCACGACAAAAGTCTGTTCGGTGCCACTAGCATGACAAAAGTCTATTCGGCGCCACTAGCACGACAAAAGTCTATTCGGCGCCACTAGCTTGACAAAAGTCTATTCGGCGCCACTAGCACGACAAAAGTCTATTCGGCGCCACTAGCACGACAAAAGTCTATTTGGCGCCACTAGCACGACAAAAGTCTATTCGGTGCCACTAGCATGACAAAAGTCTATTCGGCGCCACTAGCACGACAAAAGTCTATTCGGCGCCACTAGCACGACTAAAGTAAACAAGCTAATTATATACAACCTCACACGATCTCCGATCTGTGACACCAGTTAGCAATACATATTGATAAAAGATACGTTTTTTAGTGAAGTTGAAATTTGGTAATTGGGAGTAGTAAACTACTAAATATACAGATTAGCCAGGCGAAATGTTACCCTTCTGGCATAAACAGTTCACTAGTTATGACACATTATTCCTTATAGGTAGATTTAACTCGATAGAGCAGTATAAAATACAACACAGTTATATTTTTACCTTGGACATATAATTCGTGGCAATATGTCGGATGAAGTCGATATCGATCAAATCCAACGAAATTAAGGAGTTTGGTTATATAGAAAATAGTAGTATACACGTTTATAGAGAAGTTCTATACCTAGGAATGCTGGACCCTCGCTCCGTATACCTTTCTCATTATGTATGGCAATTGCTTATTGTTACCCTTGGTTATATATGTGGCTGTTCAGTAAGAAATAATGTTCAGAAAGGACACACTTTAACGGAACTGGTTCTTATTTAAGTCAGTCTTCACTCAGCTAATACAGTCCATGCAAGTTGTTGGAAGCTAACATCATATCACTTCATATAGGTGCATTGAACAGTGCGTATCCCAATGCATAGTGCGTCATCTTTCCTACTTTTTAAATTAGTTTCAATGTTTGTGTAATTACAACATATGTATTTATCAGAACGTCGTGCAGCCCATTCAAAACAACATCTGAAACAAATATTATCTGGTCAGTATTGGCCAAATTACCTTGGTAGGGGGCTATAATAGCAAATACCCAGGCTCTTGAATGTTTGATGAATATTGTTGCAGCCAAGACTTAAATAATTTGATCACACACGAAATAGCAACACTAAACAAAATGGCCAAAGTATACGGGGCAAGTTAGACATAGGCCTACATTTCACGGGAAAGGTTGCAAAATTACGTTAACAACTTAAATTTGCAACCTTTCCCGTGTGCTTCTGTTCAAAGAACAAGCTGTTCGCATCTTACTGCAACAGCGTGTATTTGTGTTCTGCTGTTCAAAGAACAAGCTGTTCGCATCGTACTGCAACAGCGTGTATTTGTGTTCTTCGTGTGCTAGACCCTCTATGACTATAGAAAAACTGCTATGCAACATTTTATTGTATCGTACAACGATGCAATCAGAAATATGCACTATGAGGTGCCGTGCTAATTTTATATTTGCGCGTTCATGTATCGAAAGTTGCAATGTAACATTTGGTGCAATACTTTTGTTGGAACATGCATTTACAGCTTGATATGCAGGATAGCTGCTTCTACTAACAACATTGTCCACAGTTTTGCAAATAGTGGTGCATACACAAATAGTGGTGCATACACAAATAGTGGTGCATACACAAATAGTGGTGCATACACAACACTTCTATACAGTATGCGAAATGGATCCGTGCAGTATATACATTGTTTTTATTTTATAAAAGTCGCCGTATAAAATGAAGGAAATCAGCAAAACTCTTAATACTCGATTATGACTACGAACTCTGCGCGCCCTTTTATTTACGAACTGTTTTAAATGTTGTTTAATTAATATAGTTAAAAAAATTGTTTTAGTTAATAGGCAGTTTATGCACCTTGACTGCGTGTTTAATTTCAGAAATGTGCTTTTTAATTTCGGAAATGTAATGGTGATGATGAGCATTATGAGGAATATAGCTAAGGAACCAAAATAAGTGCATAATATTGAAGGATATGTATTATATAAATTATCAGCCGGCGAGAAAACGCGCAGATGAAGGAAGTTATCAGAACCGGAAGGAAGTTACCAGTATTTATGCTGTATTTATACGCATAGCTAACCCGATTGGGAAGTATCAATGCTCTTGCTTCCTCGGCCATCAAACAAAATAGTGGTGAGCCGGATATTAACCAAAATAAATGTAAACTGAGTAAATATGTGGCACGCCACCTGGTGAACGTGAACTGACAAGACGCCAAGCCTGCTCTGGAGGCAAGTAACCGGAGCCGGCCGCTACTAGGCTAGCCAGCCGTCCGAATGCCCTCACTCCGGGACGCGGCAGCGTGCCATATCGTGAATTCCATCCGCGCGGGGCGGCGGCAGATTCCAGACCGTCGGTCGTGTAACTCGACGGAACATGTTGCCGGCCCGTCGGTTCTTCTCGCTCGTCGTAGCCGTTCTGTTGTCGTGCGCCTGTCTCTACCTTTTCCTCGGCGACGGACTTAGACCGAGCTCGCTGCGCTCGCCCAACAACAAGGACGCAGGAACGACGGGTTGCTCCGAAGATAAATGGGAAGGCTGTGTCCCCGCCAAATACCGTGACGTCAGCGACATTTACTCCTGTCGGCGGAAGGCCGGCATGGATTTTTCAGGTATGGACTTCCGTGAAATCATTCGGTTACGGAGTGGAGTGAAGCCAAAGCTGATATCGACACGAACACGTCCTGTAAACGAGAGGCCAGAGAGCGCCGGGCAGGAATATGTCGTTCCCAATGTTGTGCACTACATATATTTTGGCCGGGGCATGAAATTCACATTCATGCAATACATCGGTTACCTAAGTGCGCACAAGTTCATTCAACCCGATTACATTTTCCTGTTCGGTGACAACCTGCCGAAGGGCCCGTGGTGGCAGCGCACCCTGGCGGATGTGCCCAACATCTACCACGTCTACGTGGATGACAGACCGGAAGTGAACGGAAGGCCGTTCCGTTACCCCACCCAACATTCCAACCTTCTGCGTCTGCGCATTATGCTAGGTGAGTGATATGCACAGGTGTTTGTAGCTTTGTCGCGATTTAGATTAGTTTCTCGGAAAAGCAGTTCATAATTTACTTGGCCGTGGTAACGTGGTTAACTTTAAAAACAATAAATGTATTATTTTCTAATAGCAAAAATCCCATTCTCTGCACGGGATAACTTGGTAGTTCGTGTTTACACTATTTCATGATACACAACGTTATCACATGTCTGTGTATGCTTTGGTACTCGGTGCTGACAGTCGATGATTATCTTGATGGCTTCTTTCCAACTCTCTGGATTATGTCGTAATACTGGCAGTCATAGTAACTTGTAGCGACGCCTTTCCCTTGTATTACGTAACTTCGGACAATCGAAGAAAAGACGCGTGACGTTGGGAACGAGTGTGCGCAATTGATCGCATAGTGTCGCGGACAGTCGTACGTAATAACTACAAAGGGTAATCCGGTTGTTCGTAGACAGGGTAACAGCCGGGTGAATTAAAAAAAAATAAAACTGACACGACCCGACCGTGGGGTCGTAGATGAACCCCTGAAAGTTTGGCACCCGAGATGCAAAGCGTCTAGGAGGAGCATCATAACATACAAACATAGAAACTTACATAGAAAGATACTCACGGTGGATTACAATAAGACTCGATGCAGGAATATGCACAATGTTAAAAATCTTCTCCAAATTTTATTTATCCCATCATGTCGTCGATGTTTAAATCTGCAGTGCGTGAATTATAAAAAATCACAGAAAATTTACTTTGATCGTTAGACCGGGTAACTTGCGAAAGTGTGGATATCCTTATATCATTGTATGTAGGGACAGAGCCGCTTTGCTTTTTTTAACTGGATTTCGAATGGGTCCAGTCGCAAACAATTTAACAGTTTGTCCGATGAGTTCAACAAAACTAAACTACACATTTGCACAAACGATTTTTTGTGAAATGGTCCTGAAATTAAATGAGACGAGCGAACAAATCGAACTGGGGAGAAAGCTTTAACTAGGCCCTGCTTAAGTAGTTCGCTACGTTGTACTACATGTTGGTTGCAGATTACGGTGGCATCTATCTCGACCACGACGTCATCGTCGTCAAATCGTTCGACCCACTGCGTAAATACGACTTCACGATGGGCCGAGAAGTGCCCTTTTCCCTCAACAACGGCGTCATGCTTGGCCGACAGGGGGCGCCTTTCGCACAGATCTGGCTCGAGACGTACCGATCTCCGAAGTTGAATCTGAATAAATTCGGTTACGAGTCAGTGCGAATGGCCCACAACCTGTCGGTGTTCTTCCCGCATCTCGTGCACGTCGAGGAGCGCTCCCTCGCCCAACCCAACTATCTACACGCCGAGCTGTTCTACCGCGATCCTTACGACTGGAGCGGCAACTACGCCGTGCACGTGATGCGGGAAAACGTTGCTACGATACCGACGAACGCCGAGTCGCTGAAGGGCTACGACTGCATGATGGGACAGGTGATGCGACTTGTGTACTTCGGTGACGCGAAATTATTGTCCAACAAAACATGGAAGGGTATGAAATAAATGTGATTGACATCCATTAGTAGCCGGTGACATGACGCAAATGATGGGGGGGGGTCAAGTTAGCGGCTCGCCCACGTAGCCGATTTTTTTGGTCTTTATTTATTACTTTACTTTAATTAGTCGATTTCCACGAGCGATTCTTGCCCCGATTTGTCGGGCGACACCGTGCGCACGATAACGCGGAATTAAATTGTGTGTGCAACGCGCCGGCGATTACACGACCGATTCTTGCAGCGTGGCATCGCACGACACCGATCTCAGCTGCCAAAGTGGACAACAATCGCTCGTGTAAGCAGGCATTAAGAATATAACGATTGTTTTTCGCCCACCGAGACCTGTTCACGCAAGTATCATTTTAACTCTTTTGAAGCATCCAGCCATGGTGCAATTGCACGAAAGCACGTTCGTTCTTATACTTCCATCACTGGAATCTCATCAGTGTATATTGCCATGTATTCATTTATACTGAGTGTTGAGCGAATTGAGGCAGTGTGGAGTGGACGGAACTTTCGGAAGTTTCGAAACGTAACTTGGTGGATTCGAATCTCGTTCATATCAATTGACGCCCACGCACGCACGCACGCACGCACGCACGCACGCACGCACGCACGCACGCAAGCACGCACGCATGCCATTTTTAGTTAGTTAATCCTCTTGGCCCCTTCATGAGCATAGGGCGTCAACCATGTTTCTCCACCTCACTCTCTTCTGGGCTAGAGCTTTTGCCTCTTGCCAGGTGACCTCCACTGTATCAAGATCTTGTAGTGTGGAGCGTCTCCTATTGATTTTTGGCCTTCCTTGTCTTCTCTTTCCTTGAGGGATATAGCCATTTTTACACAGCTGTAATATCGGCCAGCACATCAGGCCTACCGACTGTGTTTGTCGTGTATCAGCATAGTCCGGCTACATACTCGATTGTGAGATATTCATATAAAACCTTTAGCTGAAGCCGTCGGGAAAAACGCGTCTCACCACGGGAAGCGATAGTGGCGAAAAAACTTGGGAATTGGGTCGGGTGTTGCGTTTAGTGAGTGGTTTCGTCCACAGCAGAGCGATACCAGCTGCGTGCGTTCGTTTGTGCCTGTGCGCGTGATTCATCGCGAGCCCACGTCGTCACCTTGGTTACGCTGGCGCACTTCTGGTTCAACCGCTATTCCCGTCGCTGTCGTGCAGGACAGAGAACATACTTCCAAAAACCAGACTTCCTTGGCGTGCTAGGGGACGAGAAAAGAACAGTAGGCAGGCCACACCTTCGCTTAAAAGGCGTTCTCCACACTGGTCGTTACGTTTACTCTGAAAAAACATCCTTTAAGCCCAACCCCCCCCACCCCAGGGGCAAGGCACGCCTCTCTATTTCGGCAGATCCAACTATTTAGTGCCGCTATACGGGGCAAAGCGCACCCAATATGTGGGCAATATGTAAATACGTTGTGGTGATTGTATAAATTAATCTTTTAATCTTCATGTGTGTGTGTGTGTGTGTGTGTGTGTGTGTGTGTGTGTGTGTGTGTGTGTGTGCGTGCGTGCGTGCGTGCGTGCGTGCGTGCGTGCGTGCGTGCGTGCGTGCGTGCGTGCGCGTGCGTGCGCGTGTGTGTGCGCGTGAGCGAGCGAGGGTGCGTGCGTGCGTGCGTGCGTGCGTGCGTGCGTGCGTGTGTGTGCCATTTTTACCCGAACCAACACCCGTAATCTCGTCCAGTAAATTCCAACAACAATGTTATACCCGTGCTTCTCTATTGCTCTGAAACTTGAAAAACAACAACTAGAATTGAAATTAGCAAGTTCACGACGACGACGTTGAACCATTTCCAACTTATCTATTTGTGACTGGTGTAGAGATCCCAAGCAGTTCAGCTGGCCTCCAGAAGGGTTCTGACAAGGACAAAGTAGACTTGAGTTTTTATTTTGATGGACGAAACAGGTTTGTGCAGAGTAGTACGTATTAAATTGCCGTGTGACCCTATCGTCTGAGCCTGCGTCTGCAAACAAACAGGTAATGCAGATGGCTTCCCCGGCCATTCACGTTGAGACAGGCAGTCGTTGACTTTCTCTGCGAACGTAATCGGTAGTTTAGTATGTTGGTGATACACGTAGCTTCATTACTTCCAGGGTTTGGCTAGAAATAAAGTTGCAGGAAAGAAAGTCACGGAAAAAAGTAAAACAAAGTGTTTGGTCACTTCACTTTTTTGTTTGTCTACCTTGAGATGCCACCGTGTTGTCAGCAGCTTATTTAATAAAACTTGTACTTTACAGTGTAAAAGCTGTCAGCTATATTTAAATGAACTCAAACAAAGATATATTGCTAAGTCCTACATTGTAATACATTACTGTAATAATAAACATTATCGCTGAATAATTGTGTTAAAATCTATGGTGTTCTTAGAAATACTGTATCCATATCCACGGTGAATTCGTCTTAATCATCAAAGTTCATTGTTCTCAAGTATCAGTGAAAATAACTTTTTATTTAGTATATAGTCTTCGACTAAAACAATGTTCTGATTTTATTTCCTTCTGACTTTCTCCTAGCCAAAACTTACTTTATTTCGGTGTCTCCTTTCATGTGACTTTATTTCCGGGCACCAACAGAGACCACCACACGCGTGGGAGTCTCGGTCCGCTGACTGACCCTAATATCAGCCTCAACGAGTCCGGGACTAGAAGTCCATCATTTCAGTGGACCGGATCCACGAAGGCGGCTGACTTCGTCTTGATGATTGCGACGGAGAACCCCCGTTTACTGTTGAGATTCCGACCATGGGTCCTCCAGGCATGCCGCATTGACATCAGTTGAGATTCCGACCATGGATCCTCCAGGCATGCCGCACTGACATCAGTTGAGATTCCGACCATGGATCCTCCGGGCATGCCGCATTGACATCAGTTGAGATTCCGACCATGGGTCCTCCGGGCATGCCGCACTGACATCAGTGAGATTCCGACCATGGGTCCTCCGGGCATGCCGCATTGACATCAGTTGAGATTCCGACCATGGGTCCTCCGGGCATGCCGCACTGACATCAGTGAGATTCCGACCATGGGTCCTCCAAGCATGCCGCACTGACATCAGTTGAGATTCCGACCATGGGTCCTCCGGGCATGCCGCACTGACATCAGTTGAGATTCCGACCATGGGTCCTCCGGGCATGCCGCATTGACATCAGTTGAGATTCCGACCATGGGTCCTCCGGGCATGCCGCACTGACATCAGTTGAGATTCCAACCATGGGTCCTCCAGACATGCCGAACTGACATCTGTTGAGATTCCGACCATGGGTCCTCCAGGCATGCCGCACTGACATCTGTTGAGATTCCGACCATGGGTCCTCCAGGCATGCCGCACTGACATCTGTTGAGATTCCGACCATGGGTCCTCCAGGCATGCCGCACTGACATCTGTTGAGATTCCGACCATGGGTCCTCCAGGCATGCCGCACTGACATCTGTTGAGATTCCGACCATGGGTCCTCCAGGCATGCCGCACTGACATCTGTTGAGATTCCGACCATGGGTCCTCCAGGCATGCCGCACTGACATCTGTTGAGATTCCGACCATGGGTCCTCCAGGCATGCCGCACTGACATCTGTTGAGATTCCGACCATGGGTCCTCCAGGCATGCCGCACTGACATCTGTTGAGATTCCGACCATGGGTCATCCAGGCATGCCGCACTGACATCTGTTGAGATTCCGACCATGGGTCCTCCAGGCGTGCCGCACTGACATCTGTTGAGATTCCGACCATGGGTCCTCCAGGCATGCCGCACTGACATCTGTTGAGATTCCGACCATGGGTCCTCCAGGCATGCCGCACTGACATCTGTTGAGATTCCGACCATGGGTCATCCAGGCATGCCGCACTGACATCTGTTGAGATTCCGACCATGGGTCCTCCAGGCATGCCGCACTGACATCTGTTGAGATTCCGACCATGGGTCCTCCAGGCATGCCGCACTGACATCTGTTGAGATTCCGACCATGGGTCCTCCAGGCATGCCGCACTGACATCTGTTGAGATTCCGACCATGGGTCCTCCAGGCATGCCGCACTGACATCTGTTGAGATTCCGACCATGGGTCCTCCAGGCATGCCGCATTGACATCTGCAATATCGGATGTACTAATCATACATGTCAACCTGTAAATATCAAAATGACTGAGGTGTTTACACAGCCCGCACGTGCAAGGCCACCATCACACCTGCAAGGTCATCTCGCACATGCGCGAATGGCATCGTAAAAACTGATAAAAGTTCACTCTTATTTGATGAGTTTGACCAATCCGCAGATGAGAGCCTAATTAATCATAATTTCCGCCACAATGAAAAGTACGGTTTGGATCCATGTGTGCGACAAACGTACAAAAGTACGGTTTGGATCCAGGCGATGATGTGTGCGACAAACGTACAAACGTACAAAAGTACGGTTTGGATCCAGGCGATGATGTGTGCGACAAACGTAACTTAGGCCAGCTGTCGTTTTAAATCAACTGGCTCCAAGGCGATGACGCCGTCAATAAATTATGTTTTGGGACTGCTCTCCTGGCTAGTCGCTAATTCATGAAATGCTTAGGCCCTACTATATATCGCAATAGTTATGGAACTATCCCAATATTGTTTCAATAGTAATACAGTTGTCGCAATAGTAGGCCTAAAACTATCCCCAATACTCACCCCGACTTGTGGTGGTTTCCCGAGTTTGTCTCGGCTCTTGTGGTGGACTAGGGAACCAGCTCGCCTTTGGTGATGATTAAGGTATCATATTACGCGCATAGCTCAAAAGAACTACGACTATGCGAGACAGATATGCTAGACAGATTAATCACCATTTCGACACAAGTAAACACAACTTTTTTGAGAAATTGAAGATACCGAACAACAGCTGCAGCAAGATGATCTTTCACGGGTTACAACACTTGAGAAGACTTGACCACACAACACATAAATGAACACATTACTATCTTACTGAATACGTAACTATAACTGCGTTTATGACCCTATCGGCCTGTCATAGGACTGAACGAAGTCGCCTAAGTGAACCCGACCCCGATAGACCGGTGCTTTAGCCGCCAAGGCAGACCAGCTTGGTGAATGGGAAGGCAGTGTTAGTTGAGCCATTTTTCATTCTTTTTTATATCTAGGGCACAATCATATTCATAGGTAAAACATTTTTTTTACTCACATAAACTATGATTATTAGTACATAATTTTATGTTAAGATAATGCATCTAGTATACATAGATAGTTATATATATATATTTGATTCAAACCGAGTTTGCGAGCTGGCTCAACTAACACTTGGTGTGGAGTAGTTCGAGCGACCCTGTAGCGTAAGTTGGGTAAATGCTTTATTTGGGCAGTTTACATAGGCCTTGTACTAAGATGTCATAACACCTCAGCCAACACATCTACCCAGTGGGTGTACCATGTCTATGATGAGTATGTGCGCTTAATTAATAAGTTGACACACTTAATTAATATAGACTTATAGGCCAATCGCAACAAGTGTAACCAACTGTTGATATGTTGCCTTGTAGCTATTCGATGTCCTAATTTGTTCGGAACAATTCCTTTATGTATTTTGGGGTAAAGAACATTCGTCGTCATTCTTTAACTGCTGCTCAACTCTACCCCCCCCCCTTGGGCTTTGGGTGGCTCAACTAGATCCGTTTCGACAAATAAGCTCTTTAATTAACGGTAATGCGTAAAATGTTATAAATAATCTGCTTCCCATTTGTAAGTGCACATACAACAAAGTCTGGTCACATCATAGAGTTACATCATTAATCACCCCCTATAAACAAGAGCGACAAGCCAGCTCACTGCAGTGAAGCGGGTGCGGACCACTGGCCGGCATTTCATTGCACGGCAGAAACAGTTGCATCCACTGCATGACACATAGGGTAGTACTGTTTATAGTGTGAACATAGCATGTTACAAATAGTTGTCTAACATATGTAAGTAAGTGAGTAAGTAAGTAAGTGAGTAAGTAAGTAAGTGAGTAAGTAAGTTAATGTATTTCCTCCTCACCATCATCATTTACAATATAAGGCAAACAAAAGCAATGAAGATGAGGTGGCTACCAGAGAATTATAAACTAGTAGCCAGTGACGATAACACCAGGAACCAATTAACTTGAAGATTTGTCATTGTCATTTGTTCTTAATGGGGCATGGCCACCAGACTGATAAATAATTTGGGTGAGGGTGGTCCCAGCAGTTGTGTTATAAGTGTGGGCAGTTGGGTTGTTCATACATGCATTAGTGTTAAACTCTTCCAGACAAACATCTTGGAGGCTTGATGGAGAAAGTTGTGGGACAATGAATATGGTTATTTCCTGTGTGGCTTACAGCTGTACGAATCAACAGAAGACAGGATCTAACATCTCGTTATTTTCAGGTAATTTATGTTGCAAATGTTTGTGCTGTGTTAGTGTATATGTGAATGAATGTAACAGTTTCGAAAAATGTTCTGAAATATCAATATATTACAGATACGTTTGTTTTTCTTGGGGGTAGCATACATTAAGTGTTTCCCAGTAGTCACATTGATTGGGAAACACTTAATGTATGCTACCCCCAAGAAAAACAAACGTATCTGTAATATATTGATATTTCAGAACATTTTTCGAAACTGTTACATTCATTCACATATACACTAACACAGCACAAACATTTGCAACATAAATTACCTGAAAATAACGAGATGTTAGATCCTGCCAGTAGTCACATTGATTGGGTGCAACATGAAATGTTATAGGGGTAGGATTCAGTTTTATAAATAATGTATGCGTGCGTGTATGCATATTTGTAACTCTTTTATAAAACTCTACTAGATGTCAGCTCATTAATAAGATTTTTTTCTTTATTAAGTCATATGCATTTAATGAGGCTCTCCCTTTTTTGGTCGTCGTTTGCCTTTTCTTCGTTGTATGAACCACTATCATATAACTCACTCTGTACACATTGCAACATTCATTGCATTCTATGCACTTGTTTGACAAAAATGTGAAAGGTTGCCTACTAAAACAATTGACAGCTTAAATGAGAGAGCACATTTCTTTACATGAGGCGTGTCCTTGGGCAAGTTAGCCAGATAACATTCGAGAGATCTTGATCTGCAGGTGGAAATAGCTGTGATGGGGCAGCTGGGGAATGTGTTGGAAGATGGGAAAAGAATATTTTGGGACCTTAGAGAAGAATGTCCAACAGGGCTTAATGAGATTTTGACCTCTTGCAGTCATTATCTAATACATGCATAGAGCACTTTAGAAAGTTCAGTTTTGATCATGTTTAGAGGTGCTACTGATATAGTTAATATGTTATGATATTTGATATACAAGGTGCACGGATAGATTGTGCACGTAATAAGGTATTAGGTATATATAGCTATGTAGTATTAATCTCTTATTAGTACTGTATATCTATAGATATATGATGAAGACTGGGTGCTGTACAGTATAAACACTGGGCCTCCAGTGGGTTCTTGCCGTGCAGCAGCATGAATGTCACTGGTCCATGCCGGCATCATTTTATCATGTGTCAACTGATAAGAGCTTAGAGGTCTTGTTTTACTAACGGGTGTTCTATTTATGTCTACACCAGCAGACATTAATCACAATCGCCAAAAGTTACATACTTTTAACTCACATTTACTGACCGTTGTGACAAATGGCACTTATTGCACGTCCATCGTGTTCTAATAACATGTTCAATCACTTTGTGGTACCAAGTATTTGTCACTGGTGCAGTTGGGCACGGACCACAGTCAGAATCCATCGGCATAAAGAGTCCCAAGGAAAAGATTCATTGTGCAGATAGGGTTAATTTGTGAGAGCAGAAATTGTGTGTATGAGTGAGTTGAAGTGATGTTTTTGTGCACAGTAGCATCTAAGCTTTGAAATGATGCCATTTGTCAGTAGGTATACCAGTTGCGTAAGGACACAGTGGCTGTTAGGCAGGATGTACTCATATTTGGGAAACCGGGGAATTTCATGGCAGAAATGCACGGGCCTCATGCTTTGAAGCAATTTGTGCGAAAAGGAGGTATGTCATTTTCACGAATTTCGCACACCAGGTGTCTTAGTGGGTCTGTCATTTTCTGTGAATTTAAAAAAAAAATTGTAGGATAAATTTTCAATGTAGGCGCAAGAATGTTATAATGGTCGTCTATGGGAAAAGTGACTGTGGTCCGTGCCCAGTTTCCTGAGAAACATGGGTGACTCAACTAACCCAGTGGCTTAACTAACACTGCCTTCCACTATATTGAACCCGGATCGCGGACTACTCGACAATAAACGACCTCTCCGCGCTTTAGGCAGCCCGAAACGACAACCCCGTGGGCGTAGGCTGAGGGTTTGGTCGCTGTTCGGTAGGTTAATTAATGACACTCTGGTGTGGCGTTTATCGCGCTATATCAAGTGTAAAGCAACGGCAATAATGAAAAAGAACTAGCTGCGACAAGCGTCTGCGGTCGATCTGCGGCGCGCCGTCCTAACGACTTGACCTGCGGTTCCTGGAAGCGACTACACATCACGTCATTCACATGCAGCTTGTGACAGCTATGACCATAACAATATAGCATATTCATTCCATGCACGTCTGTGTTTGACTACAAATAGCAAATGCTTGTATATTGGTTCTTAAACCGATAATTGGCTACATACAGTCATAGACTATTTAGTCGGTTACTGGCATCATGTATCAATTAAATACATTTTAGTGCTTTCAATGCGAACATTAGTCGGCCCCTAGGGAAATGCTTGGGTCTATATAATAAAGTAGTTTGTGGTTCTCTCTGTCTGTCTGTCTCTCTGTCTAGCTGTCTGTTCCCTCGTACTTCCGTCAGTCTCGCATGTAAGTTGTGTAGGCGTGCCCGTAGACCCGAATATTTGAAATCCACCGGGGGTGGGGTATTACGTCGAAGGAACCAACGTGGACAGCTACGTGCAGTTAGTTAGCAACGCTATGCCTGTTTCAACCATTGTTACGTGATTTTGTGGCGCGAATATGTCATAGCGTTTTGCCAGCCAACACGCAGCCCCTGCGGCACACGGCTTGGTTCACAGTTGAGAGGCTTCGCTGTTTCCGGTGTGTCCACGTGGCTCACTGCATCGGTTGCATTAGTGGGATCATGCCTCAGTTAGACTTCCTGGTGTGTTACACACTAATGTAGGGCACAGTAAGTTTGGACATAGGAAGTTTTTTTTAATTCATATCTTCTTAAATAAGTGCCTTTGAGCAGGGACATTGTTATGTTTGCTGGTAGAACTTGTTGACAGTGTAACTGTGGATTTTTAGATTATTTTAATAGGCGGAAGAATGTTTGGCAATTGTTTAGCCACAAGGCACGAGTGCGTAGTAATTCATTCAGAAATTGGTAAACATTGACGGGTATGGCACGTTCAGCCATTTTAAAATAGTTAGAATTACGTGATTTTGACAAAACTCGACCAGCATATCAATGAGATGATGACAACGGCAGGTAAGAAGTTTCATAATTTTTTATGGTCCCGTTTTCTTATAATCATGCAAAACGTTAACATGGTCACCGATGCGAAATGTAACTGTAGGCCGACGTCTTGAGCTGTTTTCGGATTTACCGCGCGAATTTAGTTAAGTGAATTCCTCGTGTTTTGTTCACAGTGTTGATGTCTGATACTCGACGCATAAAACTTTCGGTCGTTTTGATTACCACGGGTTGACATGAATGAATAATGTCATCATACTTGTTAATCTGTGATGATCAAAATGACTGTGATTATAAGCCACCCAACGCCGCCCCGCAGATGATCGCCTCGTACATGCGTGATCGCTCAGCAGCGGCAGCGGCAGCGGCAGCGGCAGCGACAACGACAACGACAACGACAACAACACATCAAAGCAAACACAACAAAAGAATACACAAAAAACAAAGAATGTTACAGAGACTAATTAATCATTACATTGAACGCCTGTGCATACGGCTGCTTTCCGTGTAGGCCGGTTTACATGAGCGATTAATTGCCCGATTGGTCGGCCGACACGATTTCGCGCAGTTTCATCGTACAACAATCGGTCGCATACACGCCCTCGCGAGACTGATTAGCGAGGCTAATTAGCGAGACAGATTAGCGAGGCCACTTTGTAGCTACAGGTGTATCGGTAGAATTGTGGAACTAAGTCACTCTCGTTTGCCATTGAAAAGGCCCGTTTAGAGTCGACACTACTGCGTTCATTAGTTTTGCTAACGTGGCGAACAGAACGTATCGGGACCCTGGTACATCCGCGGTAGTGGGGCTGAAGTTGTGTAGGCGGACCCGGGGGCCAATGGGGATGATTCGTGCATAAAAAACCAACCCAATTAGGGCTAATGTACAAATAAAATAGTTTGTGACTCTGTCTGCCTGTTCCCTCATATCTCATATAGGACCGGGGACCTATTCCGAATTCCCTCGGGGGTTGTGATATTACGTGTGGACGTATGACGTATATTCCGTAATTCAGAACAATGGGAGTTCGTTGTTACGTATAATTATTGTTAGCAACGCTAAGCGTGTTTTCTAGGATTATTCCGAGTTACATAACGACACGAACGCTTCGTTAAACCGGCCTACATGATTTTTGGGGCATGAAACTCTCTTTGCCATTGACATTGTGTAGCCTCGCTAAACCGGGGTCCTTAAAATAATCAATAGCTACGAAATAAAATGAACAGTATGTGTTCTAAACGTTTATTTATTTAAAATCCAAACCAAATGGATAAGTGACTAGTATAGTAAAGCACTATTATAACTACGGAATATCTACTATCTAACTAAAACTTACGACTCCCTAAATCTCTACCTCTGACCATGGTGTAAAGTTCAACAGCTAAACACAAACAGTGGCTGCCTTTTCTCACCGTGCAACGTCGGGCGACTCGGCTAGTATATAAACAACTATATGCATTACTTATATACACCAGTGATCAATACTAGCACAAATTGGGCCGGGAACTCGCAAATGGTATTCTAAACCAAACTCCCCACCAGTGGCGCCACTAATCTCCTAATTTGCAATGTGCACAGTAACACAACAACTATCCTATATAGGCCTACCACTCCGCAAATGTCCATTTTGAATTTGTGATCAAGTTGTGGTAGTGGTGATATGTTGAGTGGCGCCACTGTCGGGGAGTGTTGTGATCCGAAACGTTGTTTATGTAAAAATGTATTAATCAATGAAGAATTGTGCCGTGGGATGGTCGTTGCCGAGCTGCCGGATTGCTTGAAACCCTCGCTTGCTGCACCTGTGGAAGAGAAAACAGAGTAGCAGAAATTGGTCTCGACATACATAAATACATTTGTCAGACCGGGTATAACTTCACTGACACCCTGGTCTAACTAATCCTACCCCTAAGCTGACTGCTGTCCCAACTAAACTGACTGCTGTCCCAACTAAACTGATTGCTGTCCCAACTAAACTGACTGCTGGCCCAACTAAACTGACTGCTGGCCTAATTAAAATCACTGCTGGCCTAACTAAATTGACATCTGGCCTAATTAAACTCACTGCTGGCCTAATTAAACTCGCTGCTGGCATAACTACACTGACTGATGGCTTAACTACGCGGTTTGCTGGACGAATTAAACTGACTGCTGGCTTAATTACTGTATACGGTTTGCTGGACTAATCAAACTGACTGCTGGCTTAATTACACGGTTTGCTGGACTAATTGAACTGACTGCTGGCTTAACTACACGGTTTGCTGGACTAATTAAACTGACTGCTGGCTTAACTACACGGTTTGCTGGACTAATTAAACTGACTGCTGGCTTAACTACACGGTTTGCTGGACTAATTAAACTGACTGCTGGCTTAACTACACGGTTTGCTGGACTAATTAAACTGACTGCTGGCTTAACTACACGGATTGCTGGACTAATTAAACTGACTGCTGGCTTAACTACACGGTTTGCTGGACTAATTAAACTGACTGCTGGCTTAACTACACGGATTGCTGGACTAATTAAACTGACTGCTGGCTTAACTACACAGGTTTGCTGGACTAATTAAACTGACTGCTGGCTTAACTACACGGTTTGCTGGACTAATTAAACTGACTGCTGGCTTAACTACATGGTTTGCTGGACTAATTAAACTGACTGCTGGCTTAACTACACGGATTGCTGGACTAACTACACTGACTGGTGGCATAATTAAACTGACGGCAGGCTTAATTAAACTGATTACACGCCTAACTGTAACCACACCAACCCTCGTAACCCATCGAGGATGTGTTAATTTCCTTGATTGCTTGTGTGACCGAGCTATGGCCAACTTGGTAAAGTTTGAAGGCCAAAATATGGGCATTTTCCGAAACTACCTCACTTATAGTCCCCGTTTTTTGTGCATCCATCTTTTCCTCCCACTCATCTTTCTCTAGCATTATGTGGAATTGTGACCTGAGGCTGGTGTGGATCACCCATGTTAAATGTAAGAAATTGTAACTCATATTTACTATTTTGATAACTATGGGGCCCCCTTCCGTCTGAACCCTAAATTACGAAGATGTCTTTTAGGTAATCTACCAGGGAAGACTGTCAGTGCAGCTGGTTTCTGTGGATCATGTAAGAGTTTAAGTTACTTACCCTTCTTATCATGTTGTTCGTCTAATGTGATTGCCTGGTGGGACTTTCGCAATAATGACTCTATACCACTGAAAACATTACGTCGACCACTTGTATTACAGATTGTGGGAAAAGTGTAGACAAACCGGGAGGAATTTTTTATATAGTTGCAAACTATAATTCTATTCAAAGATGGAAAAAACCACAGTGCATGTTCGCCATCGTAATTTCTAAGTGCATTCTGTGTACCTCTAAAATCTCGCAATTACTAATAGCTGCCATACCTATCCTGCCCTTATTTGTGGAGTCACAATAATTTACTAGTTCTGAAACGTGCTGCATTCAAGTCATGTTTTACGTCAGACACACAAATAACACCAAACTTTTCCAAAGATTTTAGATTTTCATCAGTTCCAAGAACAATACGATAATTCCTGTCTAGGTTGACATCACCCCACTGAAACATGAGAACTGCGTCTAATTTTTTTCCAAAATGATTGTTGTATTCCTCTAATTAGAGTTTGTGATTTTATCATTACACCTTGAAAGACCCTTTACTAAATAATGATGGTCAATCAAATGCCACCTGTTCGTAATTTGTCGTAAACTGACAGATTTTAGTGATTTATCAATGTTTCCATGAGTAAGTCTACTGGTTGGATTTTTGCAATGTAAATCTGACTTGGTGCTGTGTTTCCATTCATTCTAGCCCGATCAATGTTATCTTTAATTGTATGTCACATGTGCCTATCCCTTTGGTTAGGCTCCGATGGGGAAATAGTAATTTTTTTCCATGTTCAAAAATTTCCCAATTTTCCAAGTCATTCTCTTGTAAAACAAGTTTTAATTTCTAACCACATTTCATATGGGAGTGACAATTCCTAGTTGCTAAACCGACACTGAACGTGGAATCTGGTCTATGTGATTGGTAGGTATTTTGATATAAATAGCATGCATTACACAGTGTTTGAGTATTCCATTTACGCCATTGTGGTGGGTGCTGAGAATCACAATTTACACAGTGTTTAGAATTTCCCAGACTGGTTAAACATTTCGGACAATCTGTCAAATTTTGGGATGCAACTTTGATTATGTAGCCACACTCATTTCAACACACAGATGTGCGAGATGCACATGACACATGCAAAATTACTGCAGTTTTGCTTCCAAAGTTTTCCAAATCGTCAGACTCTATGGGTCCAACATTATCATCATTTCTATGAAACTGTTTGCCATCCTGCCTAGTAACATTCCAGATGAGTAAAGTGTCATCTTCACGTTTAATCTTAACATTTACGTGCTTACTGTGTCTGATATGTATATGTTTGTCAAACAATTTCTTATCCAAAAAGCACTTTGTAGGAATGTCAGTGTGTACCGTACCAGTACGAACATAATTAACAGATTTCAGCCAATTGTGGAATGTTGGCCCATTAAAAAAAATTTAATCTCTGCAATTGCTTTCTGATCTGCTTTACCTGTCGTAGAACGGAAGCTTTTACTTTTCAATTGGCATTTCTCATCATCATCATCATCATCATCATCATCATCATCATCATCATCATCACTATATAGTTCTGGTACTGAAACATACTCATCGTACAGCAGAGACAGCAAGGGGCACTCCATGGTGCATCTCCTGCGTTTCCTGAATCAGTCGCCGATGTAGGTCGAGTGTCTGATCCAGGCAAATGGTGTCATTGTAAATAGTCTCCAGGTGGTTTGTGACCACATGGAGTACTACATGATCCACGTCGACTGGATCTACCGCAGCAACCACTAAAAACATAATGATGTTAAGTCAGGTAAGTTAATTAACAGGTAACAAAGTTGTTATAAATCCAGTCCACTGTACTATTCAAACACTACACTTCACCCATCACAATTATATTATTTACTTTGACAACTTTAAAAAGAATACACTGAAATATAGATAAAACGAAAGAAGTACTTTTTGAAACAATTGTAAAACAATACGAATCTCACCACAGCGAATGTCAGCAACACCAGCATCACGTCTGACGTGTACATCAAACTTGACGCCATCCACATTCTGGGGAGGTACTTGTAGATCGAATCCGAGTACACGGCCACCAGACAGGACATGTTGAGGATCTGCAAGTAGTTCATTTATAATTGAGTTTGGTATACTTCAGACTGTCATGCTCGTCTCGGAGTCGATAACAAGTCCGGCCATTAACCTGTCTCGCAACTCTAGCAACCGTATTTCTTCTTCGTCTTTAACAAGATTTAACAAGATTTGCCATCCAAGCCAAAGGCCCAGATGGCAAGTGGACAAGGAAGCCATTGGCTTATCGAGAGTCCAACAATGTTCATCTACTTATAACCCGCCCTCCTGAGATATGTGTCAACCTTGTTTTTAAACATATTCACGCTGCTAGCAGTTACACAATCTGTAGACAATTTGTTCCATTCATTTATTGTCCTCTGTGAGAACGAGTGCTTCCTGATGTCCAATCTACATTGATCCTTTACTAATTTTACCTCATGTCCTCTAGTTCTGCTATCCTTCTTGAGTGAGAAAAACATATTTCTATCAATATTTTCATACCCATTCAATATCTTAAAAACTTCAATCTGATCTCCTCTTAACCTCCTTGTCTCTAGAGTTGTTAAACCACATTCTTTCAGGCGTTCTTCATAACTAAGGTCTCTCAGTTCAGTATTTTCTCATATCTTTGTAGTTACCTTTGTGGAAGTTTCTCTTGTACGTTTTCTTATTTTTACTTTCTGATTTTACATTGATGTCAAAATGTATTTGATTATGGTCACTATTACCCAATGGTTCAAATATTTTTACATTGTCCACTAATTCTTTTTGTGATGACAAAACTATATCTAATACATTTTCTCCCCTGGTTGGTTCTAGTACGTGCTGAGTAAGAAAGCTATCCTGGATTAAAAATAGAAATTGTTGGTCCTCAATCCCTGTGCTCTCTAGAGAATTCCATTGTATGTGTCCATGGTTAAAATCTCCCATTATGATACATTCCCCTTTACTAACTTCCTTTATAGCGTTTTTTATTTTTGTGTTGTCCTCTTCGTTTATGTTTGGACTTCGGTAAACTAATCCAATAGTTAATTTTGAATTACCTGAAACAATTTTGCACCAAACAGCTTCATCGCAATCTGCTTCCCTTTCTAGTTTTATTTCATAAGCCTGAATAGATTCTTTAACATATAAAATAACTCCCCCGCCCCTTCTTCCTATTCGATCTTTCCTAAACATTACATATTCCTTCTTCTTCTTCTTCTTCCTGTTACGAGTCAACCCTCTCTTCAAGGCTTATAAACTCGGTGTGTGTGCACACGTGCTACAGTGCTGTAAAAGAAAGTAATAAAAAGATAATAGTGTGCGTGTAGAACTGCAATTTGAGGAGAGGAAAAGTTGATAGCGTGAAAACTGCAATATCAATTAATGTTGCAAGCTGGAGATCTTCTATCTGAAAATCTCCAAACTTGGCGCTGTAGCTGCGTTGGCTGGCAGATTATTCCAATTGGGGTCGGGGTAAAAAGCTATACTGGATGAATTGCTTAGTGATTAGTGGAGTTGAAAAGCTTCAGAATGCGTGTGTCGGGAAGGTCTCACCAGGGGTATAAGTTGGGGGAAGAGGTCCAGGGCGACTATGCCATACAATGTCTTATAAAACATTATCTTTTAAGTGAACCTGTACTCGGCCACAAGGTTCCTGACTGTGTCATCTGTCCTAATGGTTTAGAATGTTGCAGTTTCTGACAAGATTAAGATAGTTTAATTGATCGACATTTGAAGAATGTGTAGATGTAGTGTTATATTATCCTCCGAGGCACCACGTGTTATTTCGAGTAGCCTTTATTATCCGGAAGAGGGCGGCGTTGAATTACATGCACTGGTCACCAGATAGCAGCACCGATTGAAAAATTTACTTGCGAAGTCCACGGTCGCTAGATAGCGTTCCCGGCTCTTCACACATTTGGCTATTTTTTTCTATTTTTTGTAGCACATTTTAGATGCCCAATTGTTTTATTGCGACAGACATTTGTGTCATAGTGTTTGTATACTATGATACCATTAAGGCATCAAACTCACAAAATCTTCCCAAGAAATCCCGCATTCATATGTTGTGGACGGGATTAAATATACATCATACAACTAACTATTCTTAGTACTGACTCGGAGTTGGCTTGGGCATTTGAAACGCACATATCGTATAAAACTGTAATAATAATAACCATTTTTTATTCACTATAAACCTTATAAAATTTACATTTTATATTCCTAAGGGTCGTGATTTAAAAATAGATAACTACTATACTAACGTAGCAAACTAATTAAAAATAAATTGTATGATGGCGCCGTGCAAACGGCAGTTAAAGGCCACAAGGCATTTAATTTGTGGCAGTTGCAGCAACTGGGTGGATTTCGTCAAGTCTGGGTGCGAGAAGTCCTGGGCTGAGGTCCAGGCAGATAGTTTTAGTTTTGAGTGTAGGGGATGCGCACGGATGAAGGAACTAGAGGTGGAGTTGGAAGAGCTGAGGCTGCTCGTTGTGGCAATGGTGGGAAGGGAACAGGGGAGTTGTGCCAGTAGTTCCGGTGGGGGAACTGTAGACGATAAAGTGTCGAAAGACACAAGAGATGCTAGGGAGAGCTCACCTCAGCCTGGGAGGAAGCTGAGAGGAGGGAAGGTGACAGGTCATAGGGAGACAGGACGTAAGGAGACGGGAAGGAAAGGAACGGAAGGGAAGACAACCAGAGTGAAGGAGATGGGAGTAGGGGAGACAGGAGGGAAGGAGAAGGGAGTGGGGGAGACGGGAGGGAAGACAACCGGAGTGAAGGAGAGGGGAGTAGCGGCGACAGGAGGGAAGGAGAAGGGAGTGGGGGAGACGGGAGGGAAAACAACCGGAGGGAAGGAGAGGGGAGTAGGGGAGACAGGAGGGAAGGAGAAGGGAGTGGGGGAGACGGAAGGGAAAACAACCGGAGTGAAGGAGAGGGGAGTGGGAGAGACAAGAGCAAAGGAGTGGGAAGTGGGGGAGACAGGAGGGAAGGGGTCAGGACAGAATGTGATGGAGGGGATCGAAAGGAAGAGTTATTCTGCAGCAGTGATAGAGGGGGTGAGGAAGAGAGCGAGGGTGTTTGTGGGGGATTCGATAGTTAGGAAGACCGACAGAGTCTTAAACAAGGGAGATGATGTGGTGGTCTGCTTGCCTGGAGCCAAAATAGAGGCGATAACTGAGAGGGTAAAAAACATCGTAGGCTCGGGTAAGGGTGGATCTGTTTTAGTACACGTAGGGACAAATAACGTAGAGAGGGAGGGTACAACTGCCATAGTTAGGAAATATAGGCAGTTGGTCAGAACACTAAAACAGACGCGGGTTGAGCAGGTAATACTGTCAGGGATTTTACCTGTAATGGGCAGGAGGGGTCACAAATATCGAAATTGTCGGGGGATGGCAATTAACATGTTAGTCCAGAGGCTGTGTAGGGAAGAGGAAGTTGGATTTGTGGATTTATGGGGAAGTTTTGTTGGGAGGGCAGATATGTACATGAAGGATGGGCTTCATTTAAGTGGAAAGGGGGCGGCAGTATTCGCGGACAAACTTTCAGCAGCAGTAGATAGCGACTTGGGTACAATGACAAATGTTTTTGGAAGTAAACATTCTTTAAACTAGAAGTGCAGGGGGGTTACCTAGAGGTGTCTCAAGCAGAACAAGAGGCCACTAGCACAGATAAACCAATATCAAATCATCCGAAAAACATCTCTGAAAAAGGTTATATATGCGTATGTTTAAATGCAAGGAGCATAGTAAATAAGAAAAACGAATTAAACATTATGGTAGAAGATATTGACCCTCACATAATTGGTATAACTGAATCATGGGCCAACATAGATATTACAGATGCTGAATTAGGACTGACAGGATACGTAATGTTTAGGAAAGATCGAATAGGAAGAAGGGGCGGGGGAGTTATTTTATATGTTAAAGAATCTATTCAGGCTTATGAAATAAAACTAGAAAGGGAAGCAGATTGCGATGAAGCTGTTTGGTGCAAAATTGTTTCAGGAAATTCAAAATTAACTATTGGATTAGTTTACCGAAGTCCAAACATAAACGAAGAGGACAACACAAAAATAAAAAACGCTATAAAGGAAGTTAGTAAAGGGGAATGTATCATAATGGGAGATTTTAACCATGGACACATACAATGGAATTCTCTAGAGAGCACAGGGATTGAGGATCAACAATTTCTATGTTTAATCCAGGATAGCTTTCTTACTCAGCACGTACTAGAACCAACCAGGGGAGAAAATGTATTAGATATAGTTTTGTCATCACAAAAAGAATTAGTGGACAATGTAAAAATATTTGAACCATTGGGTAATAGTGACCATAATCAAATACATTTTGACATCAATGTAAAATAAGAAAGTAAAAATAAGAAAACGTACAAGAGAAACTTCCACAAAGGTAACTACAAAGATATGAGAAAATACTTAGCACAGCTAGATTGGAATAACATGCTGATGAATAAGACCGCAATTGAATGCTGGAACATTCTTAAATATGAAATTGAGAGTATCATCGATAAATTTGTTCCCTTCCGAAAACAAGGAAAACGGTGTAGAAAGAAACATTTGTCAAAAGAGGCTATTAGAAAAATAATGCTAAAACAAACTATGTGGAGGGTTTATAGGCGTACCAGAAAGGAAGAAGACTATGCAAAATACAAAGAGGCACTTAATGCAGCTACAACTGAAATCAGACAATCTAAAAGAAGCTATGAGCAAAAACTGGCATGTAACATAAAAAATGACAGCAAGAGTTTTTATGCATATGTCAGGAGTAAACAAAACGTACAAGACAAGGTTGGACCTCTAGAAGACAGTGCTGGAAATATAATATCACAGGGGTTTTTAATGGCGGAAGACCTAAATGGTTACTTCAGTTCAGTGTTTACCAAGGAAGATATTAGTTCATTACCAGTTGCTGATGCTAAATTTCAGGGGGCTAAATCTGAATATTTAGGACCGTTAGTTGTAACTCCAGAATTGGTAGCTAAGAAAATAAGGGCAATGAAGGATAACAAATCACCGGGAGTGGATGGGATTCCTCCAAAATTACTAATGGAAACAGTAGATCAAATCAGTATACCACTTGCAAGAGTATTCAACTTGTCATTAAAAGAGGGAGTTGTTCCGTTTGAATGGAAAGAAGCAAACATCATACCATTATTTAAAAAGGGTTCGAGAAATAAGTCAGAGAATTACAGACCAGTGAGTTTAACGTCAGTGATTTGTAAATTATTAGAACGGTTAATTAAAGACCATATGGTGGACTTCCTCGTTAAGCATAAATTATTAAATTCATCTCAACATGGATTCCTTAAAGCAAGGTCATGCTTAACAAATATGTTATGTTTTTTGGAAGAAATCACTAAGTGGATAGACGTGGGATCGCCAGTAGATATTATCTACTTAGATTTTCAGAAAGCTTTTGACAAAGTGCCACATCAAAGATTGCTACTTAAATTAAAAGCCCATGGTATCGGGGATAGCATAACTGACTGGATAGAACAATGGCTGACTGACAGAAGACAACGAGTTGTAGTAGATGGAGAAGTTTCAAATTGGAAATCGGTTTTGAGTGGGGTACCTCAAGGGTCAGTACTAGGATCTATATTATTCTTAATTTATATCAATGACTTGGACGACAGTATAACAAGTAACGTACTGAAATTTGCGGATGACACAAAACTGTTTAGAAAGGTTAATACTGATGGTGATAAACAACATTTACAAAACGATCTAGACAGATTAGTGAAATGGTCTGAGAAATGGCAGATGCTGTTCAATTTTGGGAAATGTAAATGCCTACATACAGGACATGGGAACTTGAATGTAAACTATAAAATGGGAGATACTGTTCTGGGTACTACTGTAAAAGAAAAGGACTTAGGAGTTACAATAAGCGCTGATATGAAAGTTTCAGAGCAGTGTGGTATTGCAGCTTCAAAGGGTAATCAAATTCTTGGATTGATTAGAAGAAACATAACATACAAGGGAAAAAAGTTAATTATACCTCTTTATAAAGCAATAGTTAGACCTCATTTAGAATACTGTATACAAGCATGGAGACCATATCGTAAGAAGGATATAGATACGCTTGAACGCATACAAAGGAGAGCAACTAAAATGATTCCAGAACTTAGAGACCTTAGTTATGAAGAACGCCTGAAAGAATGTGGTTTAACAACTCTAGAGACAAGGAGGTTAAGAGGAGATCAGATTGAAGTTTTTAAGATATTGAATGGGTATGAAATTATTGATAGAAATATGTTTTTCTCACTCAAGAAGGATAGCAGAACTAGAGGACATGAGGTAAAATTAGTAAAGGATCAATGTAGATTGGACATCAGGAAGCACTCGTTCTCACAGAGGACAATAAATGAATGGAACAAATTGTCTACAGATTGTGTAACTGCTAGCAGCGTGAATATGTTTAAAAACAAGGTTGACACATATATCAGGAGGGCGGGTTATAAGTAGGTGAACATTGTTGGACTCTCGATAAGCCAATGGCTTCCTTGTCCACTTGCCATCTGGGCCTTTGGCTTGGATGGCAAATCTTGTTAAATATAAATACATATAAATAGTGTAGAGCTTAAAACTAAATAATGTGGTGTACTAGTAAAGTGTAAAATTGGGTAAATATTCATTAAAAATAGAAAAAACCAGATAGCTTGAGTAGAAGGCAAAAAGGCTATTTAAGAAAAAAGGCGATGAGTAAAATGTGTAAGAACAATAAGTTAATAAGTTAATAAGTTAACTAAATATCAGCTAAAAATGTTGATGGTGTTTAGAGGCACTGTCACACCTTCAACCAAAGGTATTGTTCAGATGCTCATGTACAGAATTGAATTGTCTGAGTGCTTGGTTAAGATTGTTCCATATCTTTGTTCCAGTGACGAGTATTGAAGTTTGGAATATTTGAGTTCGTGCTTGTGGTATGTACAAGTCTCCTTTAGCGTGAGATCTAGTGCTTCGATTAGAGACACTTGAGACTGGCTGAAACATCTCTCACATGTATTGTGGGCGAGTCCTTTTACTGACTTGTAAACAAGTTGTGCTTGTCTGTACTTTATACGCTCTGGTAATGGTGGCCAACGTAGCTGCTTCAAGAGTGGGGCACTTTCTGCTCTGTATTCAGTGTCTGTGGTGATTCTGGCAGCACGTTTCTGTAGTTTGAGGATACGCTCTGATGACGGTGCATTGCCAGAGGTTGTGCTGCAGTAATCCATGTGTGGTAGAATATAGCAGTTATAAAATGATTTCCTTGTTTGAAATGGGAAGTTTTTCTTTATTCGACAGAGAAGTGCGAGGTAGTCAGCAATCGTGCGGTGTATATTTTGGTCTATTCTGAGCCCGAGTAGTTGTTCACTCTCTACCACTTGTAGCTTATCTCTCTACATACATCGTGATCAGTTGTGTCAAGGTACCACCTATAATCGTACTAGTGCTTCTAAATATTAATTCAGGTATCTGTAAATGGCTCCATGATGGCAAAATGTGACGCAGTGCACCAGATTGTTCTTGTGTCACAAACACAGTAACGTGTTCAATTTATACCCCGCCCCTCCAACATTCGCTGCTGGGAGCGCGTTTCACTTTGTCCTCGCAGACCTGTTTATGCAAACACCATTTCAACTTCTGTTGACGCATCCACCCACGCTGCAATTGCTGCGTGAAAGCTGTTCGTTCTTAAAATGTCATCAAGGGGATCCCATCACTGTCTATCGCCACCTTATGTACTAATATATACAGGCGACTGAACTGAGGCAAAGTGGGGTGAACGAAATTGCCCTCAAGTTTTGAAGCGGCAGTAGGTGAACTCCAACCCCGGTCCTCTCGATTGACGGTCTGTCGCACTACCCCCACGATTGACACGCAAACACGCATGCACGCACGCACGCACGCACGCACGCACGCACGCACGCACATGCACACACCACTATCTATAACAAGGTACTCATTTATAGAGCTGAATGAACTGAAGCAACGTGGATTGAACGTAAATATACAAACTTCCAAACGGCACCAAAGAGGATTCGATCCCCGGCTCCCGCGATCGAGGATCGTATGGTCAATCCACGCTACCGCGTTTAACTGCATCAACCGTTTAGTAAAATCAAATATATTAGCTGAGACGGAATCATTCCCTTTTCAAGCTGTATTAACACGCACCTCTCAAGTGAATCACTCGCTGAACAGAATCAGATTGTTCTTGCCTAATGTTAAGCGGAATTAATCCACTTTACTCGAAAACAACTTTCTCGATACAATTTGTTTTGAACCGAGTTGAAAATAATGGCGATATTTATTTAATATATTTCCACATTCAATGTAACTATTAATAGTTTCTTTGGTACTGAAAACCAGTATAAGTATTAACTAATTGCATCATGGGGCATTTTTTTTATAAATTGCTAAATTTGTAACACGATACAACGCAGTGTAAACAGCGCATTTGAAAGCTTTCAAACAGTGAGTCAGCGTGGGTGTTTGCAGACATACTGGTGCCGTACAGACTGGGTATCCAATTGATGTAGCATTGTACAGGATTTACAGCATCTGCTGTTACTAAAAATTCCGATTTTTTAGTGGCAGTCTCTGCTATAGACGGTACAGGTATAAACAGTTTGATGTAGAGGCGTGGTAGTTGACGACCTTTCTCTCCGACGCTCTCTCTTCTCCGTCCACGGTTCGTTTCTTCTTTCTGCTGTCTTTCTCATACCACTCCGCACAACCTGTCGCTCTTTGTTGTGGTCTGCTGCAGCAGATTCCCAGGACTCGATGCTGACCTGGGCAGGTTTTATATCTCGTTTGCAAGCACCCCTGAACCGCAATAGCGGGACGGCCGTCACACCTTGCACCAGAGGCAAGCTCACCCTAGAGGACGTCCTTTGGAATACGTCCATCCTCCATGCGGCAGACATGGCCAAGCCAACGCAGACGTTGCTGACTAAGCAGGGCAAACATGCTGGGGTTGTCTGCTCGCTCAATGACAACCTTGTTTAGAGCGCGTTCCTGCCAGGTGATGCAAACTACGAGGCATCGGAAATGGAAACTGTTGAGGCGGTTTTCGTGTTTCACATATGTTGTCCAAGCTTCGCTGTCATAGAGGAGGGTGCTTAGGACACAAGCCTGGTATACTCCAACCTTGGTGTTTTCAGTGAACATGCTGTTCTCTCACACCCTCTTGGATAGCCTTGATATGAAATAGGTTGCCTTTCCGGTGCGCTTATTTATCTCTATGTTGACGGATAGGTTGCCTGTGATTGTTGACTCTAGGTAGATGAACTCCTGCACTACTTCCAGGGTGTGGTCATCAATGCTAATGGCTGGAGCTTCGCAGTCTTCTTGGCCCATGACATTGGGCTTTGTCAGGCCTGAGATCAGGCCAAATTATGTGCACGCCTGGGTAAGTTGGTATATGAGCCTCTGGAGGCCCTCTTCAGTGTACGATATTAGCGCTGCGTTATCAGCGAAGAGCATTTCCCTGGTCAGGACCCGTCGTACTTTGATTTCCGCACGCAGACGTGCCAGGTTGAACACCTTGCCATCAGTCCTCGAATGTAAGCACACACCTTCTGGAGATGGGCCGAAGGCACAGGAAAACAGCAGGGAGAAGAATATCCCAAAGAAGGTTGGTGCAATGACGCAATCCTGCTTCACACCACTGCGAATGGGGAAGGACTTCGATGATGATCCATCGTACTGCACTGTGTCATGCCTGTCTTCGTTGAATGAGGTAACCATACTCAGCAGCTTCGGGGGACATCCAATCTTCTCGAGAAGTGTGAAGAGTCCTCTTCTGCTAACCAGATCAAATGCCTTTGTCGGATCGACAAAAGAGATGTATAATGGTCTCCCCTTCCCCATATTTCGCTTGCAACTGTCGCTGGGAGAATAACATGTCGATGGTGGATCTTCCTGCTCTGAAACCGCATTGTGATTCCGGGTTGACACGCGTAGCCAATTGCAATGTCTGTTGAGTGCAACACGGGCAAAGATTTGCCCACGATAGCAGGGACATTCCTCTGTAGTTATTGCAGTAACTGTGATCTCCTTTATTCTTGTAAAGGGTGACAATGTTGGCGTCACGCATGTCTTGAGGCATCGAACCCTCTCGGCAGAGAAGCTTGTAAAGACGTTTCACCAGAGCGGGCTTCCCACACATGATCACATCAGGTGGTATGCTATCGCTACCAGGTGCCGCACCGCAGGCTAGATAGTCAACAGCCCCACTGAACTCTCCTACAGTTGGTTGGTCATCGAGCTCTCCCATAACTGCGAATCCCCGACACCTCCCAGGGCTGTATCTGTGACAATAGTTTCTCTGGAGTAAAGCTCAACATACTGATCGACCCATCTCTCCATTTGTTTGTTACGGTCAGTGAGAATCTCGCCTGTCAGATATTTCAAAGGCGCTGTTTTCTTTACACCTGGCCCAACTGCTTTCTTTGTTCCATCATACATGTTTCCGGTGTCTGGTGAGAGATGAATTCTCTGACAACGTGTTAGCCAGTAATTGTTGGCACAGCGTCTGGCAGTTCGCTGTGCCATACTCCAGCTGATCTAAGAGCAGACAATGTGTTCTCAGTAGGATGTTTCTTGTAGGTGATCAGGGCTGTGCGCTTAGCTTGAATAACAGATTTCATATTTTCCAAATTGGCTTCAAACCACCAATCTGCATTCTGTTTCTCCCGTTTGCCAAATGTGGACATAGCTGTGTCGTAGATTGAGTCTCTGGTTTAGTATCATATTTCCACAGCACTCTTCTTCGTGCGTATGATTCAAGGGGGGGTCCACCACGTTTGGCATTGTATAGGTCCGGAAGCCAGGCGCGTGCTGGCTTGTCCAGTCTGACAAGGTCCCCGTTACATTTGTGTAGCGAACACTCACTGGTGATGTGGAGTGCGGTCTGCCTTTCGGCACTGCACTCCCACGAAGCTGATGGTGCCCGCATCATCTGGTTCATGTTTTGTTGGAACCTGCCATGTCCTGTTCTTATTCGATTGAGGCGCACCAGTGAGTGTCGGCTGAGTTCGTGTCCAACTCGTTTCTTAGATGGGATAGGGATAAATTCCCTTAGTCTACAAGGTGTGCGTCCCACCTTCTCGTCCACGCCTGGTTTGTCCGTGTGGTCCTACTCTTCCCGGCAGCGTCGCTGATGATACACCGGACGTGTTCCGAGAAGGGGTGTCGACATCGCAGACGCTTTCGTCCAGGTGCAGTTATTGTCGCCATGGTGTGTAGTGTGTGTTGGTCATCTGCTTCGGCAAGACGAGGCATTGTTTATTTCGACGGATGTCTGGGGCGTTATCTCAGTGACAACTGGCAGCATGACCGTTGGTGTCGATCGGATGCTTCCGGGACACCAGGCGGAGGCTTTTGCTTAGTGCTGCGTCAGGTCGGTGTGTGTGGCACTGCGGCACCACACTGGCAGGCAAATAATACTCGACCGGAGCAAAAGCAAGTGCGACTGTTGATTTTTGAAGAACGTCAAAGTGTGCTCCCCATGTTGTGCCGGCCAGTCGTCGAAGTAAGTTGCACCGCACGTTGACTTTCTTCGGGAGCTGGGATAGGTGTTTTGAGTAAGTCAATGACCTGTCGAATGTAATTCCGAGGTGCTTGGGGTTTGCTGTTGTCGGGATCGTTTTCTCTCCGCAGCGAACTTCCATCTGGTGGTTTGCCAGGCAGTTTGTCAGATGAAAGCAGCTGCTCACTGTTCTGTTGACGTAAAGTCGGAGTCGCCATCGTTTTAGATACAGGTCCAGACTAGTCATGTCGTTAGTTAACGTTAGTTCACGCTTGCTGTATATCAGCATAGTTCAGTCCCGATTCCACGAGGGTGATGTCGTCAGCATAGATGTATTGCGTTGATGCTGTGCGCGGGATGTCCGAGGTGTAGATGTTGAAGAGCGTCGAAGCAAGAACTGAACCTTGTGGTACCCCGTTCTTGACTGTGTATGCTTTTGATGTGTCATTGCCGGCGTGTAGCTTGAAGCTTCGGTTTGTGGTAAGTTCTTGTACAAACTGGACCATGTGTTTGCTTTGTGTTAGCATCTTCGGGGTTAGACTTCTGTGCCACACAATGTGGTAGGCGACTGCGAGGTCAACGAATACTGCTCCACATTTCTTTCCGGTTTCAAAGGCTGCCTCGATGTCTTCTGTCAGTTTGACAACTTGTTCTACAGTGCTTCTTCATCTTGGGCGATTTCCTTCTTGCTCGCGTGGCAGCTGTGGATCAACGACTGGAAGCAGACGATTGTAGTTCAGTCACTCGAGAAGAAGTTTGTAGCCAACCAATAGTAGGCTTATCGGACGATAGCTGGCTGCTTCATCTGGGTTCTTGCCCGGTTTGAGAGGATGGCAATAATCTTTACACGACGCCAGATTTTTGTTTGGTCACAGCATTCGGATAAGCAGAGTTCTTGAAATTATGTTCAATGGAGCCGACACATTGCTTGATAGATCGGGGTTTGACGTGTTGGCAGTGTAATACGTGGAAGCCTTTTCTGCTTTGAGTGGTGTAATTTCTATGGTCGTAGCCTGACTTTGCTGCACACCATGGAGTGGTGTGCAGCCACCGTGTCGCAGTCTGCACCGTGTAAACTGTGGGTGATGGGCACATTGCTCATAGTAGCTCGCCTTGTCACAAATATATCAAGCTGGTGCCAGAGTTGTGATTTTGGATGCGTATCTGTGGGGTATCTGGGGGGGGGGGCATAGGGCCATGCCCCTTTGGCTTTGGAAATATTCTTTTAAAATAACTTATTGCGCCACTACATGGTTAGGCAAAGTCAATCGCCGTACAATGTTTTTCTATCTGGCTGTTCCTATTTGTACGGCGAAGATCGCGCTCGGCCGAAACGTAAGTATTTTCATGAAACGTGAAACCTTACAAAAACGCCATAAACAGAACAATAAACACGTCTTTCGTGTCTGTATGCATTCTTATATGTATATCACTAAAGTTACCTGACAATAACCATGTAAAAGTGTGAAATTATTACCTTTTTGTCAGAACGCATGTGCTTGTCAATGTTTGTATATAACCGGATGTTGTTGTGAGCGAGACTAGCATGCGGGATTTCCATAGATCTATATAAGGTCACGCTAAGAATTGCCGTCTGCTGGCCATAGAGTTACATCATTAATAATGCCCCTATAAACTATTAACTTACTAACGGGTGTTTTATTTATTTCTGTGCTGCTGGCCCATTCTGGCCTCATTCTACACGAAATCGCGTTTGATCATGTGACCCAAAGGCAACATCACGTGCACAGTATGGCGGCTAATTGTGAAATGTTTTCTATGTCATCGATAAAAGTACTCATAAGTAATTATTTGGAGCACATTTCTTCAGTTTCTTGACGCCCAATTGTCGGTTGTATGTCACAGAATACACATGTGAAACGGTTAGTGCGTATCGGTTTTAAAACTTAAGTTATTAGTTCCGTAGCCAAATGGCTACGGAACTGCCAAAACGGCGAGTTAGCAAATGCCCCTCAGGACTTTCGCCCCAGAGACGAAGAGCGGGGCGAATTTTTTTGCCTACTACATGGTAGCCTCGACAGTCCTTGAATTTCCACGCCATTTAGTTCTTTCGAAGTCGCTAGGTGGCAGAAATTCCGGTTAAATAGACGCTACAGAATGCGACATGTTGATGCTTTGCTAAGCAAGTTGTGTTTTATGTTATTAGTCGCCTGATATTTTGTGGTATGCAATTCTTTTCGTGTATGCTCTAGTAGTAATATAGGTATATGTCTTTACTAAGCTGCACAAAGTATGAGATGTTTATCTTTTGGCTGGTTACCGCGAAGTCGGAGATCCGCATGTGTAATAAAGTGCTTCCATCTGTCTGAATCTAGAAAGTACTGGTGCATCTCTATAAGCCGGATATATTATATTAGATGCGTAAATGCTCCCTACTGCTCTACTATAACAAGACACTTGTGGGTTTTATTCCAGTTAATGCTATATGGAGTGTGGCATACTTCTCGAAAAATATCTTCATAATTTAAAAGGAAAATATATATTCGAGTGTTGACGAATAAATGCTCACAAATCGTGTGGCTATATATATATATATATATATATATATATATATATATATATATATATATATATATATATATATATATATATATATATATATATATATATATATATATATTGTAATTTAAATTATCATGTCAAATAACTGCATCAAAAGCCTATTTAGTTATTCAGATATCAATCAATTCAGTGACCACTAAATGACATGATATTGTGCAGAGGTGGATACAGGCGTAACGTTTGATTAGTTTCCAACAATACCGTGCCTTATGTCTATAGGTGCGCACTGTTGGTTTTTTACTGCTGCTATGTGGAATATTGAAATTTTTATGCAAACAATTTACTGAAAATTTGGCCTATGAAATTCCTGCACACGGTCGAAAGCCCCATCAATCCGCCTCAAGTTAAAAAAACTCGCGTAAGCATGTGTATTCTTTATTCTACAGACTACACCAAAGCTAGTGCCATTGGAGCGTGCTTCAGATCTTCCCACAGTTAGTGTCACCACATGAGATGCAACCATGAACAGAATAGCATACTTCTTTGGGGCACCTCAACCTAAGCGCCCTACTCCTGCGGCCCGTCCTGAAGCAGTGGTCACTGGCGCCTGTTCAGCTTTGCCAGTGGATATCGGTCATGCTGTGGGCAATAGCAAGTTGACCGATCGCGAGCGCTTGACAATTTTGGACAATGCCAGGACTCCTCCGGGTGAGTTTGTGTGGCCGTACACTGAACGCATGGACAGCGGCAAACTGGGGAGGAAATATCTGGGCGGGCAACACATTTCCGGGGCGTATGGTGTATTTGCATATTCTGCTTTGAAGAAGGGCTTATTTTGGTGCGCGTGCGTCCTCTTTGCACCACACAAAGTTGGCGGGATGTAGCTAGATCGACTGGTTAAGACGCCCTTCCAGAAATATGCACACCTGACTGGGCGAGACGGCCACTTGACCACCCACCACCTGACCAACGCTTTTCACGAAGATTGCGAAAAAAAGCCCGGGAATTCAGGACGCGCATGCGTAGTGATGCCGGTGACGTCACGCAACAACTCCACTCTTTCTTTTCGCTTCAGCGTGAACAGAATCGATCTGCCTTGAAGCGAATTCTGCAAACAGTCGAGTTCTTCGGACGACTCGGTTTGCCATTCGTGGTTACGGTGTTTTGCCGCTTCCAGGCAACACGACAGAGGCTGGTAGTCAGATCATCTATACAGGCGGGAACATGAGTGCCCTTTTGTAGTTTATGATTACTTACAATGATGACACACTTCGTCATCACATGATAATGAACACTGCACGAAATGCCACATATCTATCACCAGTGGCACAGAACACCCCTAATTATTGAGGTAATAGCGATGGTCACCCAGCGACAAATTCTTGTTCAGGTGTGTGATGCAAAGTTCTTCTCACTGGCCGACGAAACAACATATGTATCCAGACGAGAGGAAATCAGTGTGTCTGCGCTACGTGTCTGGGCACACTGAAGGGGGGACTTTTGTGCTTCGCCACTACTCACGACCTCACGGACGCTGTACTTGCTGCTCAGTTGCTACGGATCCTGGCAGATTGGACTTAACAGACGGGGCCCGGTAGGACAAGGCTACGATGGTGCCGCTGCCATGTCTGGGAAGAAGAATGGCGTTCAGAAACACACCCGAGACACCATCCCTACTGCCGCATATGTGCACTGCTCGTTACATGTCCTGAATCTTTGTTTGGCAAAGGCTGCATCAGTTCCACCCATCCGCTCGGCAGTCACTCTGATGCACGAAGTAGCAGTGTTCTTCACTGACTCGAACAAGCGACTGTACGACTGCAGCAGTGCATTGAACGGGAATGCCCTGAAGCGTCACACACGAGCCTCAAGAAACACTGCGACACACGCTGGGTAGAAAACAGGCTGCACCTCTAGAGTTCAAGCCTACTGGAGACGTCAGCATTCGGCTAGCCGACCTGGCCAGGTGCTCGACGCCATGAAAGTTGCTACACAGATGGGAACATACTCACGTATCGCGACTTTGCTGCGAATATGTTCCACTCTCCCTGTCACATCGGCTGCAGCAGAGCGATCATTCTGTGCACTGAAGTACCTGAAGAACTATACCTGCGATCTACGATGAATGAACAAAGCCTCCATGGATTTGCTCATATGTACGTCAATCGTGATATCAAATTGAACCACGTCGACGTCATTGATGAATTCGCCAAGGGGAATCGCCGACTTAAGTTTAATTAAAATCTAATATGGTAATCTATCCGCAGTTCCTACCACGGGACACAACTGGCAGAGTGCATGCATTGGCAACTTCAAGCGTATTTGGCGGTGTCAGGATTCAGCTAACTGATCCGATCACGAATTTGACACTACATGTAGCTGCTGGATTTTGGGACTTCACTGCTTTGCTTGATTTGTTTTATATATGTTTTCACTTCGCGGAAGCTGAACAGTCCGACCGAATAAAGATATTGGGCTTTTCTCACGTGTTCTATAATGTTCAGTCTTACACGCATTGGCATATTTTGGGAATGTTTGGTATTGGGTTATTCTCGCCTCGGATCAGAGAAATTATAAAATTCTTACCTCCTCCCCCTTCCGACATCGTAGATAAGCCACTAGCTTTGTGGCATGGCTTCGTAAGGAAGAACGAGTTGATGGTGCAGAAGCTGTGATAAAAACTGTTCCAACAGTCTTTGGCCATTTTCGTTCATTTTAATCCCGTTTTAATCCCAATCCCGTAGTGTCCAATGCAAGTTGGCCACGCTCCATGGTCCGATCCCACTCTGGCGTTGAAGTATACCAGCATGAATATAGTGTTCAGAAGTGGGGATACTTCTGATGGCACTGTCCATTCCCTCAAAGAACGTACCGGTTCTTCAGTGTAAGGAATGTTGTACACTTGTAGTGACTAACCCTCCGTAGAATAACCGAACCCTAAGAATCGCAAATATATATGAATACCTTCACCTTATACAAGGCTATCTTAAGCTACATTGTGGTTCTATGCAGTCAACTAGACACACAGACTCATGTTCAACAGAACAACCTATTATGCAAAATATGTTCCCACCATGTAGCAAAATATTGTTTAATGGCGACGTCGAACTCATATTCCGTGCGTTGTTGTCGAATCCTTCGTTTACAGCTGCGCGCTGCCGACGTCACTTGGCCCGGAACGTGTATTTCTAAGCAGCGTAAACTTTTTAGCATTTGACTGCTGCAACGAATATTGGTTCTTGATGCAAACCATGGATTTTAATAGTTGTAAATCAACTATTTAATTTTGGTGCACTTCTATAGTGCATCCTGCTTTAGGTTAGTGCTGATAGTCGATGTGTTGAATGTCCGGTGAAGAACGTAATCTATGCAGTAATCACAGCAATATGGCGACGGGGGCGTGCTGCGATGTTTATCGAATAAGTCAAGCGATTTAGAAACATTTTAACAGCTTCTTGCTCACCAGAGGCGTTGCCAAAGTTCCCTAACGTGGATATAGGTAAGTACAGCGCAAAGCTTCAATTACTGCAACTGTCTTTCTCACTACTGTGGCGGCGGTATTTTTGACACTCGAGGTAGCGCCGTCAAATGACAAATGCATGGAAATGCATCGGCGAAGTTCGGCGTCGGAGAAAATGTTTACACACTAGTCACTAGTACGCACATGTGCACGCTTATTATTCGGATTGTTAGGCGGTGTTATCGGTGAGACACCTGGCAGTGCCTCGGTGTCTATATTGCTTTAGTTGGTCGCAAACTACATATTTTCGAGACATTTTTTATGTTAACTGAATGGTGGTTGACAAGGCCAGTCTGTGTCACTGTCGGTGAGTAGCAGTGACCGTGGCTGTGCCAGTGTAGCAGTCTGAGTAGAACTAGATGCTCTAGTCAGTGGCCTCAAAGTTCAAGGGCATGGTTGTTGAATTCAGTATTGCTAACTTCGTATTGTATTGGTGTGCAAGCGGTTTTTTTGAGGTGACAGCGTAGAAACAGTTCTTATGGGTATTTTTCTGGAATCCAGGCTTACCTCAATTTTGCCGTTATTAACATGCAGTATGTATAATGGTAACCATGCACAATGCATGTTTATGTACGGAACATGTAGATTATTAAGCATGTTGTGCATAAAAAACACATTTTAATCACCTTTTTTGATGCTCAATTTCACATATTTAACTTGCTTTGAGCGCCGTCTTGCGAATAAAAGAGGCAAGATGGCACTCTAAAAGCATGTTAAATATGTGAATTCGAGCATCGAAAAGGTGATTAAATGTATTTTTATGCATAGCATGTTTAATAATTTACATGTTCTGTAGATAAATATAAATTGTGCATAGTTACAATATATATTGCATGTTAATAATGGGAAATTGATGGGGCATTACTGCAGTGTTTGTGCAGTTTTTAACCTTACCAAGAAAAGTGCCTCTTTTTCTGCCAAACATCATTAGACATACTTATCTACAAATTAATAGTAATATAGGTCACCCTACAATACCCATAAATATTTTATTTAGCAACTAAACAGTCCTTGCCGCCGATTACTTTAAATTTTATGCATCATCATCAGACCTGTAATTGATTAATTAAAGTTAATTCTAGGTAGGACTTGCGACTGCCGAGCGTCAACATAATATACTATATTCACCCTAATAAGTGTACATGCTCAAATAAGCGTACACCGCCATTTTTTGCGAATCCAGGTTGCATGATTGTGTGTCCCAACTTCATGCATCACTCAGTTCGGTGACAACACAGTATTTTATCGTTCTGCAAGTAGCAGTTGATCACTGAAGATCAGTGTTTGCGCTGAACTGACAGCATGTTCGCATGGCAAGACAACCACAGTGCCATCTAGTGTTTGCGCTGAACTGACAGCATCAGCTGTGGTCATAGCATCATACAAACATTTATGAACTAAAATAATATTTGGATAGTAAGTTCAGTGACAACAGACACACTTTCACTCCCTTTAAATATTTACCAGTATCAGCATACCTTGCCGTTTTCTTGTATCATTTTGTCCATCTGTGAATGTATAAATATCTGGTGGTTCCAAAATAAATTCATTCATCAGTAGTCTTAGACACGTAGTAACCACGAATGGATGACCGAAATGTTCATGTGTCAAATTCGAAGCAATACACGTGCCCGACGTATGCCGTTAGCATGTTCGCATGGGGGCCATGTAGCGTGTCTACTGTACGGAGTGTAGTAAGGGACCGCTTAGTCTTTATTCATTTGCAACAAGCATCTTAGTGCAGCTGAGCGGAACAATTGAGCGATGGAAAAAACATGATTTTTTATGAATATTCTTTTTAATCAACCAGTATGTTATAAATGCTAATAAACACACTCTCAAAATGCCACTTGCCTCTCGAACTGAATAATTACTATGATCAAGGAAGGGGAAGGCCGATTGAGTCAGAGACTCAGCAGTGATGCGTCATTTTCGGATTCATGTTTTATACAATTTCTGATGGAAAACATACTTCATAAATAAAGATTACAGCATATTAATAATAATATTACATTGTCAATGTAAATACACTTTAAAATCGAAAGTTCCGAAGATCGAGGTAATTTTAATTATATGGTAATGCCAAGAAGTCACGTATAAGTTAACTACTGAAACTCACTGCACACTTGATTTAAATTTATTTAAAATAAGTACCGGTCCCCAGGAAGTTATGTTACAATACTTAACCAGATGACATTGTACAGATGTGAATGAGGATCGCTGACTTTCAATGTAGATCTATACAATAAAACACTTCTGCTGCGCTAAAATCTTCAAGAAACCCAAGCTCGGCAGCGCACCAAGACAAAAGGGGTAGACAGTTCTAGTCGGTTTAACAGTTCCAGTTGTAAACGGTGAGATCAGTACGGTACGCTCAGGAGCTATGGAATATAACTTATGTAAGTGAGGTTATTCCCTTTCTGAATGCAGTGAAGCCACACAAACTTGTCTGCAATAGGAAGTATCTTTTCAAGTCAGAAGCCCTGAGTTAAAGTCCACTTATAGCTTGTGGTAGTTGTTACCATACATGTTAAGTTTCAGAAATGCCAATCCAGGAGATTTAGACGTAAATCGGAGGGTCTTGGAAAAACAGGGATTTATACATAAATTGGAGGGTATCAGAAAATCGGGGATTTATACATAAATCGGGTAGTCTCGGAATATCAGGGACTTGTATGTAAATCGGAGGGTCTAAGAGAAAAAATTTACAAAAAGAATACTTTCCATGACAGTAACAACCATGTTTTATTATCACCAATCACCAACAGTTCATATATGATACAAAAGCACATTTTAATTATATATTCACAAATAACTCATGAGCTCTAGACATCTGGCACAGAAGAATAACGCCTATGTTGATCTCACACAGAGCATGCAGGGTGACTTTATCAAGCATGACAGGCACACGCCTATAATTTATGAAAACCCTCACACATATATCATAAATCTGCCAGAAAAGAATAACGTCCATGTCGATCTCACAGAGCATGCACAACAGACACAAGCCTACACGTTTACTGATGATTCTTCACATAATCCCATGTCGCAACCTTGGCCGACTTGAGAAGATCCTTCTCTGGCACAAGGAATAGCAAGTGCACGCAGGGTGTCGTTGCCGAGCTGTGACCGAGAGTCAGTGTTGACTCAGAAAAAACATACTCCAGTCAGCCGGAAATAAAACCCAATTAGGCATGGCCGAGTTCAGAAAAGAACATCGAAAAAATATTTGTTTTGGTTTCACTGAAAATCCAGGAGATTGGTTCTCCTTTCCAGGAGATTTGGTGGATTTCCAGGAGTCTCCTGGCGAATGCAGGTGACTTAACATGTATGGTTGTTACAAATTCAGTATGTTGACTCAAGTGAGACAGTTTTGGTGACAATTGTTTAATACTGTACCTGCTTTCATTTGTTTAATGGTCAAACCTGTGCTGCTTAAAGGTGCTTAATCAATACATAAATGTTGCTAGTCTCATTTCAAATTAAGTTTGCGATAAACCAAACCTACCAAGTATCCACTACAATATGCTAGCTCGTTTATGCAACTTTTGTATGTAGTTTTTGTGAAATCATCAGACAAACTATTCAATTAGTTAATGCTCATTCAAACATTTACTGAAGTGAAAAATCAAAATGCTGAAAAATCATGATTTTGTTCCTTGGTGAAATTTTTTAACTTTGTCATGTGATCGGCGAGAGGATGGAGGTCACACCCATGATCAGCATTGACCCACACAGTGTTTACCATTTTGGATATCCGCTATTTTGATGCTTACCAGATCTAACAATTAAAGTCAATTCTTTCGATGATTTGAACAAAAATAGGCATTTTTTATTAAATCAACTGCGGATGTTACATAAACTATTCACACACTACATATTTGGACACCAATGAACCAGGTTTGCGATAGGCTAAATCAGTTGAGCAACCAGTTTTAAGTTACACATATTTTCTAATTACTTGTGAAAAACATGATTTTCCATTCGTCATGGCTGACATAATCATGTTTATTAATGAGTAATGTTACTTAGTAAGCTGCCTCCTGAGTAGTCATATTATATGTGCCGTGCATGACTGAATCTACAGTGCCACGCATGGCTGAATCCACATAGTGTGATAGTCATCAAGATTGTCATTTTTGAGCACAGCCGGCTCGCCACATTTCACAAACACAGTGCATTTGATAGAAATCTGCAGCTTACATAATGTGTTTTTCTGTGCTATGTTCTGCTCAGGATATATTGCTAGGTCATTCTGTGCCCATTGTTGACACTTCTCTGATGCGATTAATGTTGTGCTTATTAGCAGTAAAAAAGAGCAGATGAAATTGGGTTGTTTGTATAAATTATATGGACTTTAAAAATTGGGATATAAAATGGAACCAAGAGCAACGATGCTATAATTATCTTGAACATTGATTTTGGAAGCTGTTAATCTTAATAATAATTAATTAATAGTTAATAATAGTAATACTGTAATTTTTAATGGCATGAGTACAAGTGTTCATACATTAATAACATTACTTAGTTTGATTGCAAAATTATGTATATATATGATACATGTTGCAATCAACTTACAATCAAGTTGTGTGGCATTCATTGTGGGTACTGGTCAGGAGAGTAGGTTGAAGGATACTTTAAATTGTGTTGTATAATTGTATTTTATAACCTTTGTTTTGACAGCTAATACATTTATATCTGTGGGTCTGTGCCCTTCTGTTGCAAGGAGATACTTGCTAGTCAGAATAGCCAAGTTAAGTTGTAGCCAGTTTTTCAGAAACGTTTAGGTGGGATATGTACTGCAGGCCTAATCAGTGATCACAGATCTAACTTTAAGTAAGTACTCACTGCCTTAAGCGACTGCCCTGGCAATGTTTAATGTGATGACCACTTGTGATAAAAATGAATATACTATATATAAACTGTTTATGAGACAGCCACACATGCAGCAAGCCTGCAAGGAATTTGTTGGCAATTCACTGCAGGTGTAAATGGTAATCATTCCATCAGCCTGATTATACAAGCAGCTAGGCTTTGTAATAGTTTCTGTAATTTAAAACTCCTTATATGATCAGATACTTTTTGTAGAGAGCGGAGCAAGCAAGATTACAGTGAGTAAACCTGAGACTGAAGTTAGATCAATCTCAAGGTTACATTTTATGTAAAATTGAGATTTTATTCCTGTCTGGATAAAGTGCTTTCAAGTGCATAAGGTTTAGAGCCACTGGTAATTATACAGTTTTTGTTGTTTCATGTGCTTTGAAATGTCTTGAATGTTGACATAAAGACAACACAGTACTGCTAGTGTAAAGCTGATATCAGCACAGCCATGTCCACTGCAAGACATTGTGGCTTCCTACAGTTGTGGACCAGTTGTGTAGAAAACCTGTGTCAATTCAACAAAAGCAACAATGACATTCATTAGTGTGTTTGTCTACAACATATTTGTTTGCATGTTCTGTAGAAGTTGATACAGTGACGTCCCCTGCTGTTCTCTGTTGATGTGTATTTATTACTATTTAATTTGCGTGATTGATGTGTTTGCTGTCGTTTGTCCTACTTTGTGAAGCAGTTTTTAGAGATGTTTTTTATTGGCACTGTAACTGCTTGTGTATCTGTCGTGGACTCCTGGGAACTGTGTCGGAGATATGCCTCAGCAAATACTCTTAAGTGATTGTTGTACAATAAAGGCAAGCTAAGTTGTAATTAATGCCTCACAGTAAAAAAAATCCACAACCAATTCATGATTGACAGTTGTGTCGCAATATATCTAACTCGTGAACTTTTCTTGCGTGAATCTTTTTTGTTTTTAATGCAATGAAAATAAATGTGTATTAAATAAAAGTGTATTGTTCATAGAAATAATAATGACAGTTATATAACATTTTATTACAGCTGTTTGAAAAAAATTTCGTATATGCTGGTCCAAGTTCACGTTGTCTGTTAAAATATCTTAAAAGCTGCAAACTGTATCGATAGTATTTTTTTTTCTTTTTACTTAGAAACAAAAAGATATACATATATTTAAAAAATGTTACTTGTAATGTGCGTTTTATAAGTTTATTTGTTCTGCAGAGAATTAGCAGAACTGTTGGTATGTTGTGTTGGTTCCAAGTAAATTTATGCAAAAGTAAATTAATGCTCCACTTGGTATGTTTTGAAGTAATTGATATTATATTTTAGATCTACACATAAATGTGTCAAATTCCCTATATATTGGGTGTTCTTCATTTTGTTTGTCACAAACGTTTGCTTTTGTGTCATTTGCGACAGACAGGTTTGTTGTTGATACATATTCAGGTCATAATGCCACGGTGTGTGTTCAGAATTGACCATTAATGGATTGACCAGTGCCTGTGAATCGATGGTGGTGGTCAGTCACCGTGTGCACTTCTTCCTCAGCTTTAAAGTCATTCTAGAGTCTGGCGCATGTGCTGGCTGGAATTACTAGAGCAGGTTTAGCCATAAACCGAAGCTCGGGTGATTCCGAATCAGGAATTAGAATGAGAATCAGTTGATGTGAATGCAGTAGATTTGGAATTGCGTTGGAATTAGAATGAGAATCAGTTGATGTGAATGTAGTGGATTTGTAATTGCATTGGAATTAGAATGAGAATCAGTTGATGTGAATGCAGTGTATTTAGAATTGTGTAGTGTAATCGACATGTAATCAACATGTTTTAATCTAAAGGGTTAAAGAGTCCGTTGCCACTGATTATTTTTTTTGGATATATTTGAGCAGTCGCTACTTTGAGGAGGGAGGCAAGGCAAGTTTGAACTAACATAGAGAACTGAAGGAAACCTCTGGCAGTTGCAGATGAAAGCAGGTGCCCTTCCTGTAGAAGGGTTGGGGAGTTGCCAAGCAAGTTCTGTGGCCACAGGCTGGGAAAATGGCTTCCCTGTTAGTGCAAACAGAAGTGTGATAGGGTGCAAATAAAAGTCCCCACTTCGGAAGGGTGGGAATCAATGCCAGTAACCTCCCAGTCCATTATGCATTGACATATACAATTGGTAGACTTCGAAATAATTTTAGACACGTTAGTGTTAAGTTGTAAAATTAAAGTTTATTATGACAATTTAGTGTTTCATAAATAAGAGAGGAATCCGCAATCGACCCGCTGTCTGCACTGAATACTCCATATTTAATTACCACTTATTATTTGTCAACACATTGGCAGTCTGAACAGTTTGCATGCATCTATGACCAGCTTCCTGACATTACATTATTTCGGACTTGAGAGCAAACAGAAAAATTCCTGAAAACAATTGGATGTGGGTGGGTGGGTGCCTGGGTGGGTCGGTTCACTTGGATTATCACAATAGGAAAGGTACATTTTTACCTGGATGAAATTAGTATTGTGTACAGTATGGTATACGTTTTATTTTTTTTGGGTGAATCTACAAAAAAACATACTATTGAAAGACTATTCTAAGACTTTCCTTTCCATTGATTGACTTATATGATTTGTTCTTCTGGACATGTGAAATCCGCACGGAAGTAGCACAGTAGTGTGGGCCATGATGTGTCGAATGCGTTGTCTATGCATTCAAATTTGGTGACTTTTACGTAGTTTTGGAAGCTTAAAGTGTTGTTAGTTGAAGATATAACATGCCATATGGAATACTGGTTTGACTGAATAAAAATACTAATTTAAAAACTGCATAAAAATACAAATACTCCAGTATATAGCACTAGTTGAAATTTTGCAGTAATCGGCTTTCCATTCACAGCATTGGCACTGCGTGTCCCATTTTTTTGATAGGTTTTGTATTATTGGAATTTTTTATATTTACATAGCCATTTTTTTGAAATGGACCCAGGACCATTTCTCCAGATACGCTGTGAGCAACAGGCCTGGCAGAGCATGATATACTGAGGGCGGCTCTGATAGTTGAAGCTAGCATTTCAATTGGAGCCCGTCTCATTCTGCGTTTCATTCTTTGTGAATCTTCATTCTCTCATCAACTGGCAGGTTTCATAGCCACAGTTTATAGGTTTACGTTCTTATCGCCTTAGCGGGTAATTGATATTCTGACGTAAAGCCAATTTAAGACTATAAAAACCGCCAGGCAGGACACGCAGCTTTTGAAACAGGGTGCTGTACTTGGCATGTTTTTGGTTCAGTTTTGTCCCTTGCATGCTTTAAAAAAAAAGGTTTTAGGCTTTTTGTTTTCCTCCTGCTGTTCAGCATCTTGTGGTTGAAACTGAGACTGTAGGGCTGTGTAAGGGTTTAGTCATCTTTCCAGACTGTTGTGCAAGATTGGCAGAACAAGGTACTTTAAATGGCAGTGTGCAGGATTCGTGTTGTGGCAAGACACATGCTTTATCAAAAGAATTAAAGGTGCATGTAGTCTGATTGTTGTTATTGTAAAATTATGTATAGTATAAACTAAACCTGTTCTATTGGGTTGTATTGGGCTCAATTACAATCAGATATGGGGTCAATTCCATTCTGGAATTGGAATTGACCCTCAATTCAAATTCCGGAATTGGAATTTATTTCTGAAAGTCAGTTTGAATTGGAATTTATTTTGTTGGAATTATTGGCTTGCTACTGTTAATCTTTACCCCTTAAATTTTCTATTGAAATCATATACGTCTGCTATTAGTATGTCACCCTGAATCTGGTAACAGCCAGGAAGCTGTCAACATTATAGCATATACACTGTCTACTCTGTTATTGAAACATTGTGAACAAGAACAATATAATCAAGCATTTGCATCAAAAACAAGTACCAAGTTACTGTAACAGACAGTAGAACCAAAGTCAAATCATTCAGGCCTAATCTCATTTTCTTTCTCGGTGGACAAGGTTTATTTCCCTGTGGAGAAAATGTGTTGGTGATTAGGATGTTAAAAACTCGAAGTTGACAGTAAATTAGATGAAAAATCAATGATGCCACAACTGATATAAATAGGGGGAACTTAAAACTAACTGGATTTGAATTTTTCCTGGAATTAGAACTGACAATTCGGAATTGGAATTGATTTTTGCAAGGTGGAATTGGAATTAATTTTTAGGAATTGACTGGAATTCTCATTGGAATTAGCAAAACAGAATTGACCCCCATGTCTGATTACAATGGTCAGTTATGATTACACAGCATCATATAAGCTGTCACAGAATTACAGCTTTTTAATTATCTTCGTTTAGACCGTAATTGTAATTAATTACTAATTAAACATAATTAAACCTAACTGATTAATATGAATAAAAATTTTAAAAAGCTATAGAGCATGGTACGGTTGGTACCTAAATATTGTGTTTGTGTATAACTTGATATACAGTAGTTTATGAATAGGAAATACATGTTTACACATATAGGAAAAATTCATTTGTTGGAATTCACAACTGTCGTGTGTCTAGTACTGAAACATGTTGGTGCTATTTCAGAATAATCAGGTATAATATATGTACAAGTGTATGTTGATTTTTCTGTAAGATTTAGTCAGTGTAATTTGCAATCTATGTTGGTTTGTGTGTCGCCAAAACTCGCCATTGCTTCAAAATTATTTGTTTTATATCAGCAATCTAACAATTTAATGCATATATAGTGAAAATATTCTAGGTTTTTAGATATAGAACCACAGTTGTTTTGTTACCAGTTACTGATATTATAACATACGCAGTGTGGAATTTATGTCACTTAGAAACTGCTTTTTAGCTGCTAGAATAAATGAATGTGTTGTGCTGGAAAATGCGCAAGAGTTGTTGTAGTTAAAAGTACATACGTTGTCACAGCTTGTGTCGTATCTAATCAGTCCTGCCATAGTTTTTCTCATGGTTAATGATTAGTCCAGGGACTCAGGGTGAAGCCAGTAATTGTCGAACGCAGTCAGCATAGCGCGTTGCTGAAAGGGTTTTACACTGAGTTATTGGCAGTAATATCTTGTAGTACTGTGAAACTCGCAAGGGAACGATACATTTTTAAGTGGTTTTAGCTTTACACATTGTGAAAGACACGGAAAGAAATTTTTTTAAATGGATATTAACCTTGCTATTGTTCTTCCTTGACATAGGGTCTTCAGTGATTGTTTGTTTTATTATATGCTAATTTATTTTTAACACAAACTATCCTACCATGAAGTATTGCATATTTTTAGGTTTTTAGATATACAGTTTTGCTATAAATTTGTTTCCTTAAATAAGCAAAAGTTAAAATGCACTTACCAATAAATATAGTTGGTAATCCTTGAAATGTTACATACTTTGCTTTCCCCCCCCCGGGATAATTCTAATATATTTAGAGAGCTTTTGAACCCACTTTTTTCCTTCAACAGATGTATTACTGTAGCGGGACGTAGACCCATCTTCAACTGCACTCGTTGTATTACTGTAGCGGGACGTAGACCCATCTTCAACTGCACTCATTGTTGTATTACTGTAGCGGGACGTAGACCCATCTTCAACTGCACTCATTGTTGCAAATATATTCTGCTAATGTAAGTAATAATCAAACAGCTTCTTGACACGTTTACCTCTCATGGAATTTGCACTTTTTAGATTGTAAATGTAATGTGAGCTCCTTAAATGTAATTCCACGTTCTACTTAAATATTATTGAAACAACTCTTGGATGGCAGGATGTTACATCTTTATAGACGCAACTATTAATTCTATTGAACAGCTAGCTTCCCATTCCTTAGTAAGCTGTGGCAGAACTTATGAGGTAAACAACTTTATTGACCTCAGCTGTTATTGTCTAGCCGAGGGGCCAAATAATAGAAACAGTTGTAAACTTGTAACTTACAAAGCTGGTTTGCTTAAGTGGTGTGGTTTGTTGCGGTTTAAGTGTGGAGTTTTATTACTAATGAGGACATGGTTATTGCATTGACCCCGAAAGAGGTTGGGGTGAAATGTTCTGCTAAACAGGGTCCAGTAGCAGCGACTGACGCATGGTCACACGGTAACCAATCCAGGGACCAGTTTCATGAAACATTCATACGTATGAACCTTGGTAGTGGTACAAAGATTCTCATACAAAATACTCTACCTGGAAATATCCAACGTCAAAATGTTCTACCTATTTATTATTTACTGCCTAAAACTTCCAGGGCCCCAAATAAAGAATACAAAGAAACAAATGATGGTTATGAAACTCAACTCAACTACATACATGTAGAAAGAAGTGTGAGAAGCAGCTGGCTGGTCTATGTTAATGAAGGTGACTGCTAAAATAACAAAATAACAGTCTCTTATCCACACCTGGGGTCAGTTCATTTTATCAATTCCAATTCAGTTACAGTTCACATGTATTTTTAAAGGATCAGTTCCAATTCAATGTACTAACAAAAACGATCAATGCCAATTCAAATTCAATTTGCAAATTAGGAACATTACTTAGTTAACAATACAAATTGAGATCAATTCATTCAATTCAACTCTCTTTGCAGAGTTCAATTCAAATTCAATTAAAATTCATTGTACTGTATCTTGATTTTATTCAATTCAAATTCACAAATTTATTTGACCAATTCAATTCAAATTCAATTAAGAATTGACCCCAGCTACTCCAGGAAGTGTGATTTGAATGTTATATTTGTCAGTTACGGAGACCAGAAAAACAAAAGTGATGATTCTAGCAAAATTTTACAAAATTAATTAAGTTGTCCTACCTTTGAAAATGCACCTTGAAAATGCGGCAAAATGTTTGGTTTTTATTTTCTGGTTAGACGTGTATACACATTATATACAATGTATATACATACACATTAGTGCTGTGCTGTGGCAAAATGTTTGGTTTTTATTTTCTGGTTAGACGTGTATACACATTATATACAATGTATATACATACACATTAGTGCTGTGCTGTGGCAAAATGTCCAGGTGCTGTGCATTAGGCTGTGTTTATTTATTGCACAATCATTGTTGTTTCTATAGTTGTATGCCTGCCTGCGTGGCTGCTGTTTCTTTGATTGTAGCCATTTTTATCGTCATCAGTATCAAGTGGTAAAGTTTTATTGCTTGGTGAATACTTATCACGTGCATTGACTCCAGCAGTGTTCAAGCTTTTACTGCTTTTTTCTCCGCGCTCTAAATATCTCTGTGTTCTGCTCTCTTGTGCTGTTGATGACCTCAGCTGTGAGGATAGATCTTGTGCTTGGAGATGTGATGTGACACCAGGGTAGTGGGTGCTTTGAAGCCTCTGCCACAGATGTTGCAGTGCAGCAATGGTGGTGTGTTGTTCGCACTGTGACGTCATTGGCATGTCTGCTCGATCGATGCTATGCCATTGTGAATAGCTGACTGCCACGTGGGAACACTTTCCCAGGTGTCGACTGGGATGTTTGTAGCCTTGAGATGATGTTTCTGAACGTCCTTGCAGCACAGTCTTTGGCCTCCTACTTGCTTTTTGCCCATAGACATTTCACCATAGAATATACTTTTGGCAGTCTGTCATCGCCCATTTGCATCACAAGTCTGTTTAAGAAGCTGCTAGCATTACTAAGACACTTGGCATGTTGAGTCTTCGGAAAATCTCCACATTGGGTGCCATGTCCTCCAAAGAAATATCTGTGTATAGTTGGATAACATTAGCTCTCGTGGAAACTAACAGTGGCATTATTACCAAAAGCACCACTCAACCCATTTTAGAGGATACAAGAAATTAGATATTGTGCAGTATTTAGTAGGTAATATGGGTGGTATGTAAAGCTGAGAAAACCATTATTTCCAACTTAAAACAGCAAGGAACATTCACAGAATGTGTGAAACATAGAACGTTCCAAGAATGATGCTATCTGTGGCTATTGCTTCAAGACCACGAAGTACTTTATGTGATGACTCTGCTTTATACAAACTAGAAACATGGCAAGACCTGAGCAGGCTACCACCAGGTTCGAAGTAAGAGCCATAATGATTATGATATGAATGTGGTTTATTACGTTGAAAGCTTCGTGGTGGCCACTGTGTGAATTATGGTATGGCACTGGCATGACTAATTTCGTTTCAGCAGGTCATTACCTGGTTCCAGTGAATCACCTGTATACGTCCTCACAATAGTCTTTCAAACCTTCGCTGACATATCAGCTTATTATTTCTTTGGCTCATGAGTTAGCTCATGTATAGAGATCTATCCAGTCGGCAAAATGTCTGTCCACCTAGATAAAAATAACCTGATTACAAAGATCGGAATGTGTTGCACCGAAGATAAAATTGTGTAGTGTTTCGAATGTATTCGGATCATAGAAAACTGGCTAAAGTTCCAGAATGAGACATGGTGGAACAGCCACTAGACATGTTGCTGTGAATAAGGACTGGGCCGGTACACGCCGCCTGCAGTCAGTAGGTGAATAGAACCCACCATTTGTTTGGCACAGTACCATAATTTCTCTTACAAATTAAACCTGCTTGTTAATTACATAGGCTTTAGGGTTAAGTTTCTGAACAACCAGATGTGATCAAGGGCCATAGAACTGGTATATTCTGGCGCTGTAAAAGCATTAGTCATTTGTATGCTATGTATTCTGTGCGAGCACATCACAGGGGTGAGATTTAGCGGTTGCCCGGTCGCCAATGGTGCCCAAAAATGGCTCCAGGCGACTTAAGTTTTTGACTACAGTGGCCCGCATGGCAACTTGAAATATTTACGGAGCTGCAATATTTTAGACACAGCAAAAATAAACGGAATGTTAATAAACATCTCGGAAGTGTTGTCCTGGCTATATCGCATTTATGTTAACCATAAATCATGTGTTTGTGACACGTTTGACATTGCAAGAAAATTAATGTTGCCAAACCGTAGCCGAAGCGATACCGATAGGGAGCATTCATTGTATTTTTAATCAACCACATCGATGCTCAACATGTAACGGAAAGGTCATGCTACACTGAAATAATAACCGGTCATGTTAACTTTTATATAATATATCCACATGGTGGGCGGAGCGCTTCTGGTGAATTAATCGGGAACCTGGTTAAAGTTTCTCTAGGCTGGCGTATATATCCACGTGGTGCACGTGAAACCTTTTTTAGTAATGTTTGGAGGTAAAATAAGGTCCTATGAAAAATCAGCAGTCTGTAAACTGTTCAGTTCACAGGACCTGATGTCCTGTGACGCTGGGAGACAGGACCTGATGTCCTGTGATGCTGGGAGACAGGACCTGGTGTCCTGTGATGCTGGGAGACAGGACCTGATGTCCTGTGACACGTAGCCTGTTGATGTACCATGTTATGAAAACAAAACAATCTGTCATGTGTACAATTGTATACTGTATTCTATTCAGTATTATGTATTACATTGTATTGATCCTGCCTTGAAAATAAATGATTCAAAACTGTTTGTTTTTTATTTTTGCATTTGTTGTTTATATTCAAAGTAGTTACTTTATAATATCAAGTATTGATTAGCAAGTGCATGGGCTATATAAGAAACTGTTGGGCTACTTCACTTTGCTACCTTCCATGACTTGCTAAATCTCACCCCTGAAATCAGGCTTCACTTCCAGTTGACGCCTGACCTCAGACGGAATATCCACTGGCCCCCCACTGCATACTCAGCTAAAGGTACAAAATCATATTATATAATATAAAATATATCTGTTCTGACCATCTAAATATGTTGTAATGAAACATGTTTTTAAACATGATTGATCATTTAATACCTGTTTACAATGTGGTTTCACAACAAAAATGAGCAGACTTTGTATCTTTAACAGAGCTATGAACAAGTAAAATTACTTAAACATACACACCCACCCACATATACATGCACGTGCGTGTTCACATATACAATTTATTGTTCCTTTTCATGTAATGAAACTTCTTATGTATAGCGATCGTATATACACATTAGTGCTGGACATTGATTCTGTGTGGACAGTATTTATACTTGACGAGAGCCTATGTCCCAATGAGGTCTATTCAACATATATTGCCTCCATGTGTACAATTCCGTGGGCAGTTAACAAAAAGATACATGTCCTTTTTTTAAAACAACTTCGATTTGTCATTTGAGCAAGTGAGTAGGGTCGGACTGATTCGATATGTGACCAGTCATTGGAGTCATACATCTATCATGGGGGTAGCCCTCCACCCACCCAGACAAACCCTCTAATGTTTAGGGACATCAGCAAGGATCTGGTCAGGTCGTTGTGTGGCAACTGCCAGCTACGTGGTGGCACACAGTTTCACAGCCTCAACTGTTTGAATACTACACTTGCTTATCTTCGTATAAGGCCACTTGTGGTTTCTGTAATCATGGTTTTTTACTGGAAGGGGTGAACTGCCTACCACGGTCTACTCAGGTTTGGAACCAGTGTTGTCTTAGATCTACAGCATAGGGCTGTAGGGTGCTCAGTTATGAGGGTGTACAATGAGGAGGTTATGCTAGTCTTGTCTACGCAGGGGAGGCTGTCCCTTTTCACCCCTGTGAGGGGGCTACCTGGTGGTGGCGGCGGCTAAAAATGCATGCGCTACAAACAACTTACTACACTACAGCACTAGATGCATCACACAGATCTGTGTCTCCGCAGTCACTGTCCATGTCTACTCTTGTGTAAATAATTCAGTTATTCTATTTAGAAAATTGTACCTACAGTTTTAATTTTTTTATTTCTCTAACTTGTCGTGTAAGACGCAACGTTCTTACCACATTCATTCTATTACTAGCGCACTGCGCTGAGGCAATGCTTGTTTGGGTGTTGTATACTTGAGTGCTTCCACTCATGAAACAGGTTTTGGAAATGTTATAAAAAGTAAGAAATGTGGTTCTAAAGTCTGTATTAATTTATTGGCAAAAAACAACTTGGTGCAGCTCCTGAAAACATTGGTGTACAATGAATGATGTTGTTATGTAGTTTAGTGGAAGCATGTCTTATGTTTTTATCATTGCAGTGACTGTACATTTTAATACATGTAAGTTTGAAAGAACACAATTGGTCACCATGGATTTTATATCAAGAGGACCCAGGTTTGAAACCAATTGTTGCCGTTTTGAAGCATGGAAATTTTTTTTAACTCTACGTTGCCTCAGTTCACTATAGATAGCAGTGGGTAAATATGAATGAATAGACTTCATGCAGCAATTGCAGTGTGGCTGAATGCTTCCCAGAGAAGTTGAGTTGGTGTTGGAATGAACAGGTGTGCCAGGGGTAAAGGTAAAGGTATGTTCTTATATAGCGCGGTATCCAGTCCTTGGGACTGTTCAAAGTGCTTTACACTTCACCCCCTGGCGGACCTGTTCATTCCAGTGCTATCTCGACTTCTCTGGGAAGAATTCAGCCACGCTGCAATTACTACGCAAAGACTATTCGTTTACATATCCACCTCTGTCTGTAGCCAGGTACTCATTTATACAGCTGAGTGAACTGTCGGGACTTTTATTAGGATTTGTACTTCAGACGGCATAAAATGCTCGTAGTTATACAAAGAGTGTTTTGATTAATTAACTGATGCAGGTGTGTGGAGATGGAGGTGGCAACCCTGGGATACTGTTCCCATACATCATGTACGCTGTGTGCATTGTCATCTTGAGTTTCAAAACTTGGGATGTTGTTACTTGATGTGAATTAACGAACTGTGATTGTGCCTTGTTAACACATCTAAATTGTGACAAATTGGAAGTAAACCAGATCTTATTTGAGGTTGGTGGGAGTGGGTTGAACTTGTTTAGCCATATATTGTATTTGCTTCTCCCACACAACAAATGTATAGATATTATTTGAGGTTGGTGGGGGTTTCTTTAATTTATTTATCATGTACATCAGATTTGCTGCTTGCATAATACAAATATGTTGATTTTATTTGACGTTGTTGGGCGTTCCTTTCACTTATTTATCCTATCCTATCCTTATTTATCAAAAGTGCTCCTTCCATAATACAAACGTATAGATTTATGATTCGATCTAAGTCTAGTGGATCTTGCCAGCTCATACAGTACTGACTAGATGAAGAAGGTTGAGTGCCAATAAAATGCAGGACTTATTGTGCAGTGGCTTTGGTGATGAAGCCATGCAGAAAGATAGCTAAGATGCCCTGATAGGGCATACTCCAGATAGCTCTATGGCAAGTACTATGAGTTCAGATGACCTGCACTGATGCATTGTGCAAGTTCAGTGAGCACTTACTGCAAACTCTTACCATGGGGGCAGTAAATATACACTGTGTAACAGTAGTAAGAATGGCGCAGTCATGCCACAAGGCATTCCTCGGCACAGGATATGTCTGACGGGTTGTTTTGCTGATGACACCGCGATGAGTTGACGATTTGATTACATCACTGGCATATCACTATTGTTATCATTGCTGCCAAGGCACAGTGTGACATCGGCTATTGTCAATGCCACTGCTTCTGAGGAAGATTGCGCTTCCTCCCCGATTGTGAGTGATGTTAGTCCTATCTCCCAGCCCTATCTCCTAGCTCTATCGCCCAGTTCCATCACGGTCGGCTTCCTCACTGCATGTCAGCACGCAGCTGGCTCCAGTCAGATGCGTGTTTACGCAGGAGCTGGTGGATTTTTTGTGGATGCTTTCACCTAGTGCGATGATATTTCTTCTTCCATTTCTTCTTCCATTTTCTCTTTCCGCAAGGTCAGACCACAGTGAATTATTGCAATGGTGGCCATGTTAATATTTTGTCTGATTACAAGAAAACTGAAAGAAATCACATTGCAAATGCACCAACCTTCAAAATTGGAAGTTTGGGCTAAATGTGAATATGCCTACAAGTGTTTTGGGAATGTCACTACCAAAACACCTATGTGTGTAACAGTATCTTCATATCTGCTTCGTGCTGCAGTACCTCAGTGTCAACGGTGTAACATATCTGCTTCGTACTGCAGTACCTCAGTGTCAAAGGTGTAACATATCTGCTTCGTGCTGCAGTACCTCAGTGTCAAAGGTGTAACATATCTGCTTCGTGCTGCAGTACCTCAGTGTCAAAGGTGTAACATATCTGCTTCGTACTGCAGTACCTCAGTGTCAAAGGTGTAACATATCTGCTTCGTGCTGCAGTACCTCAGTGTCAAAGGTGTAACATATCTGCTTCGTGCTGCAGTACCTCAGTGTCAAAGGTGTAACATATCTGCTTCGTACTGCAGTACCTCAGTGTCAAAGGTGTAACATATCTGCTTCGTACTGCAGCACCTCAGTGTCAAAGGTGTAACATATCTGCTTCGTACTGCAGTACCTCAGTGTCAAAGGTGTAACATATCTGCTTCGTACTGCAGTACCTCAGTGTCAAAGGTGTAACATATCTGCTTCGTACTGCAGCACCTCAGTGTCAAAGGTGTAACATATCTGCTTCGTACTGCAGTACCTCAGTGTCAAAGGTGTAACATTTCACACTTTCCAACCTTGCTGTCTGAATACAGTTACTTCTTAGCAAATAAAATCACTGAAATCGACTAAATTGCATAATTTTAAGCACTACATTTGTTTGAAACATTTCCGGAAGTCTAACTGGTGTAACCTCTATAGAACCTGTGTGCATGCGGGCGGGCGGCCGGGTGGGCGTGCATGTGTGTGTATGCAGACTTTCAAAGTTGGCAAAAGCACATAGCAGGAGATCTTTGTGAAACCATTTTTTCAAGGCAGTTTAATGACTTTTTGTTCTTGCCGAATGTCTTCCCCAAATTACGCAAGAGGTCTGATCTGTTACGTAAAACTGCATTTGTCTGGCCTAGAAAAAATTATCCCAACTTTCTGATTGTTTCTAATGAATATGCACTTGACCCTAGTGTTTGCAAGAAAAATTACTTAGCTTTTTGGCTTTTATAAGTTTATTTACATCCATAACTCATTAAATTATATAGAACAATTGAATGTCAATACACTTGATTAAAAAACATAAAAATAAAACCATGGAAATCATCAAATCTGATAAAAGCAGGATTTTTTTTAATCGGGATTTGAAAATTTACAAGAAGGAGATCTAGAGGCTGATATGTGCTAATGTTAAAAGCGACCACGTTAGCTAGGTTTTAAAACATTCGGTACGCACAATGCTATCAACAATCTGGGCTTCCTGTTGTCAGGTTGTTTTTCTGAACCAGTTGAAGTTGAATGAGACCTTGAGCTCCCTAGGGCGTCTGTAGCTGCAGAGTTACAGTCTAAAGTTTCTTTACAGCTTCTGTAGTCATATTCTGTGTCCTCTGAGTTACTTGCAGTGAGATCTAGTATGCAAAAAGGGGAGCGCTGTTGTTTCGCATTCGGTTTTTTACACAAGATGTTTTACTATTTCATGACTCTGTGTAGATAAGCTATCAATTTTAAGCCACATGTTGCTATCGAATGTTACTGTATACCCTCAGACGTCAGCTCCGTATCTTGTATGGTAACAGTGCTGTATGTCTTTCTGTGAGGGTGCTGGCGTGTGGGCCTGAAACGTCATCTCAGGGCCACAAACATCCTAGTCGACACCTGGGAAAGTGTTGCAGTTGACCTTTCTAGGTGCTGATCAGATATTTGCACCGGCATAGCATCGATCCAGTGGCACTGGGCAGACAAATACTTACAGGACAGTCAACAACGTCGCAATCCCAGCGATAAACCACTGATTGTGCATGGCAACCTCTACGGCAGAGGCTTCCAAGCACCCATTGGCCTCTTGTCGCATCAGATTTATACTCACTGCTGAGGTCACCGTCGTGGCCTCATGCACCAACTAGGCTACCAAGAGGATAAGTAAATAAGAGGTCGTGTTGTTCTGATGGACAGCCGAAAAAGAGTGCTGATTCTGGATGTGACTGTCTGTTTATAGACACAGGGCATGTGGCTTGTTATGTTTGTCTCTTCCATGTATTGCCCACGCACTCTAAGGCTTCTGTGGTCGCTATTTCATGCTTTTTTGTTGGCAGTAATCTGATTGGAATTTCCACCGAGACAAGTAAATTATTAGTTTTTAAGGGTGAGTTGGCAAAATACGACGTCAGTGAGCAGCATGTGATTACTTGTGCCATGGGCGTTGAGTTAATTATTTCCTTGCATATTGTGAAAGGAAAGTGAAGACGAGTTAGCTACGTGACAAAGTAGCTGCAAGAATGTTGGGGTTTAGTGTGTGAATGTTAATGTCCAAGAGTTGATGTGGTCGCTTGATGGTCTGCTTGAAGGTTTGTGACAGTGCTCAGTCATAATTTATAATTCTGTGGCATTTGTAAAACATGTCAAGGTTATAAGCATCCACCAAAAGACATCATACATAAAAAGAATGCAACATTGCATATATATATACACGCACGCACGCACGCACGCACGCACGCACGCACGCACGCACGCACGCACACACACACACACACATATGTATTCAACGATTTATAACCATTACTTAGATGGGCAACATTGTATCTTCTCTGAATGACATATTGACAGAGGTCATGGAAGAATGTAAGACTGGTCAGTGTGTTATTGCTGTGGCCATGAATGTATAATATATATATATATATATATATATATATATATATATATATATATATATATATATATATATATATATATATATAGTTACATTGGTGACTACTAGTGTTGTTATGGTTCCAATGGCACCTACACATTACGACAACAATAGGGTACTGATAGATAAGAAGGAAGCTAACAAATAAATAAACATGTCCGCGTATTAACACAATCTTTATTGCATATTTCTTAATATTATTATTATTTATACAATTTATTAATTTATACTATTATTACGCCAATCCTGTGACACTATCTGCCCAGCCGAACTGATGCTTCAATGGCCACTATTGATCCCAGCCCCCAGCCGGAGAGAGAACCCTAGGCTGTACACTCCACTTACTGTCTCAACTCTCTCTACTAGTGTTCCTTGTTGCACCCTTTGTAAATGGTGAGGCTAGTTCATGTAGTGCTGCACCGCCCGAGCTGTTTTCCCTTTCCGCTGCTCCCTATTGGCAGCCTTCTCCCTCCACTTGTCATCTTCCTCTGTCTTTCTTACATCCTTCATCTCAGTCGCGGTCCTCCCCCTTTCCAACTGTCTGGTTGATTCACCACCTCTTGCTTTCTTAGGAACAGGTAGTCGGGCCCTCCTCCCTCCTTACCAAGTGACTTGCCCACATCAGCCGGCTTCTTTCTGTTCTTCCCATTAGGCTGAACTGCATCCCAATTTCTTCCCTCAGGTCATTCATCCTCCTTCTATCTGCCGTGTTTGCTCCTGTGCTGTACATACAACTCTACTATATCTGACTTTGGGCGCCCTACCATACTAGTGTGTTGTGAACCTCTGAACACACAGTCTGCAAAGACCCCTGCTGGTTGATTAAAGTATACAGACCATGCAGGTTTTAAAATTAAGCCAGCTGCACTGTACAACCGCTGAGCTAATCATGATCAATATAGTGGTTGCGACAGTTTTTCATATGCACTCATTTCTCATTTACTTACATAAATGAAGACAGCACTGTTGGTTGTCGTAGCGAGTTGCCCCCAAGATGGTTTTTTTCACAGCAGGTAGTGATATCCAGCATTGATTGTTTCCGTGAAGTACTTGAAACTCACGTATTCACGCCAGTAGATTTGTGGTTTGGATTTATATGAGCAAATTCTTGTCCGTTGACTTCTTCAGAGGTCCAAAGGCTTTGGGAAGGAGATTGCCTTCTTTTGGTCAATTTGTTCACATCTCCTTTCACATCTCCACTTTTCCTTCTTTGTTAAATAATCATCTTTATGAACCAATACTTGTCAAATCTGTAACGAGTGTGCATAATCAAAATAAATATACTTTAAAATAAATTGTGTATTACATTTTCTATAAAAAGTGGCTACGTGATGGCACATTTAAAAATTCTGTATTGTGAAGTATGTAATTACTTACCCCCCCCCCACTCCCTGTATGCATGCACTGGATTTTTTTTTTTTAATCTGCAACAGGAGAATCTCCTTCATGATGATTCTTAAACTTGGCATTTATGAAATACAGTGGGCAGATGTTGTACTTGTTGGTTATGCTGTCCATGATGTGAAGGTATCGATCTTCTCTCTTCTGGCCTCTTGGTAATGAAACTGGACGTTGCTAATGAAACAGGACAGATGACTGTGATGTTGTAGTGTCCACTTCCATGCTACTAACTGGCCAGCGGTCAACTCAAATAAGTTCCACACCTGTGGCATTGACGGTCAAAGGTTTCGTCTTGTTGCTCGTCATTGGCGCCTTGCAGGGTGATATTTCACAAGTGGACACTGCTTCTGGCCAGATGACAGTCCTCAGGGGTCAAGTTTTGTATAACACTGGGCAAACAGTGTTTGCCTGCAGATCAGTGGCATCAGTCCAGACATTGGTCAGTGTCACTGTGTCGGTCAGTGTCAAGTGTCAGATGATGGCTGATGGCAGAGTTGGGTCAGATACACTTTTCTGGATAAAAACAGATATGTGCATTTAAAAATTGAAATATGAATACAAATAACTGCTCTACTTTAAAGTTTTGCATTTGACGTTTACATTTTATGCTGAAAGACAAGTCGATATTCATCAATAAATAATAGTCAAAATATATTTTGTATTTCTTAGCTGAGTTGATCTAAGATATAAAATCTGTCTGCTTCTAGGAGAGGGTAGTTATTAACGTTGTAAACATTTTGGTTTAATAGGAATTTCTGTGGCCTTTTTCTCTTAGTTTAATCAGATAATTCGGATTATAGCTGAAGCCAGTTACTAAGCTGGCCAATTCTACAGGCATTTCTCTTTTCATGTGTTTTGTTATTTCTCTTGTGACATGTTAAGTGTGTGTTTCTGGGAACTATCATCTTTGTGCTAGTGCATGGTTGGACCTGAAATGAGGTGAACACAATAAGATTACCTATATAATGAAGGTTGTTATATCAGTGGTCATTTGGAGAAAATGAAAAGGCCAATACGGTGTTGGTCCATTGCCCTTTTGTAGTGGCACAAACGAGCCAGACGGAGGCTGTCCCATGTAAACTACTGCTGGCTTGTTAATAATGATAATAGTAAACTTCTATAGCACCTAAATCCCTAGGACCCGAGCTCAGAGGTTCAACTAACCAGATTCGTTAAGCAGTAAGACACGCAAACGTTATCGTCAGAGCGACAGAAATGCAATTTCAAATAAACATGTGTTGTGTTCTATAGTTTCAGATGGTTGTAAAGTGATTGGGGGGGTGGGGTTACCCATTGGGAGTTCGCTCCAGATATTGGTTGACGCTACAGAGGGTGTATGCCTGCCCAGGTTAAGCTGTTGAATGTGAATGTGATGGAGTTAGTTAAGCATGCCATCCTTGCTAATGTGTTTGCTGGAGAGCTTCCAGAAGTAACTAGTGTTGGCGGGAATGAAAAGTTGTCTTGTATTGTCACCAAATGGTAGCTAAATCAAATGAGTACACATCTTGAAAAGGGCTAGCTTTGCTCCCTCTGATGGCAGGTGGACCGGAGCTGCTTCCTGGTCCGACGTGTGGCGTGAGGCGCCGGGTAGGCATTGCCTGTGGTGTGAGGCGCTGGCATTGCCGTAGCTGACTGCCAATGCGGGTCTACTACAGTACGTGGATGGTAGGTGAATAATGTGCTGTTGTTTGTGTTTGCAGGAGCACAATGTCGCCAGTGTGACACCATCAGGTGGACGACCACCTGACTTCCCACTTGACCTACTCGACACCTCGCACACCTGTAAGTTGATTTACTTTCTACGTCCAGTAGCTCACTGTATGCAGTGTGGCGTGGGCTGGTTTGCCATTCATATTTCACTTTGCTTCTCCATGTTTCAATTACGACTTCAGTATAGAAAAAGCTGAATTGTCCACGAAAAGCAGCAGATTTTATTCCATGCATGTTTATTGCTTCTTTGATTTTCTGCTGAGGAAAATTTTAAAGTGAAGATTCTGTAGAAATATTCAACGCGAGAATCACAGTTTCTTGAGTGGTAAAATGGTGTTAAAATTCACAAATGTTACAAGAAACCAGAATATCAGTCCATTCAAGCATGTCCTTAATATTCCCACTTATTACCTGCTTATAAATACATTTGTATGAGTAAATTCCCACAGATGTGAACCCTTTGCAAGTCTAAATACAGGCATGAATACGGAAGTTAGTATAATATAGACCGAGGCCTACCTGACCCTCTGGTTGGGGGGGGGGGGGATGAGCCGTCCATCTGTGTCATTGGGGGTAAGTTAGCCTGCATTGTACCTACTCCGGTCTGGCGTCAGTGCAGTTAGTACTGGAACCAACATTCCTACGAAGTTGTGCACTGGCTAGTGGGTGGGTACTTGGCTCCATTGTATCGCTGACTTAGGGGTGTACAAGGCATGTGTCAGTCACATGTGTACACCCCTGGCGCAGTTGTATTCAGTCATTGAATCAATGTGTTAAGGTGTCTTTTAGATGGTATTTCACATGGTACTTTTGCCAGTTGCCAATGGAACAGCACACAACTATGTGGATTGCCTTGGAAAGGGTAGCGGCGTGATGTAGTAGCCCGTGAAGCTAACATGAAGCTAACCATTACCACACAGATTCATTTTCGACGTACAACATTCCTGCTTGTGTTCAGGTTGAACACGGACTGGATTCTGTTTCTATGCCTCGTGGCGAGATTCACCATGTCTGTAGTACAATCTTGGAAGCGCTTGTGAATCCTTCCATATATATATATATATAATTTAATATTTGAACAATTGTAAACCGCGTGTTTTTATAATTAATTTTGTTTTGCTCAAATTATATAATTTTATGAAATTTGTGATCTTGTTAAACCTCTATTTAAGCTACGCTATTACCTACATGTTGGTCCAACTATCTGCCCTATAGTAGACCCTTCCCATTACCACCACTACCCGGTGGATTATAATGGAACTTAAAGATTTGGGTAACTCCGAGAACATCTTGTTGCTTAATATAAAAAAATTATGTGTATGTGGTTTGCTTACCCCAAATCTTTACTTTAGAATCCACCAGGTAGCGTCTTGGTATAATGGGAATGGTCTATTAAATATGGTATTTCGGTTGCTTCAGTGGGAGTTGGTTTCCCATGGATTGCCTTGTTCAGCCTCCTTGGAGATGTCTAAGGTATTAAAGACAGGCAGTAGATGATAAGCAGAGTAATATTTTATAGTTGAGGGAAAGCAGAAAGATAAGCATATAACTGCTTTTCGTCATCCGTCATTCATCGTTGCTGCTGCTGCATCTTTTATGCTGAGGATAAGACGCAGAGTCTCCCGATAGCGAGACGGTGGCAATATAATGCAGGGTTATATTTAGCTCATGGTAATGTTATCACTACATTTCACCCATCATCTCCTCGGTAGATCTGCACCTGCAAAAAATGCACCGACATGGTCAGGGTTCTCATCACCAAGCTTGGTCACGTTTCCAAACTCGCCCGATGAATTTGCTTAACTCGGTTCTGTCTCTTTTCATCATGACATGGAAACCCTTGGATTCCAATCCAATAGCTATCAGCAGAGTGCTGATGTAATTAAGAAATAGTCTCATTTCGTTGTCTGTTCGGTGCAAGTTGAAATTGCTGCTCTCTAATTTGCTAGGAAAGCCTTGACAGACTGCAGGTTGATGTTGTTGGATGTTGAAAACATTTGTAGCATAACAAATGTTTCAGTGTATGTCTGATAGTTTTAATCATAAAATCATGTTTATATTATATTATGAACTAATATTGATCTGTTTTAATATCATGACTGTCCAAATGTGTTTTAGTAAACATAGAAAATATATACTGTTGGTGTTTGCCTTACGTAATATAATATGCTGTTTTCACATGGAATTAATATTTGAAACAACTACCAGTTATTTCATCTGTCAAGTACAAAAAAGTTGTTCGAAAAGTTGATTTGAGTGAACTACACACCAATATCGAAAGATGGAAATATACGTTTCTCAAAGCGAGGCTAGCACCAGAATTTTCCTTTTAAGAAAGAGCGTCTTCAAAAAAGCCTCACTGCGGTATATATGAAACGCATTAAATATATATATAAAAATCACGGGTCCGTTCGATTACTTTCCTATAGTGATTATTACGAATAGTTGCGTACACTTTCGCCTGATATAGTGAAATATGGCATATTTACGAAAAGCACTGTAAGGCCATCTGGCATTATTATTGGCGAACTAGATATACGAAAATGTGTCTCAAAAACATGTTTATGCATAATTTTTCTTTGAAAAAGTTAACTTTGTCAGACGTTTATACTCCCAGTGACCAATAAATGATTTTGTATTGGACTCATGACATATCTAATGTGAGGTCCAACAAGATCATAAAATGAGGCAAAATCTGGCGTGAGGCAAAAACTGCGCTGGTGACTATACTTTGATCTATTTAATTTTAATGTTTTGGCCGAATATCAAGTTTACGTTGAATGTGGAGTGAACAGATTTTTACAGTTGTTAATAATATACCCATCATGTGATTCCTTGAATGCTAGAGCCTGGTAAGCTTTGTTCATAGTTACTGGAAATTGTTGACAGCTGGTCGCAATTGTACTGTTGATATTCTCAAACAGATAACTGTGAAATTGTATTAACAAATCGTGGCTCATTAAAACACAATGGGTTGTTTGGATGTTTGAATAGATTTAAGTTATACTGTATAATATGATTTTATGATAAAATCTAACTACTGTCAGCCTTTGTCCCTTTAAAGATAATGTGTAGTTGACCAGTGAACCACAATGGGTGCCGCTAGCTATACCCGTCTCAGGTGAACAGTTAATGTGTATACTGGGTGGAAATGTAGAATATGTTGGTGGGTCTGTGCCAGAGGAACTCGGAATAGCAATGTGTGCTATACTTGATATGCATGAGGTTCAGGCCTCTTGCACCGTTTGGTGGAACGCTGATGGAACAGGTCTGTCCTGCCTCCTCGAGAACCAGCAGGGATGTCTTATTATCACCCATCACCAATATCAATTTGAAACTTTTCCTAGTTGTTGTATAACTCTGTGAAATGCTTTGCTAAGGTTTTAATTGCATAATTCTGGGACATTAAGGTGGCATCCCAAAGCATCAGTGTTTGATGCTAAATGGAAACCCTCACATGAAATTTTGAATTACCTGACATGAAAATGTCTTTGTCCTTCACGCGTACCGTTCATATTCAGCTGTCAAGTAAAATCTTGGCATTAAGGTAAAATACAGATGTCTGATAGTGTGATAAATATAACTGAGAACATTGTAAATTGACTGTATTGGAAAGGTGTTTTCAGAAAGGCCAGTTTACAATTTGACACATCTGCGACAATTTTGATTACTTCAGCTTTCTGAAGTAGCTGGTTAGCAATCTGTTTAAGTAGTAAAATAAACAATGTGCAGTGAAATAGGGTGATTAATAAAGTAAAGGACCTGTAGAGTTAGTCATGTGCAGGTGGAAATGAGCCCTTTCATCATTGAGTCAGCCAGGATTGCCTGTGTATGATTGGAAGGCCCAGAGAATGGACACCAGCTCAGGTGGACTTCATTTGTAAACAACAGGTGTTCATTCTGTATAATAAGTGACTGTCAATAATAACGGAGAAACAGCTGACCGTAAGGTCCTCAAACACAATGGTCAGTGGTAGATATCACAACTTTATATCGGGGCACTGTCTAGTGACAATTTCACAGACATGAACATGTTATGGATAAAACTAAATAGTAAATAAGGATGTCACACCCTGTCACAAAACAGTCATGTTGTGTACTCTGATATAGTCATGTTGTGTACTATGAGACAGTCATGTTATGCTTTTTGAGGCAGTCATGTGGTCTACTCTGAGGCAGTAATGTTGTGTACTCTGAGGCAGTCATGTTGTCCTCTCTAAGACAGTCATGTTGTCTACTCTGAGGCAGTCATGTTGTGCTCTCTGAGGTTGTAAACTCTTGAGGCTAGTATTACTGGCAAAACCCAAGACATCAGTACTGCATACACATGCTCGTGTGCAGCGTGCTCGTTTGTGTTGTGTTTGCTTGTCACATGGTGAGATGATCTCGTGCCAGTGCACCATAAATATGCTTAATGAACAACAATGGAGTCTGTAATGCATGCAGAAGTGACTGATTAAGAAAGTCTGCTTGGTGAAAGCCTGTGACAAACTTCCATGCAGGCTCGCATAATGGAGCCTTTTAATAGTGCGGCTTTGCGCTGCCTCGCTGCATCAATATGCAAGGAGGTAGGTGGAGACAATGTTGCAGCTTTTAGCAGTCCATTGTCAGGGCATACATCGAAGGGGCACGCTTGACAGCCGATGAGTGGAAACATCCGTCAGAGCTTAGTTGATTTAACGAATGAACACTCGATTGTTGTTGCACAGCCATTGACAATAGGACGACTATTTCAATTATGTTTGCCAACTTTGCGGGGTGGTTCCTAATTAGCAGATGTATTGGTAATTAATTAATTAAATAACCAACACTTTCTTGGAAGTAGCGCTCTGCTCAGACATAGCATATTGTTTATTAACGTTTTTGTGGAATTTATTAGAAACAAGAATGTGGAAAAAGGAATACAGGTGGTGTCAACCATTCTGTTCAACAGGATCTGATACTAAACTAGGGTGTCTGTGTGTGGGGACTATTCACATATTTGACGTGCTGAAGTCAGGGTCCTGCAAACATCATTTTGTCAAATGCCGTACCATTGTTCCTGATGAACAGATTTTAATGATCTAGATAAATGCATCGTGATGTTTGCACACGTGTGATAATATTATGTGGTCATGTACATGTTACACTCTTACAAACAGACATCCATGCGACACATATGCTACATGAATTTATGATAAAATTATTCTTTGGATTTGATAGATCACAAAATGAAATAAACAACGTAAATGTGCTGATTGCCCTGGCATACAGTGTTCGGCCGAAGAGTAAGATCATAAGCATGATATATGTCTGCCACAGAGTTGCTGATGACCCTGTATTATGTAGCATTATGATGTGTGGCGCCATGTTTTTTGTCGTAATACACAATATTCATAACGTGTTCAACAGTTATCTGATACAAATAAAACCACAGTTGACTTGTGCGTCAAGGATATGGAGCAACCCACAACTTGCACCTCGATCCAGTGACAATTGTCACTCGATCGAGTAACAATTGTCACTCGATCCAGTGACAATTGTCACTCGATCCAGTAACAATTGTCACTCGATCCAGTGACAATTGTCACTCGATCCAGTAACAATTGTCACTCGATCCAGTAACAATTATCACTCGATCCAGTAACAATTGTCACTCGATCCAGTAACAATTGTCACTCGATCCAGTAACAATTGTCACTCGATCCAGTAACAATTGTCACTCGATCCAGTAACAATTGTCACTCGATCCAGTAACAATTATCGATCCAGTAACAGTTATCACTCTGTTCTGTGACATTTTTTCCATGGGCTTTTGTTGATGCTAACATTGATTAAGTGCAAGCTATTTTTAAGTTGCGCATAGATATTGTCAACTACATAATATTTGTGGAAACATTTCAGTATAATGTTGCTAGGCATACTGTTGCTAAGCACACTGTTGCTAGGCACACTGTTGCTAAGCACACTGTTGCTAGGCACACGGAGGACACACTGCCATTTTATCAGTGGTATCCATTAAAACTTTTCATAGAAAATCCATTTCTGTAACGTCGATAATCTCTATTGCATGAGGAATCAGTCTGTTGGATTTTTTTCAGAAATATATTCATTATTACGAGTGATGAAAGAGTTTTCACTACCACTGTGCACGCACAACATGACTTTTATCTGACTGCGCAGCGAGCAATAATTGCTGTTATTTAGGGGCATTATAACCACAGTAAAAAGCAATTAAGATGGGAAGACTACTAATTGTGTATCATGCCACAAATACGATGGGAAGACTGCGTTAAGAGGGATGTGCGAAAGGCAGAGGATAAATAAGATGGGAAGACTGCGTTAAGAGGGATGTGCGAAAGGCAGAGGATAAATAAGATGGGAAGACTGCGTTAAGAGGGATGTGTGAAAGGCAGAGGATAAATAAGATGGGAAGACTGCGTTAAGAGGGATGTGCGAAAGGCAGAGGATAAATAAGATGGGAAGACTGCATTAAGAGGGATGTATGAAAGGCGGAGGATAAATACGATGGGAAGACTGCGTTAAGAGGGATGTGCGAAAATTGGAGGATAAAAAATTGGAGGGAAGAGGCTGCTGATAGGAAGCAGTGAAAAATGATAATGGCCAAAGCATTGCAGCAGTACGAAAACTAGAACACAAACATTGCAGCAGTACAAGAACTAGAACACAAACATTGCAGCAGTACGAAAACTAGAACACAAACATTGCAGCAGTACGAAAACTAGAACACAAACATTGCAGCAGTACAAGAACTAGAACATAAACATTGCAGCAGTACGAAAACTAGAACACAAACATTGCAGCAGTACGAAAACTAGAACATAAACATTGCAGTAATACAAGAACTAGAACACAAACATTGCAGCAGTACGAAAACTAGAACACAAACATTGCAGCAGTACAAGAACTAGAACACAAACATTGCAGCAGTACGAAAACTAGAACACAAACATTGCAGCAGTACGAAAACTAGAACATAAACATTGCAGCAGTACGAAAACTAGAACACAAACATTGCAGCAGTACGAAAACTAGAACACAAACATTGCAGCAGTACAAGAACTAGAACATAAACATTGCAGTAATACAAGAACTAGAACACAAACATTGCAGCAGTACGAAAACTAGAACACAAACATTGCAGCAGTACAAGAACTAGAACACAAACATTGCAGCAGTACGAAAACTAGAACACAAACATTGCAGCAGTACGAAAACTAGAACACAAACATTACAGCAGTACAAGAACTAGAACATAAACATTGCAGCAGTACGAAAACTAGAACACAAACATTGCAGCAGTACGAAAACTAGAACATAAACATTGCAGTAATACAAGAACTAGAACACAAACATTGCAGCAGTACGAAAACTAGAACACAAACATTGCAGCAGTACAAGAACTAGAACACAAACATTGCAGCAGTACGAAAACTAGAACACAAACATTGCAGCAGTACGAAAACTAGAACATAAACATTGCAGCAGTACGAAAACTAGAACACAAACATTGCAGCAGTACGAAAACTAGAACACAAACATTGCAGCAGTACAAGAACTAGAACATAAACATTGCAGTAATACAAGAACTAGAACACAAACATTGCAGCAGTACGAAAACTAGAACACAAACATTGCAGCAGTACGAAAACTAGAACACAAATATTGCAGCAGTACAAAAACTAGAACACAAACATTGCAGCAGTACGAAAACTAGAACACAAACATTGCAGCAGTACAAGAACTAGAACACACATTGCAGCAGTACAAGAACTAGAACACAAACATTGCAGCAGTACAAAAACTAGAACATAAACATTGCAGCAGTACAAGAACTAGAACACAAACATTGCAGCAGTACAAGAACTAGAACACAAACATTGCAGCAGTACGAAAACTAGAACATAAACATTGCAGCAGTACAAGAACTAGAACACAAACATTGCAGCAGTACAAAAACTAGAACATAAACATTGCAGCAGTACAAGAACTAGAACACAAACATTGCAGCAGTACAAGAACTAGAACACAAATATGATGCTGAAGTTTTAATCACTGAGTTGGTATTGTTGCTTGTGGTGCTCCATTTTGTTTGATCGGTGGAAGTTGTTTGTAACGTAATAATGATCTATCAGATAAGTTGTGTATTTGCCAATTTTTAGCATTAGCTTTTTGTGTTATGTTTAGTTTAGCTAATGACATGTCTGATTTGATAAATAGGAATGCATTGATCAGATCAGTTGATTGTCAGAGTTGTGTAGGTAGTTCTATTTACGGTAAATTCTTTCCACAGATAGAAATCTGACAAGCATATTGTCATTTTTATAGCAATGTTGTACTGTATTGATCTAATAATTCAGGTAATGTTATTGATGTAGTAGTTAAGCTTGTCCTGTTCTTAGTGTATACCTGTTAATTATCTAGCTTGATGTACATTCCAAAGTAGGCAACTAGGAATTTATAAAAATACTGAGTGATGCAGCAACTATGAGACAGGATTAATTGTGTTGTGTAAACTGCATGGACATAATTATGAGTAGCACTGCAGTTATGGAAGTTCAAATATCCTTGGATAGACAGAGAAAAGAAGTATTCGCATACACATAATGTGAAACAGTCATCATGGAAATAGGCATGGAATCAAAACACTACAATTATTGGCCTAAATTGAAAAAAAATGTTTAATTAGATCAAGGCCTTTGTTTCTTAAATTGGTCTGTGTCAATGTGCTGGGTGACTATATCTCATTCCTCTATATCTCATTCCTCTATTCCTCTATATCTCATTCCTCTATTCCTCTATAGTATTGTTATGTATAAAATTAACATTGCTAACATCAAATTGTAAAAAAAAGATTTCAATTTATGGTAGATCCTACTAATTCACTGAAACAACAGGTGATTCTGTTCCCAAAGAGCCTAAAATGGTGTAAATCAAGTGCATCTTGCAGTGACACCTGACAAGCCATCTACTTGGTATAACAGAAGCAGTTTTATGAACTGCGTTACATTTTTTGCAACAGGTGTTAATTTTTTTGTTGAGTCCTTGAGGTTTTTTAATATGCCATCAACTTTGTTCAACCACAGTGGCGAACAAAGGCTAAATGGTGTTTCTTTAAATCCAGCCCAAAAACATATATTGATTGACAATAGTATGGCATGTTGTTTTTAGAATTGTAGACCAAGTTATGAAGTAGAAAATTCTACAAAAGAGTTTGGTTGCGGACAATGATATCTTGTAAATGATCGTTACCTGGCTGTTTTTATATAATATATGTTTACATGATATCTGTTTACATGTAGACCCATTGTGTAAATTATCTGATTTAGCATGCTGCCAATCAGACGGTAGACATTCTAGTGTTTGTCCAAGGTTATGGCCATTTGTCTGTCTGCAAAGATGCGTTTTGTCCATTCATCATGAACATGGAAGAAAAATGGGAGAAATTGATAACATTGACAGGTGGTTTTTGTGTGTGTAATTAGTCAGTCAGGTACTGACTGAATCCATACCGTGTAACCAACCACATACAGTAGAGACGGTGATATAGGAGCTCGCGCAGCAAGTATTGATGTACATTTATGTCATAATTGCATGGCAGCGATTATTCACTGCCGGGGCATCTAACGGCTTGAATACGGTGCGGAAAATACAAAAAGAGCCTGTCTCGACAATGCTGGCTGTACAGATGGGCCTATCTTTGTCTGGCGTAGATAATGCCTGAAAGGCTTGTATCTTATCTGACGGTGAGCTAGTTATGGGTGCTATCTGTTCTGTTGACTGTATGGATTTGTACCTGGGCATCGACGCTGTGCAGGCCGCAGTTAGAGGTGGACCATTCTGCAGCTTGTGGGAGAGAATCAAGTGTTGGCATTCTGTGCATAATCATGGAGAGATATGCCGTGCATGCCTGCTGCGATCATTGTATTGTGAAACAAGGGTGAACCCAGTCAGTGAGTGCGACTGTTGTTCACACGTTGGCATCAGTTCATCATGTTTGTGAGTTGTAACATTTAGTTTGTGTAACCCAGAACGTTTCTTTGACAGTGCGATAAAGGGATAATGCATCTCACTAATATTTCATTATAAGGGTGCAGGCCGCAGTTACAGGTGGACCATTCTGCAACTTGTGGGAGAGAATCAAGTGTTGGCAATCTGTGCATAATCATGGAGAGATATGCCGTGCATGCCTGCTGCGATCATTGTATTGTAAAACAAGGGTGAACCCAGTCAGTGAGTGCGACTGTTATTCACACGTTGGCATCAGTTCATTATGTTTGTGAGTTGTAACATTTAGTTTGTATAACCCAGAACTTCCTTTGACAGTGCGATAAAGGGATAATGCATCTCACTAATGTTTCATTATAAGGGATGATCCATAAAGCTGTGGTCTTCTGTTAGGTACTGTATGGTATTTGCTTAATCTCTGTGTAAACTTAAAGCTGTGGTCTTCTATTAGGTATCATATGGTACTTGTATGAGGCTGACATATTTTGGTCCAGTCTAAAGGTTGAGGTCAGTCAACAGAAGTGTTAGTGGTCAGTGTGAATACCCCAACTCTGTGGTCAGTGGGAGGAGTCAGAACCGTCAGTGGCACACCAGACGGACCGCGTTGACCAGTCCAGTACTGGTCACCCTAGACACCTTTATTGTCAAACACAAAGATGTGATATGATATGTTGTCCATTTCATTTTTGAGAAATCCCATAAACCCTGAGTAAATCAGTTGCACACATCCCCCCCAGCCTGCGTGGCTGTGACAACATCCCACTGGCCAGGGAGTAAGTGAAACCAAACCCATCTTCCCCACAAGTTGACAGGTGGGACTAGGTGTTGACAGCAGGGCAAACTTATCGCAGTGATCCAGTTGTGGGAACAGTGGTTCCAAACCACCATCAGAGGTCAGACCCACATCAGGGGATAGACCATATTCATGATTCATCAGCCATTACTGATATGGAGAGTCCGTGTGAAAATATGGACTGCGTGTGATGTGTGAATTCTTTAGAGTATTTTTTGTTTTGGATAAGTGGGTCGAAATTGACAGGTATCGGGTTTGGTACATCTAAAATAAATGTTTATGTTATTTCCGCAAATTTCACACAAGAGGTCAGTTAACTGATGTTTAATGTGCCGTGACAGTTAAAACATTGTTGGGCAAATGGTACTAGAAACGCAATAATGGCCACCGATCGTAAAAATAACTGTTGTGTGGGTGAATGCTGGATACTGCCTGTATTCACAAATCAGTTCACACTGTGCCTTGATGGTGATAAATTGATCAACAATTGTTTAAAAGCTAAACCCTGTTGTAGTGCTGCACACATTGTGATGACAGTCATTGGCTGTGTATATTTACTGACACGACACAACTGTTTGTCCTGGGAGCCATGGTAACCAGCGACCATATGCAGGCGCATGTGATTCGATAATAAAATCTACATTTCCTCCTGCTGTTGTAATAATGCTCGTCACAGGAGGACAAGCATAGGAGGAAGACTGTTGACCCTTTCTGCCAAATAATCCCTCATCAATTTGATTTTTTTGCTCATTTTGCAAATGATCGAAGTCTATTCTTTTAATTATTTTAACAATAGTATGTTATTAAACCGACTGTACACATTGCTTAACCCTAAGGAGTGACCAATGATAAATTTTCACAGTGTACACAAATTGGAGTTATGCATAAGGGTGCTTTTAAAAAAATCAACATTGCTAACAATTATCGCACAAATGTGATTAAGGTATAATTTTGTTGCTAAAAAGACTCTTTATTATAATAAAATGATAAAAACTAAAGCACATAATCTTATCATGAGGATATTACTTTTTGAATTGCATCAAAAAAGGAAAGCAAATTTTTTTATTTTCACCCTACTACTAGATAATTACTGAGTAGCCATATGTCACTATATATACGAAATATGAAAAATGCAGCCGTACATATTAGCTACAAAATAAAGCAAAACTGAATCAAATATGTTGATAACTTTAATTTTTAAAGATTTTTTTCCCACACCGGACTCTGCCGATTTAGACAGGCCCATAATTCCTGCGTCGTTTACCGTGGTAGTGCGGGCGGTTGAAGCCGGTGGAAATCACAATGGCAACTTGCTGATATTTACCTCAAAAAAGCCCGCAACATCGTTCTAACTGTCTGAACTAGTATAATAACGTGATTCACTAATGCTGTCATTCAGTTTGCTGAAATATTGATGCGGAAACTTGAAATAACCCAGCCTAAAGTGAACTGACACAGAACGAAGTGAGAAAACAAAATGGCGGATTAGTAAATAAAAAGCTCAGATGGTCCAGACAACACATGTTTGTAATGACGATTGCTCATTCGTTGCGTATAACCCGCTCGCTCAAAGGTATAATGTGTTACATATTTAGATACTATGAATGGAAACGTAAATTTATTCTGCGGAGCATAGTAAAAGCAGTGTTTTGTAGGCTAGATTGTCATTAGCTATCATCGACTATGCTCATGAATAAATATGAATCAGAACAAAGAGTGATTCAGCTTTCCAATGTACCATTTGTTCCTGTGTGAGGTACTGGTGACGGAAATGAAAAAACTTTTTTCCTACAGAGTGATACCAAAATCGGCCAGAACGCTTTTCGCACTGATTGTGCAGGCCGAATTCGCCCAAGTGGTCACTCCCTGGGTTAAACAATTCGCCCAAGTGGTCACTCCCTGGGTTAAACAATTCGCCCACTACACATTTGAACATCAACAAGCTTGAATCGTTATTGTCTAAGTCAAGTGAGGAGGTTAAATGAACAAAGCCTCTCAGCGTCCGTCAGCTGTCATGCACATGGAGCGGTAGTAAAGCAACATCTGTCAGTTTGTTTGCTATTGTGTCTGCCTTGTTCTCATCGTAATCCTTGATACAGATCTAGTCACACAGGTTGGCTTTTTTGACGATCTTGATCGATCAGGCTACAAAATATAGTTTATGTCAGCAACTGCGCCACCTGTTGGGTTGTTTGAAACTCCCCCTCGATTCATTTAGCCCATCACAAATCAGGTTCGTTGACATTCCCATCTGTAGAGTGTGAAAAGTCTAATTACAGGGGTGTATATAATAATATATGCGTAGTGACTTTTGTTAAAATTTAATAACTTTTTTTTTCTTTTAATAACTTTTGTTAAAATCATCGAAAGAATTGACCTTGATCATGTGATCTAAGCATGACTAGCGTTGTTTTCATGACATCGAAAATCTCAGCGTGATATGAGAAATGTCAGCATGGCATGAATAATCTCAAACTGACACAAACAATCTCTGCACAACATTCAAAATCTCAATCTCAGCATTGCTTGCACAATCTTAACACAACTTGCAAAATATCAGCATGACATGCAACATCTTTACTTTAGCATGGCACCTGGGACCTTGGCATCGTCATGCTAGTAAAAACCTGCATCAGTTACAGTAGCTGCAAGTTCGTGGGAAACTCGGTGCAGCATCCATGATTCTTGTTATGTATGTCCTAACATAGACTCGGTGCTCTGATGAAACTTACATTTGCGGAGGCATGCTGTCCAGGTCTGCGGTTTAGGGCACACATGTGTGCATGCGCCGTCCCTGTATTTGTCCGTGCTATCCAGATGGGTAACACGTATTATCCGAGGGACGGCGCTGGCAGCCCTGAATTGGCGTTCCGTAGCCATGTGTAGTCATTGTAATCTGTAGCAAGGACAGTTGTAGGACACAGTACATATTCATGAGTACCCATCCTGATCCATCGACACATTCTTCTTCTCATGACTTCAACAGTCATTGGGTGCATTAAACAACCACCAGTGAAACGTCTTCCACCCTTGCTGGTCCTCTGTCTCAGCGTGTAGCGAGGTACAAGTTCTCAGGTTGGGTCTACTCTTTCATGTTGTCATTGCACTATCTCCTGGGATGTTCAAGTGGTTATTTTCATTGGAATCCTCTGTAAGAGGTGATCTGGGTGTCTAACAATACCTCTCTCTGTACCATCACAGCTGTTGTCGCTCTACATTAGTCACCAGGGCTGCATGCTTAATGTTATCGTTTAAGCATCACTTTATGACATGTTCGGTATATGACTATTCTCAAGATCTTCCAATAGCGGATAGCATTTCATTTCAGATGCCTGTATCCTTTTTTAATTGCTACACTTACATAGGGCAGAAAACCACAATTGCCAATGCTTGTATAACATTAGGGGAGATCTCAAGACATTGATGTTCACAAAATATACGTCAATGTAAGACGGACGCCTAAATGAAACCGCTGCTACTTCCATGAAACCAACTTTGTGTAGTGTGGAACATCAGTGTTTTGACATCATCCTTTGCATTTGATTGAATAATTTACTGCCTGGTCATTGGTTAAGAGAAAGGATAGGTAACAGGCAGACAGAGTACAGGGTGGCCAACTAACATGGATGAATTGATGAGGGGTCAGACTGCAGTTATACTTAAAGAAGTAACAGTGCCTAAAATATAGTGGCTAAAAATATGCAATTTATTTGATAGCAGTGATTTTGGTTTGCTAGGAGGTAGCTATTTTTAAAAAGCAAGGTTGGAACATTTGAAATGTTGATACTTTGGCAGTACAGTGTTGTCTTATGAAGCGGATTGGAAGATGTTTCGGCATTTTGGTGGTGACACTCACAAATTACTGGTAGGCATAATATTTTTGAAAACTGCCAATTTGAGGGTAGGCATGTTTGTGACATGATTAAAAGAGCTGGACGTATGTGATTTTGACAAAACTTGTTCAACACTTTGATGGCATAGTGCATGTGGATGGCACAATTTTTATGGTGATATTTTCTTATAATCATGCAAAATGTTAACATGGTCACCAATGGGAAAGTCAACTGTGGTCTGTGCCCATTAGCACTGGAAAATTGTGAAGGAGTTAGGAGGTAGTATAAAGGTCACTCACTGTACCTAGCACTAGTGGTCAGTCAGTATATCATGTGGAGGTGCCCTGCCTACTGGGGCACTGACTCCTTGACCAGGTCAAAGGCCAAACCACTGCCCACTGTCCCTGGCTGGGTCTTGCAGTGTGACACTGGGTGTGAATTCTGCACTGGATGACAACTTCCTATGCAGCTTGCGTAAGGGGAGAAAGGCAGATGAGGCACTAAAACCAATGTGCCTTGTAAACAGCAATGCAAGGGTTAACATGTGGAACTGTCTTGTTAGCTCGACGTGTCGTGTTTGGAGTACATCATAGTATTTCAAGGTAAAGTGATATGTCACTGTATGTAACTTGTTTGGTGGCGTGTGTAATATGTTCCTCATGGCTGGTGTGAAAGTGATCACATTGCTACTTTCATTGGTTCTAGACACAGCTAAATTAGTAGCACCTGGGCATTTTGATATCATGTCTCCTTCGACAGAAGTCTGGATTCAGATCTAGCTCAGTGTATTGTAGCCATGTACAACCATTGTGAAATTTGTACTTTAAAATTAATCAGGAAAGAATTGTTGAAGCTTCGACAGTTTGGCTATCATGATTGTAATTCTGTCTGTCTGACAAGCCAAGCATTTTAGGCACTTAAGTGGAAAATTAAATTTTTTATATATACACAGTATGTTATTATTGTTTGAAAAGAAAACAGATTATTTGATTGATCACCGAATGGCACATACATGAATTAAACATAACTTGTGATAACAGTGATGCACCAATAGGCATTGTTTTAATCGTTTTAATGGATATTTAATGGACTGTGCACATCAATCAAAGTGCTTGGTGTATTGTGTACAGTGGATGACAATAGAACACCTGCTTGGGTCAACCTTATACTCTACTAAACTTATAGACAATGTGAACAGCAGGCAAAGCATGAGGGTACATATCACTATTGCCCAGCCAACATAAAACTTTAATAGAATGATCCATTCTAAAGCCTGCAGGCATGAGTAAAAACAGATTAGTGATCCACCGTTAAGCTGCAAGGCAGATCATGGTAGATCATTGGGCACTAAGTCCAAGGGCAAAGTGCAAACTTACGATGAACCAGCTTGACTAGTTATTGCAAATGTTTACAAGACAGGCGAGTTAGTCACATGGCAGGTTTACAAGTCCATGGTGTTCTTCTTCGTGTCAAGCACTGGGCTCCTTAAGAGCGCCGGGAGAGATAGAGACCACCACTCTTTGAGTCCACAACAGGTTACACATTTACCCCCTGGGTTGGGTGTATGTAATTGCCCCGGTTTTGAAATGGCAGCAGGCGGTTTTGAACCCCGGTCTATTCGACCGAAATGTCCGACGCACTACCACATGACCACCACGCCCCACATTTGACTGGTGAGTGTTTGAGAACAAGTGCCTTTGAAAGATAAGAGGAATCCATGGGAAAGAACGCATAAGCAATAATGATGTCGGAGAAGAATGTCAACAGGAGTTTATCTAGACAGCCATCAGAACGAATGGATGTACTTGGGTCTTGTGCTGAGGATGACACCGTAAAGATGAACCAAAGAAGTATTTCAGTGGAATCCGTCTGGAAAAATAAAAAGGGAACGGCCTAAAGAAACTCTGAAAAAACCATAGGAGAAGGAATGGGTGTAAACCTCGAAACAGTAGACAAGATGACCGATGACAAGGTGACCGCTGTGGCTCAGGACAGAGGAAGGTTGCAGCATGAGAGGATGGAAGAAATTTTTGAGGATCTGAAATTGGGCCATGTTATGTCTGCCTGATACTATCTATAGTTAACTAGTGGTTTCACTTGGGAATGCAGCTGTGTATATAGTAGGTAAAAGAAACTGTTTGCTTAGATCAGTTGACACAGGCTAGCCTTTGTGGTTACCTGGGCGTAGTGTTTACGGCTGTCAAGCCTACTGAAGGTTGAGCAGAATAAATAGCCACAATTTAAACTTTAAACAGTTCTGTGACAATAATAGGCAGTATCGATGACAGATACTCAACCATTCAAACAGGTAGCTCAGGTTTCCTGCGGTTTGTGTTGTGTGAAATATGCCCATCTGTTGACACTTTTGAAACTCCCCTAACATGAGCCTGTCTGGATTGACCATTGGGCTGGACACACAGGGATATAATCAACCTGACCACCTACAGTCATCAGACTGGACAATGCACCTGCTGCAGTGAATGCAGGGTGAGGTAATCACTGCCCCCATGGGGGTAATGGCAGGTGGTTATTGTGATTATTTATGAGCTGCATGGCCATATCTCAGATACACAAGTCCTTAGTAGGCTATTTATTGCTGGAGAATTAACAGTTCTTGTGAAGTGTATTCTGCCCCTGCAGCATTCGTGTGAAATGTAACATTCCATTGAAGAACATTTTATATTTTTATTATGTTATTATTTGTTATGTTATTATGTATTAATTATTCTTAATATACTATTATATTGCTATACTGTGCTGTATTTTATTTTTAAAGTAATCATTATTATTATTAGTATTTTAATCTGTTTATTTAGCAATTCTAGACCATGTTATTAGTGTTTATATACCATAAAGTATACCAACAATCTTGGATGTGACGCCATTGTCAAATAAAATATATTATTATTAAATAATATATAATTTTTATACATTATGCACACCCGCAGCCATGCTGTGGGGCTGCTGGCAGTTGGGTAACAGCTGTATTGTTGACACCAGTAAGGGAAATCTGCCAGGGAGGCAGTTTAACATGGTCAGTGTCCTTCAGGTGGTTGCAACCAGATATTGCTTATCTGAGTGTTATTATCTGCTCTGGCTATATCAGGTGACAGATTTGCCAGTTGTCAGGATGATTGTGTCACACCATAAAGCCACGCTGGTGATGATGTGCCAAGTGGAAGACAAAGAACTGGCTAAGTTGGCCGTTGAATGGGGACACTCACAATTCCTGTATTGTTAACACTGTGCAGCTCCGTGACCTGCAGTCTTGTCTCATACCTGGAACCTCGTGCTGTCCACAGGTGGTCAGACCTGCTGTATTTGCACATAAATATGTATGTCGCATATAAGGTCTTTGTTGAGGTTTACAATGGTTAATTATCGTGTTTTCTTTGGGATAACTAATTTAGGAGAAACTCGATACAGCAGTACATGTCACAATGTGGCGTTGTCTAGTGTTGTCATTGTCACTAAGTAAGAGAATATCTGTGCACTAGACAGTCAAGGAGCAATATTGCACTCCTATCATGTCACTATGTACAACGCACTTAAAGTTAGTGCACTAACCTAAATTATTTATGTTTTACGGTTGAATGGTAATTGCAATTTTTTTCAACCCTTTTCGATGAGCACATAGTTTTCATTGTGGTTGAACTCCAACTGTTGACATGCATCATGTCACATTTGTCACAGCTGATTTAGCAGGAGCACTAAAAAAGCAACCGGTCCCAACCACACATGTGGTCATTTAATACAGGGAGTCCCGCTCCCGTCTAATCCTGCGGTTGTGGTGAATCACACACCCACCACTAGGGGAGCCAAACCAGACACTCAACTAGGTGGTTGGTTCATCCCCAGTACCCATATCATGGTCACCTGTTTCACAACAGGCCCATGTAATTTTGAGGTGTTACCTCCTTGTTAAGTAGTGTTTTGCCATGAGGAATTTTTGTTAACAAGGATATATGAGTTGCATTACACCCAAACTAACTTAAGCTGTGCAGTCACTTGTAGCCTGTAAGAGGATCCTGCTGTAGTAATTATGTCATCTTGGATTTCACAACAAAAAAATTTCAGTGACATGAAATAATACATAATAAATGTAGTGCATATTTTTGGGAAAATACATGGATGCAATCAATTGGTTTTTAAATGCCAGACTTACGTCTACATACTGCGTGAAAAATCTAGCAATTTAACCTTGTTTGTAATTGTGCATCACCTTTGGTTGGTTGGTCGTCGCAGTGGTTCCCCGCATGCATTGTACAGCCAGCGGGGGGCATCTTCTAAACTTAGAGCAAAACACGTAGGAACATCTCGATAACTTATTGCAAGTTTTACATGCTTGCACATGTAGTAATGACAACTTATTGCAAGTTTTACATGCTTGCACATGTAGTAATGACAGCTTATTGCAAGTTTTACATGCTTGCACATGTAGTAATGACAACTTATTGCAAGTTTTACATGCTTGCACATGTAGTAATGACAACTTATTGCAAGTTTTACATTCTTGCACATGTAGTAATGCCAACTTATTGCAAGTTTTACATGCTTGCACATGTAGTAATGACAACTTATTGCAAGTTTTACATGCTTGCACATGTAGTAATGACAACTTATTGCAAGTTTTACATGCTTGCACATGTAGTAATGACAACTTATTGCAAGTTTTACATGCTTGCACATGTAGTAATGACAACTTATTGCAAGTTTTACATGCTTGCACATGTAGTAATGACAACTTATTGCAAGTTTTACATGCTTGCACATGTAGTAATGACAGCTTATTGCAAGTTTTACATGCTTGCACATGTAGTAATGACAACTTATTGCAAGTTTTACATGCTTGCACATGTAGTAATGACAACTTATTGCAAGTTTTACATTCTTGCACATGTAGTAATGCCAACTTATTGCAAGTTTTACATGCTTGCACATGTAGTAATGACAACTTATTGCAAGTTTTACATGCTTGCACATGTAGTAATGACAACTTATTGCAAGTTTTACATGCTTGCACATGTAGTAATGACAACTTATTGCAAGTTTTACATGCTTGCACATGTAGTAATGATAACTTATTGCAAGTTTTACATGCTTGCACATGTAGTAATAAGGCTCTCTGCAGCACTGCAGCTTTTATTAATGAATAAAACTGAGGTATAACGATATGTGTATGGTACGGCATAATGATTATTAGCTTGTATTATGTGGATTTCATGGCATGCTTCCTGTAAAAAGGAATGGACATTGTATAGCATATTATTTGTATATTAAAGGGTAGGAAATAAAAATGCAGTAGAAACAACCAGATTTTTTAGCAGCGTGTTGTAATATGTAACATGTGACGGTTTTTGTGTGGCATGGTGGTCATGAATAGGGTTTTTTTTAAAAAGATTTTCATGTCCTGACTGTTGTCTCCAGGACAATATCTGGGTGTTTGTTAGAGAGAACACGGTACACAAAGTAGCGGCCAAGTGGCAGCAGGAGATGGCTATTGATTTAAGACCACTGGTCTAAGTACATATAAATAACTTGTACTCTGCCAACGTTAACCCTTTCTTTGCAGAGACTCACAAGGGATAGTATCAGTTGTTCCAGGGCCCAACTGAGATAGTACTAGGCAGTGGTCAGCTGTTTTGAGGTATGTCACTCAAGACTGCCCTCCCAGCCTGGTTCCTGTTAGGTTTCTCAGACCTGAGTTGTTTGTAATCCATCAGGGGTCAGACCACAGTTAGGATTCTGGAAGTGTAGTGCTTAAAATATGCAATTTAGCCAATTTCAGTGATTTAATTTGCCAAGAAATAACTGTCAGATGTAAGATATAGTATGAAGTGGATGTGTACATGTTTCGATAGTGACATTCCCAAAACACCAGTAGGCATATCAGTTGTTTGCCAAAACTGTTAATTTTGGTGGCAGGTGTGTTTACGATGTGATTAAAAGAGCTGGAGTACGTGATTTTGATAAAACTTGTTCAACGCATCAGTAATATAGTTCCGGTAGATGTCATGAAGTTTTAGAATTTTTGATGGTTACGTTTTCTTATAATCATGCAAAACATTGCCACCAGTGGAGAAATAAACTGTGGTCTGTTCCCGCGAGGCTGCCGCCTGTGCTGTAGGCAGTGGGCTGCTGCTGCTCTGAGTATCGGCCTTGTTGTTGACCCCGGTTTGCACTGGGTCTACTGCCATTCTAGGGTTGTGTTGTGGGTGAGATTGTCTGCCCGTGTACACTGGCGCTCGCTCTTACAAGTCGTCACGTGGCTGTATGTACATAAGTTTCTGCATTGTACAGCGTCATCTGTACCTAGCATTCCAATGTAGATGACTATATTACAACCAGTGATGTCTCACTTCTGTATGATGTCATATTCAGGACAGCGAGGAAAGGTCGTTGCTGGTGGCCGATGGATTTAACCCAGTTTGGAGTGAGTCTGCATGTGATTCTCTTCTCTGCCGACTGCATGACCGATATGATGCAGTGCAGTTGAATACTTCTGTGTAGTGGAGGTAGAATTAGAACTATTTCATGTCTAGGTGGTCGAGTATGCAATATAAAATGGACGATGGCCACATCAACAAGGTAGTTGCGCTATTTTGTGGCGATGATTGTTAGTTGTTATTTCCTAATAGGTTTTTGAATGACTATGATGTTTCATCTACTAACCTAATGGTGCTGGTCACATGGTCAATCTGATAGTTGCTGTGGCTTTTTTAGTGTTCAGTAAATGACTTTAAAAAATATCATGTTCATGTCATAAAACTTGTCTTAAGGTAAAAACTTAATTGCCCATAGTCAACGCATCATATCTCAAGTCAGATTGTCATGTGAAATTATACTTTATGATAAACATGACACACTTACAAACTGCTTTAGCAGATGACGTTTTCAGAAGGCACATACATTCATGTGTGCATGTGACCAGCTGGATTACCCCATAGGGTAAATGTGGTGTGGTGTAGATAATTGGCCAACATTTTGTTATTGATAGAATATCTGTGTTGCTACTGTATATGGGAGATAGGGTTAAATCCTTTGGTGATGAATAACGGTATAAACATTTATATGAAGTATCTCTTAAATCCTTTGGTGTTGAATAACAGTATAAACAGGGTTTATATGAAGTATCTCTTAAATCCTTTGGTGGTGAATAACGGTATAAACAGGGATTATATAAAAGTTTTCTTAAATCCTTTGGTGGTTAATAACAGTAAACTTTCTTTGATAGAAAACAGGGTTTATATGAAGGGTTTCAGGGCAAAGTAATATAAATCTGTTTTTTCTGTTGTTGTTGAGAAATCTCACTTCTGTGTTTCATCTTCAGAGTGTAAATGGAAACTTGTTCGTGATATTGGAATATCTTAAGAATCCAACATCAAAGTGAGTGGTAATAATACTGGCTGAAATCTTTATTGCAGATTTCAATTCAGACATTTCGCCTGGATTGGCGTCTATCGTGTTTTGTCCTGAATCCCTTCATATGTAATTATACAAAAATGATCTTGATAAAAGTACATTTAATTTCGGCTCACTGGCCCAAATAAGAACAGATGGACGGACATCAAGGCACATTAAAAGCCAATAAGTAACACATATCAATGTTGAACATCAGATGGTCATTGCACTATATCATACGCTCGCTCATTCAACTCTCTTAATCTTATATTTTTTGTCCTGTGAAGTTTGCCTAAAATTTCCTTTCCTGTCCACTGGTGAATACACATGGGGTCAGTCACCCTTAATTACAATACTGCGCAAATTCTATACCATGAACAAAGCCATTCATTTATATTTTCTTTGAGAACACCATGGCTACACATTTTTCTGCTACCGATGAATCCACCATCTTTGTGGTAGATAGTGAGTATGTTGCTGGTTTAAAAACAAACTCGGCATTGTTGACGCAGTTCGGTACATATGACAAGGGCGGAAGGGGGGGGGCGGCTAATGACATTGGCCAATGTCTATTCAGTTTTACTTGATTTCATTGTTGATTGTGGCTGCCAGTGGTTGTAGTGGATTGTGTTAGTTGTGGGCATGTATGTGTCCAGGCAGAATGCCAACTGGCAGTGATTTACAGAGCCAACTATAGATAGCCGTGTATACAGTTACTGCCGGGCCAGCAGCATTGGTTGTGTCCAAGTTTTCAATTACCACTTACAATTGCCATGCCACCTACTTGTGTGTGTTGGTGACCATTGTGCACTGTACTGACCAGTCCACCGGAGCAAGGCAGAGTGGCTAGTCAGGCCTCCAACTTGTGTAGGTGCGACTGGATGTAGTGGTCAGATTTCTGGTTACAAAACCCGCTGGTAGGGTTTTCGGTCACTGGTAGGGCCTTCGGTCAGACTCAATATGGTGGTGGAGTTGACATGCAAGGAGTGTGGGTCAAGACATGTCAGGATTGGCGATGCACCAAGTAATAGTACGGCTTGAAGTTCACCCACGGCCTGCTGGGTCTCCGGTGAGTTGGTTCGTTCTATTTACCTGTAATCTGGGTGATTCATTTGTCATTCAATGTCTTACCTGCTGTCTGTATAGCATCGAGTCCAGCGCACTGACGGTAATGTGTAACACGTTTTACCTCAGGATGGATATTTTACATTTCCCAGTATTTGTTTACAGGACATCAGTTTTTACTTCTCACATGAAGGACACACACATTTCTAGCTTTCTTTACGTATCAGATCTATAATAGTTAAGCTGTACCTTATTTTGGTAGCTTGGATTGGATTCAACGCCAGCACGTTCTGTTGTGATTGCAAACCTCCTGGTGGTTTTATTGCAAACCGCCTGGTGTTAATGCGAACGGGACATAAAGGAGCCATCTAGCAACATTGTTTACATTTAATGGGACAACACTTTTTTCTAGGTCTATAAAAACCTTTATAGATTGAATCGTTCAGTGGTGGCATTAATCTCTCTTTGAGCTACTCGTACGCCATGAATTATGTTTGCAACAGTTTAGTTTGACGTGATTGCAGTGTAGGTTTGTTTGCAATGTCTCATTGTGGTTCACGTACTTAGCATTACTAGTTTAGTTCCTCCTTGACGCTAAAGAGAGGTAATTTGACTGCGTTCCAGATACTTGGTGTTACATTTTTTTATTCTGTTGGCCCGTAGCAGTGATGCAGGAGTAATTGATGAACCAGTGACCGCAGAGAAAAATTAAAGGATTTGTTGACGTTGTCTGTTTGCAATGCAGAATTGTGATTAAGGTGTACTTCATGCAGACATGACACTTCTATCAGACTGAACGTTTTATTGTGTATCATTTCACTAAAATTCTAAAAATATAACAAGTCAAGGGCACGATTCTAAACACTTATCTGTGCAATGGCATATTGCTTATAATTGAATGTACAAATGAGCTTATTGCACATGTGTATGTATATTCAGCCAACACTCTTTGTACTTTATATATACATAATTTATACACGAAGGACTTACATAATAACTAATTTAAGTATAGATAAAATAGTACCAATAATGATAAGTTTATTTTATTGATAACTGAATGGTTAAACTCATTTCAGTGTGGACACATAATTAACCATAATTAACATTTTGAACTGACCATAATCTTCTGAATTAGCAGCGTGTGTTCAAAACTCTATAATATTATGAACTTATTTATCATGCGGACGTTGAATTGTGTATGTAAGTAGTTTAATTGTGTGCTAAGTAAGATTTCAGGTCTGACCTGAGACAGAATTTAATTTATTAATTGTAGATACAGAAATAAATGTTCTAAATGAAACGTTTAGTTGTGGCTGAGGAGATATCACCATCCTTCCGGCAGACCGCCGGGCTGCAGGAATCATCATCAGTTAACCCTTTGTTTATCAGTAGCTGTTGACCTCTGGCAGGTCTCTTAGCCAAGACTGTTGTCTGGGTGACATACAGTAGCAGGCCAGGTGTATAGATTTTAACACAATTTATTAACTATTTTTAACAAATATAATATGCTGGTAGAACTTAGTTTGATCTCAGCTGTACCTCATCAGTATTGGAAGTCAGTAAAAAATGGCAGTTGGGATATGTACAGTTGTGAACAGCTTTACCAGTGCGTGGTCACTTCGCCCTTTAACCCCATTGTTTGACACTTTTTAAGTCATTGGAACCCTGAGAATTACTTACTTACCCTCTTCGTGCCCAGGTGTGGCACGTAAGGCTCATCAAACTGTGAGTTACCACCTGTAAATACTGATGAATTATGTACACACTTAATAGTTTGGCTAACAAAAATAATTCCATTAAATAATACATTTGATCTTTTTAATCAGAATATATAATAGGTAATGTGTGATAAACACAAGTTAAAAAAAGATTATTTCTCACAATGAATAAAGGCTTAATTGCTATGACTATTATGTGTGTTAACTGTAAAGTATAGATTTAGTACATAGTAAGTCTAGATATTGACAACATAAAAGTATAATAGATTATTGATTGTTGTAAAATGGTCGAAGAAATAAAAATATGAGGGTTGCGTTTGCAACATGATTAAAAAACGAGAGGAATGTGATTTTGTTGAAACTTGTCCAGCGTAACAACGACATGATGGCAGTGACTGTGACAAAGTTTCAGAATTTTGGAGGGTCCAGTTTTCTTATAACGAGATGAAAATGGCCACCAAAGCAATAATGGTCTATGCCCTTAGCAGACTGGTAACATGGTCCTATGCCACACCCCACTGTGCAGCCATATCTTGACCTCTCCAGTGATACATATACATCTGTAGTAGGTAGTTGCTGACATGTGCCTTTGACACGAGTTGATCAACATGCACAACCATGTGAGGTTATTAATGACGATCCCTCCCACTGTCCCAGTAGTATGTGTGTCAGTGGTGATGCATTCAATCATGGCTGTGTCGATTCTAATTGTTTCTATGTTTTTATGCTGCCACGTATCTTTTTGTTGTTGTGTCGATTCAGTATCAGTATCTACGTAAAACGTCCCCTACGTAATATCCCCACCTCAGGGAATTTGGATTTTTAACGTACGAACCACCCCCTGAGGCACGCATGCCTACAAACTTTCAGCCCGATAGATGCGAAACTATAATGAGGGCACAGACAGAGTCACAAACTACTTGTTAGTGTAGATAAGATGTATGTTATCATTTACTTAATGGGATTATGAGAATTGTATTTTGGCCCTAAGAAAATATAGCGTATTTAGATTTTTGTGTGATTAATTGAATTAATTTGTTACTATACTGTCAAGTCAGTCCAATCTGTCCACAATTCTGTTTCTGTTTTAAGCTCTCCACACCTGTGCGGCACAGCAGTCTGATTTATAGAGAGAACATTATAAGATGTGTCAATAGGCCAGATAACTGGCTGAACCTAGAAGGCCACCATTGGTGAAAAACCTGACACCAAATGACGCTTTATGCTCTGGCAGGAGCGAAAACGGTGGAGTGAATCAGAATAGCGTGTGGTTTTATATTTTATTTTAGTAGTTCTCAAACTCTCCACTAGGTGACATGTTGACAGTTCAAGTGACGGCCCGATGTCATCAAAAGCATTGTGACAATGTCATAAATCACGCAGTGGGTGGGTACATGCAAATGTATCTGTATGAAAAATGGACAAATGTGACATGGTGCATGCCTGGGAATCTGTTGTGTCATGGGCTCCTGGGGGGACTGTCTCATGAAGGTAGGCTCCGGGGGAACTGTCTCATGAAGGTAGGCTCCTGGGGGACTGTCTCATGAAGGTAGGCTCCAGTGGGACTGTCTCGTGAAGGTAGGTTCCAGGGGAACTGTCTCATGAAGGTAGGCTCCAGGGGGACTGTCTCACAAAGGTAGGCTCCAGGGGGACTCTCACGAAGGTAGGATCCTGGCAACCATCTCACAAAGGGGCTCCACCCTGCCCTCTAGAGGCAGGCATGAAAATGACAAATTCACTGAGCAGTGCACGGAGCTAGGTTTGTGTGTAGTAGTTACTACCCCATTAATAAATGTATGACTGTTGTGTATGATTGCTATTAGTCAGCCATGACCTTTGTACATACACAGTCTGTTTGCTAATTACGTCATGCATATTTTACAGCTTCTTCTGAAGACCGGTGCATTGCACTCGCTTCATTTCATGTCACCTGTCAACCCCATGACAACAATATGCTACTTATCCCCAATGCAGCCAAGTAACAGACAGTATTTCAAAGTTGCTATGGTGATGTATAGACGTATACTTAAATGCATTGATGACACTGATCGCACGCAACGTTGCTTTGTGAACTATTGAGCAGCTTCACATAATAGGTAGATCAGCTGAGTCATGTTTTGCAGTGACAGCGTCATCAACAGAATTATTCATTGCTTACAATGTTGAACCAGGGTGCAAACTGACTTGCAGCCATTTTACAGCTTGTTCCAAGTGTTGCTTCAATTCACTCAGCTGATGACTACCTATGAATATAGTGTGAGTGAATGGTTTTTCACACAGTAATTGCAGCATGTAAAGCGCTTTGAGCTGCCCTAAGGACTGGATGCAGCGCTATAGAAGAAGTTATTATTTCTAAAGTAAGATATCTTATGAAGCTGATGTGTTGGGATTTGATAGATAATGAAGTGGTGCATAAAATAATAGCAAGTGAAGAGAATAGTATTAGGTGTTAAATAGAATCAAAGTAACACATTTGAGGATGCCTACCCAATCGTTTCATTAACAACTGGGTACAACTGGCTGACTCCCAGCACCAGACATATAACAACAATTGGCTGATTCCCAGCACCAGGCATATAACAACAACTGGCTGACTCCCAGCACCAGGCATATAACAACAACTGGCTGATTCCCAGCACCAGGCATATAACAATAACTGGCTGACTCTCAGCACCAGGCATATAACACCTAGTGTTAGTAGATGCAGCTGGAGACAGGTACTCTTCGGAGCTTGTATTCATGGTGGTGTCTAGTGCAGTGGTCTGCTGTGACAATAATGCTGGGCAAACTAGTTCATGATATATTTGACAAAACATGGTGGTATCGCCAATACAATGTCTTGTGTACAGCGAGTTCCCTTTCAGCACACGTAGCAGTGCCATATTAGGTCCAGTAGTCGCCAGCAACAAATGAGTGGCGGAATGCTGGACATTGCTGTTAGCCTGCGTTCACGATGACAATCTGCCACACAGAGGTCCTGCCCACTCAAGTGTGACCTGACACTCAGGCCTGTAGGCAGGCAGTCATTGTTCGCTCTGATGTACCTGTTTACCTGGCCACGGCCGGTTGTAGTTGGTTGAAGCTGGCCGGCAGGCCCCTGCAAGCATTGCGTGCGAAGCTGTCTTGTGTACTAACGGACTCCCAGGACTGAGGTAGTGTACCCACATCACTCCCTGCTGGAACTCATTGACTCTGTCAGCCTGCACATGGGGACTTGGCCTCTCAGAGGTGCGGGATTTGTAGGTGTGTGTGCTGTGTTGTGGTTGATGAATGTCTTCACAATTTGTGTAGCAGTTGAGCTGGATTGTAGCCTCGTTGGGTTGGGTGGGCGTAGCCTAGGGTTGGTGCATGGTGTCAAGATGGTTTCACAGAGTACCACAGAATTCCATTCAGTCGAGTTTGTTCACCCCACTTTGCCCGTGTCTTTCGGATGAGACACTAAACGCTGTTGGTCCCGTCTACCTGGTGTCTGTGCCATGAGAAGTAAAAGATCGCACACAAGGGATAAATGCATAAGCTGTGGTGAACTCATTGACTGTAGAGAAGGAAAACCCTGAAAATAAACCACCTCTATGTTAGCTGTAGACAGGACTGTTTGGAGTATATGTTGTAAGTGAAGAAGCTTCGAGAAGGGTAGAAGCTTTGAGAAGGGTAGATAACCCTGGGTGTTGGTCATGAGGGTGGGGCGGATTGTGAGGTGTGGTGAAGTAACTGTGTTTGAGGGTTGGGGGTGGGTGTCACTGGTTCAATTAGACAAGGAAGTGAATGTGTGAATCTGGGCATGAGAATGCTATTATATATGCAACAGTTAAGGTGTTCTTCAATTAGGGGTTGTTATGATTGATGTGTGCATGCTGCATGTGTGAGTGCATTTCTGAGAAAAAATGAATGTTTATCTATTTTAGGGTTAGGGGTAATGTGATGGTTAACAGAGTCCAATATCTACCACATGGCAGCAGTCTCAGAAGGGGTGTAAACTGTAGGGGGTATGAACTGCACTATGTATGGAGTGCAGTAGGGCACAGTAGCACTCTGGTGGCTCACTCGATTGCATAAATGAGTATAGTAATTGCAGCGTGGCTGAATGCTTCCCAGAGAAGTGGAGTTGGTGTTGGAATGAACAGGTATACCAGCAGGTGAAGTGTAATTGAGTGGTCCTAATGACTGGGTACCCTGATGTATAAGAACTTCCCCTGGACTATGCCTATGGTGTGAATGGGTACAGAGGGTGTGAATGTGTGAACCTTGTACACAATATGTGAGAGTCTGATTGTATGTTTCCCAACGGTAGTGGGGTATACCCTATCTTGCATGACCCTTCTACATCCTAAACACTGGGCCATCAGTTTTCTGAATGCTGTTATCGCACCTACCGTGGTGTACTCTTGCTGCTGGTGGATTGAAAGATGCCAGATAAAGGTAAACACAAAAGACAACACTGGCTCCAGCCAACAGCTGTCGGTTATTTGCTACTTAATTTAGCTGGCTGTACTGAAAAAAATACATCTTGGCTTGAGGCAGCCCACCTGAAAGCCAGGTGATGCTAGGCACACCAGGTATGCAGAGAGTTGATGCAGCTTGCCCTGGCTGTTGCAGAGGCTGACGGTCTCTCAGACACGTTAGTCTTGTAACTGATACTGCCACTTGCGTGTTTGATATCTTATTGTATTATACCTTTTTTTTTAGATAAGTCTGCTTCACACATGACCAGTTTTTAAATACTTCATCTTTGTAATTGTAGTTTTGCTTTACTAAATTTTAATTAACACTTAATATAATACTTATACACATCCTTCTTGTCTTATGTTGACCATGTAAGCATGACTGTTGTATAAATGTGTGCCATTTATTTTATTAGTTAATTTTTATAAATTTAGTTTTATCCGTCAGAATTGATATTCTGTATGCTTTACAAATAAAAGTGATTATTATTAGATGTGTCTATGGGTCATCCAGTCCTTGTTACAGGCAAGCCAGTCTTGTCAAGGAGAAACAAGAGACTAGGCTGTAGCAAGTACCTGACCACCTACTGGGCCTCTAACCATGCCACATGGCCACATAGTTTGTACAGTGTCCAATTTCTAAGGTCACTGACCCTAGCCAAGTATTGAGATGGCTATAAAATCAATGTTTAATGTGTTATCCATGTGGTATGAGACATCATTGAGAGATCACAGTGATCTATCTCTCTCTTGGGACCAGGTTTTTGGTTACAACAACTTGGGAACTTGTTTGTGATAGTGGGAGTTTAAAGACATAGAGACCAGTCATCTGCTTGTGGACGTGTTGACCTATGTTGTGACATAGACCACATCACACAATCTAGTCTTGTGGAATATGATGGTATGTGGAATTTGATGGCATATACTGCCATATTCTGTGTCTTGTTGAGTATGGAGACCTTACATGCACTAACATAAGACCATAAGGTCCATGTCTTGTGGAGTATAGTGGACCTTACACGTACTTGACATAAGGCCATGGTCCATGTCTTGTGGAGTACTATGGACCTTATACGCACTGATATAACGCTATGGTCCATGTCTTGTGGAGTATGATGGACCTTACACACACTGACATAAGGCCATAGCCCATGTCTTGTAGGGTATGATGGACCTTCGCCATGGTCCATGTGTTGTGGAGTCCAAGGAAACCAAGGGCCACAGCTCCTCCTTATTTCACCAGTGAGCTGCAATGCCGTACCTTAATATTTTGCTCATAGTTTGTCAGGAGGGGGATGGATTACACTTGCAGCACTAATGAAATCAAGCCAGGAAATCTGATCATCTATGGCTTTCTTCCGGGCATGCGCCACAGCGAGACACCATGTAGAAAATCAATACAGTTGCATGGCAGTGGCCGGCTGGCTATATGGAATATCTGCCATATCTCTTCACAGCTGTGACTAGCTGTTGTCAATATATGCAGTGCACAGATATCCAGTGTCGTGTCCGTGTCCTGTTCGGCTGTGCCAGTCAAATAAGCTTCACCCCCATTTGTCAGGCTCATTGGATATTTTGCAGATGGTTTCATGTCGGGCAGGCGAGAATATGGAAGGTTGTAATTCGATGCCATATCGGTGAGGATGTTGTCTGGATTGATTTTTTTTAATAGCTGGGTCTTTAGTTTTGTGTTCATATCATAAGAAAGTCATGACGACAACATTATATTACACAAATTCTAATTGGTTCCTAGAAATGCAACAGCACAGCATATGGACAGTACCATCTTTTAGACTCCTAAAGGAAATTTCAGTAAATGTGTTTGCTTTAAATCTCATTGATGACTGACAAAATGTTTTGCTTTTGATTATTTTATTGTGTGTGTGTGTGTGTGTGTGTGTGTGTGTGTCTGTGTGTGTGTGTATATATATATATATATATATATATATATATATATATATATATATATATATATATATATATATATATATACACACGCACACATAATAATATATGTACTGATATCATTGTTGTTACACTACACTAAACCTCTACAGTGAACGGTACTGGAAGAATATATAATATTATATATATATATTCTTCCAGTACCGTTCACTGTAAAGGTTTAGTGCAGTGTAACAACAATGATACAACCGACAAAATGTTTTGCTTGATTATTTTATTGTCTAAATATATATATATATATATATTTACACAATAAAATATATATATTATTTAGACAATAAAATAATCAAGCAAAACATTTTGTCGGTTGTATCATTGTTGTTACACTGCACTAAACCTTTACAGTGAACGGTACAGGAAGAATATATATATATAATATTATATATTCTTCCAGTACCGTTCACTGTAGAGGTTTAGTGTAGTGTAACAACAATGATATCAGTACATATATTATTATTGTGAATCTTGTTCCATTTGGACATTTTGTGGAGGAATTTGCCACCTAAGTATATGTTGTATTAAAGTGCTCCTCTGCTACATCGAGACTGCTTTTCTGCAGTAACTAATATATGTCTATATGGGCAATTGTTTGTACTAAACGGGCTAGATGATTCACTACTTCATGGCTTGAGGTCACAGTTAATAGCAACCTGTGTATTACCAAACATAATTAAAACTGTCCTTGCAGTGTTTACATACACAGAGTTTTCACGCACTTCTTGTGTGAGCTGTCATCTGTGCTTTCCGTTGATGTATCGGCTTGTCGGGTGACACGGATATCATATTTGATATTCATTGGCAACTGGACATAGTGTCGTTAATGTCAGATAAGCATTTCTACAAATATGACTCAACACCAGTACAGGATATCTAATATGACTCAACACCAGTACAGGATATCTAATATGACTCAACACCAGTACAGGATATCTAAACAACTACTGGGAACGTTCTGTGGTCGTTATTGAACACGACCAATTATAATTTGTTGATTACGATTATTGTTTCTAATTGTTTTATTAAATTGTATTTTTAAATAAGGTTTTAATCGGCAAAACGGGTTAAACACCATGAAAAGTAGAGTTAAGAGTGGTTTTGTGCTGCCATATAGAGGGTAGGGTCAGAGGAAAAACCACGTTATGCACTGCGCTATGAACTGATGAAATACCAGTTTTCCTATGTATTGCATAACAATGTTCGACACAGAACATGATTTATCTTGAAACTCACAAAATGGGTGTAACCCCTTTTGTGGATACACACCTCAAATATTCCTACACATAAAATTTAAATATGATGATAATGTTGATACTGGTGATGTTGATGGTTATGAAAATGTTGATGATGGTGATGATGATGTAGCTGTTGTTGTTGTTGTTACAGTACTGGTGCGACTGAGGCAGAGAGCAGAGGGAGGAGAGCCTCTTTATGGAAGACCTGGCCCACCTCATCTCTGGGAGCATCAGTGACATGAGCCAGCTGTCAGCCTCAGTCAAGCCAGATAAGTGTGCCATACTGCAGGACACCATTGACCAGCTGGAGCGACTCAAACAGGAAGGTACGGCACTTCAGCTCACTCAGTGTCATCTCTAGGCTTATCTTCTTGTTCACTCTCAATTAGCTTTACTTCTGTTTGTGTTAAGTCTGTTCCTTTGACTGTCCCTTAAATGTTTTGAATCACTCAGTATTCTCTCTGTCTCGGTGGCACTCTCTGACTCCCTCTCCTTCCGCCCATCCGTCTGTCCGTCCGTCCATCTCTTCCTTCTTTCCTTCCTCTCTGTATCTCGCTCTCCACCCTCTCTCTCTCTCCCTCACTCTCCCTATCTCTCTCTCCCGTTCTATCCCTTTCTCTCATTCTCTTTACCCCCCCCCCATCTCTCTCTCTCTCTCCTGCTCTCTCTCCCTACCCTCTCTACTCCTGTTCTGCTGCCCACTCGGCAACCTGTCCAGCAGTAGTCATGTATACAATATTTATCTGTTTGTTCTCCGTACATTTCATTATTCCCCCTTCCCCCGCATCACTTCCACTTCTTCTATTCATTCAGTTGTCTCCTTTTACAGGTGCATTGCAGTCATTAACCCAGACAATGGTAATGAGCTCCCTGTTCACACGGCCTCCAGCTTTTGTCTGTCCTCCATTTGTCCTGGTGTTAAAACGTCATTCATTTGAGTCCTGCCTCCATTTGTCTTGTTTAAGTTGTTTATTCACGTCTCTGTTTAAGCCATTATCATAGTGGCTCTACACTCAGATTCTCTTGTGGAGTCGCATGAAATATGGACTAACTCCGCCCACAGAAAATTTCAATAGAGCAGCCCAATCCCCTGTGTGCTTATTGTAGTGCCTCGGTGTCCACATTGATAGTCGGCTAGTGGCTGATGTTCTATGGGGTGAGGTCAATGGTATGAGAAGGGTACAATAGGCAACAGTGAGAAAGCTATCCTCTTGTTCTGCAGACTAGGTTTTACTCCAGCTCATAGCATCTAGAGTCATGGACTTCATTCAGTACTCACTGTCTTAATTCACTCGGCTGTAAAATGAGTAGTTTGTTCATCTCTGTGGGGGTTAGCTGGCAATGTGTCCAGGGGCATGACCTGTGTGTGTGTGTGCGTGCGTGCGTGCGTGCGTGCGTGCGTGCGTGCGTGCGTGCGTGCGTGCGTGCGTGCGTGCGTGCGTGCGTGCGTGCGTGCGTGCGTGCGTGTCAATGCATAGGAAAACAACTGTAGTTTTGTATGACACACTCAAGGCCATAGTTGTAGTATTGGCAAGCAGGCGTCTTCATGCTTAAAATGTCACACAAACAAGGATAGTTGTGTGAACGTGGTCGTACATGTATAATCATCATATAATGCCAAACGACATCTGCCGTTTGTGTGAATTTGTCCCTTTAATTCTAGCAACAAGCACATTTGAAAATGACCAGGCACAAGCATCATTGAAGCTGGAAACTACACATATCTGGTGCTTTACGACCTCCGTATGATTTAGCTGTTTTGTTTTGGGTTAGATTGCAACTGTCTGTTTTACTGTACACGTCATCATTGTCATTGGCCATACGTGTCAAGCCAATGAAGAAGAAGAAAAACTGCCGTAAAACGGAAGGTCTCTTGTGACACATCAGATGTTATTAATTTAATAGCCATTGATGCAGGAAAACCCTTTTCAAAAGCCACCAGGGCAGCGTCTGGTGACATTGGCTTCTCATCACGGCCGGTGATATATACGGAAGGTCGCTGTTGTTCCGCCTTCGTGCGTGGGCCACGGTCGCAGCTATTTGGAACAGGATTCCAGTTAGATCAGTGCCTCTACTGATGGTAAGCTCGTTCGGTTCTGGTGATGTTATTCCGTTGTTGGTGATGCTAGGAAGATTGTGTTTAGGCTGGAATGATAGTAGATAGTAGGATGCAATCAGATAAGTCCCTGATCTGGATCTTGACAGTGAAAGAATTTACAGCAGTTGCATTTCTATTGGTCGTCATTTTGTTGCTCTTAAATCCTCTGAGAAAACTCTCCATAAGATTTCACTTTCACTGCCACCGACAACACCCAACTTAGTTCTACTGACATGTTGCTAATACGCAGGCCTACACAGTCAACAGTGCTTATTAAGCCAATCCATCAAACCTGCTTAGCCCCCATAGAAAAACCTTGGAGGGGTGTTGATAATCCAGCCACTCTGGTAGCTAGCAGCCAGTGCCTGGGGCTAGGACTGTGCAGACACAGAGTAGTGAGCAGTGTGAGTGAGGAGGCTACCAGTAGCCTTTGTTGGTAGAAGGGCATAAACAGAAATACTACAGGAGCTCCAGCTCACTGTGTCAGTAGGACACTGTATTGATGAGTCAACACTGCAAGTTGTGTATGAGTGCAGCCACTGCTACTTACAAGTGACTCAGTCAAACTGGCATTCAGAGAGCTGGGCCACTGATTGTTTATGCCTCAGTGTCATAATGCCACAGGGCAGTTTGTTGACCACCAGGTGCTTTGTTATTCATGTGGGGGAGAGTTTCAACAATAATGCAGATTTTTTTGAATGAGTTTTCATTGTTTTGATCATCGGGTGGTTTTGTGCAATTCTGGTGTTAGCATTGTTTAGTGATGTTAGAGGTTTTTTAAAGAGCATCAGCTTTTATGTTTTGTTTGAGCGGTTGTGTGGTTATTGCACCATGCTTTGATTTAGCATGTGTTCACAAAACATTTTGTATGTAAAAGCTGCGGATTTTATTAAATAAATGTGTTATTTAAATACAGATTTTGACGTAGTTGTAACCGAATTTTCTAAAGTGTAATCAACTGAAGGGCTTAGCCCAAGTCACCCCAGTAAAATTTTAGTTCATTTTGTTACTGTAATTAGACAATTTGTTAATTATATCCCTGATTAACTTTGTTTTGTTATGATTGCTAGAATTCTGGGGCAAAAAAAGGAGAAATGTTGGTGAAGAAAAAAATGCTGGTAAAATGTTGGTGAAAACAAGACAGTGTTGGCAAAAACAAGGCAATGTTGGCGAAAACAAGGCAATGTTGGCGAAAACAAGACAATGTTGGCAAAAACAAGACAATGTTGGCAAAAACAAGACAATGTTGGCAAAAACAAGACAATGTTGGCAAAAACATGTCTTGTCTAAGTTGTTTATTCACGTCTCTGTTAATGCCATTGTCATAGTGGCTCTACACTCAGATTCTCTTGTGGAGTCGCATGAAATATGGATTAGCTCCACCCACAGAAAATGGAAAGGTCCTTTTTCAATAGAGCAGCCCAATCCCCTGTGTGCCTATTGTAGTTCCTGGGTGTCCACATTGATAGTCCGCCAGTGGCTGATGTTCTGTGGGGTGAGGTCAATGGTATGAGAAGGGTACAATAGGCAACAGTGAGAAAGCTATCCTCTTGTTCTGCAGACTGGTTTTACTCCAGCTCATAGCATCTAGACGCATGGACTTTGTTCAGTACTCACTGTCTTAAGTCACTCGGCTGTAAATAGAGTAGTTTGTTCATCTATGTGGGGGTTAGCTGGCAATGTGTCCAGGGGCATGACGTGCGTGTGCGTGTCTGCATGTGTGTGTGTCTGTCTGCATGTGTGTGTGCGTGTGTGTGTCTGCGTGTGTGTGTCTGCGTGTGTGTGTGTGTGTGTGCGCGTGTGTGCGCGTGCGTGTGTGTGCGTAGGAAAACAACTGTGGTTTTGTATGACACACCCAAAGCCATAGTTGTAATACTGGCAGGCAGGCATCTTCATGCTTAAAATGTCACACAAACAATTATACAATGTTGCCGGGTATACTCATGTATATTAGTCACGCATACACAATGCCACAGTACCTACAACAAGCAGCTGTAGTCATTTATACAAGATCACACATACAAGGCCACAGTTACTGCTACATACAGCAGTTGTGTGAACATGGTCGTACATGCATAATCATCATAAAACGCCAAACGACATCTGCCATTTGTGTGAATTTGTCCCTTTAAATGTAGAAAAAAGCACACGTAAAAATGACCAGGCATAAGCATCTTTGCAGCTGGAAACTACACATATTTGGTGCTTCACGACCTCTGTATAATTTAGCAGTTTTGTTTTCGGTTAGATTGCAACTGTCTGTTTTACTGTGCACGTCATTGTCATTGGCCATACATCAAGCCAATGAAGAAGAAGAAAAACTGCAGTAAAACAGACGGTCTCTTGTGACACATCGGATGTTATTATTAATTTAGTAGCCATTGATCCAGGAAAACCCTTTTCAAAAGCCACCAGGGCAGCGTCTGGTGACGTTGGCTTCTCAGCACAGCCGGTGATCTATACGGAAGGCCGCTGTTGTTCCGCCATCGTGCGGGTGCGTAGATCAAACATGGGCCATGCTCGCAGCTATGTGGAACAGGAATTCTGGTAGATTCTGTGCCGCTACTGACTAAGCTTGTTTGGTTCTGGTGATGTTATTCTGTTGTTGGTGGTGCTAGGAAGATTCAGGTTAGGCCAGAATGATAGTAGGATGCAATCGGGTAAGTCTCTGATCTGGATCTTGACAGTGAAAGAATCTACAGCAGTTGCATTTCTATTGGTCGTCATTTTGTTGCTACCGAATCCTCTGAGAAAACTCTCCATAAGATTTCACTTACACTGCCAGCAACAACGCCCAACTTAGTTCTACTGACATGTTTACTAATTTTGTTTAAATTCTCATCCATATGGAGACCTACAGAGTCTACAGCGCTTATTAAGCGCATCCATCAAACATGCTTAGCCCAGATAGAAAAACCTTGGAGGGGTGTTGATACTCCAGCCACCCTGGTAGCTAGCTGCCAGCGCCTGGGGCTAGGACTGTGCAGACACAGAGCAGTGAGCAGTGTGAGTGAGGAGGCTACCAGTAGCCTTTGTTGGTAGAAGGGCATAAACAGAAATACTACAGGAGCTCCAGCTCACTGTGTCAGTAGGACACTGTATTGATGAGTCAACACTGCAAGTTGTGTATGAGTGCAGCCACTGCTACTTACAAGTAACTCAGTCAAACTTCAGAGAGCTGGGCCACTGATTGTTTATGTCTCAGTGTCATAATGCCACAGGGCAGTTTGTTGACCACCAGGTGCTTTGTTATTCATGTGGGGGAGAGTTTCAACAATAATGCAGGTTTTTTAATGGTTTTTTAATGTTTTGATCATCGGATGGTTTTGTGCAATGCTGATGTTAGCATAGTTTGGTGATGTTAGAGGCTTTTTCAAAGAGGATCAGTTTTCATGTTTTTGTTGTGCATTTGTGCGGTTGTTGCACCATGTTTTGATTTAGCATGTGTTCACAAAACATTTTGTATGTAAAAACTGCAGACTTTATGAAATAAATGTGATGGTTAAATTAAGATTTTGATGTAGTTGTAACAGAATTGTCTAAAATGTAATCAATTGAAGGGCTTAGCCCAAGTCACCCCAGTAAAATTATAATTCACTTTGTTTCTGTAATTAGACTATTTGTTAATTATATCCCTGATTAACTTTGTTTTGTTATGATTGCTAGTATTAAATAAAAAAATTAATTTTGGGGCAAAAAAGGTGAAATGTTGGTGAAGATAAAAAATGCTGGTAAAATGTTGGCAAAAACAAGACAATGTTGGCGAAATCCTGCCTTTTCTAAGTTATTTATTCATGTCTCTGTTTCACGCCATTATCATAGTGGTTCTACACTCAGATTCTCTTGTGGAGTCACACAAAATATGGACTGGCTCCGCCTACAGAAAATGGAAAGGTCCTTTTTATCTATAGAGCAGCCCAATCCCCTGTGTACTTATTGTAGTGCCTGCATGTCCACATTGATAGTCAGCCAGTGGCTGATGTTCTATGGGGTAAGGTCAATGGTATGAGAAGGGTACAATAGGCAACAGTGAGAAAGCTGTCCTCTTGTTCTACAGACTAGGTTTTACTCCAGCTCATAGCATCTAGAGGCATGGACTTTGTTCAGTACTCACTGTCTTAATTCACTCTTAATTCACTCTGTAAATTGAGTAGTTTGTTCATCTCTGTGGGGGTTAGCTGGCAATGTGTCCAGGGGCATGAAGTGTGTGTGTGTCTGCTTGTGTGTGTGTGTGCGTGCGTGCGTGTGTGCGTGCGTGCGTGCGTGCGTGTGTGTCAGTGCATAGAAAAACAACTGTGGTTTTGTATGACACGCCCAAAGCCATAGTTGTAATACTGGCAGGCGGGCATCTTCATACTTAAAATGTCACACAAAGAAGGATACAATGTTGCCGGGTATGCTGGTGTATATTAGTCGCACATACACAATGCCACAGTATCTGACAAGCAGCTGTAGTCATTTATACAAGATCACACATACAAGGCCACAGTTACTGCTACAAACAGCAGTTGTGTGAACATGGTCGTACATGCATAATCATCATAAAACGCCAAACGACATCTGCCATTTGTGTGAATTTGTCCCTTTAAATCTAGCAACAAGCACATGTGAATAAGCATCATTGCAGCTGGAAGCTACACATATCTGGTGCTTCACGACCTCTGTATAATTTAGCAGTTTTGTTTGGGGTTAGATTGCAACTGTCTGTTTTACTGTGCACGTCATCATTGTCATTGGTCATACGTGTCAAGCCAATGAAGAAGAAGAAGAAAAACTGCCGTAAAACAGACAGTCTCTTGTGACACATCGGATGTTATTAATTTAATAGCCATTGATGCAGGAAAACCCTTTTCAAAAGCCACCAGGGCAGTGTCTGGTGACATTGGCTTCTCAGCACGGCTGGTGATATATATGGAAGGACGCTGTTGTTCCGCCATCGTGCGTGGACCACGGTCGCAGCTATGTGGAACAGGATTCCTTGTAGATTCAGTGCCTCTACTGATGGTAAGCTTGTTCAGTTCTGGTGATGTTATTCTGTTGTTGGTGATGCTAGGAGGATTGGGTTTAGGCCGGAATGATAGTAGGATGCAATCAGATAAGTCCCTGATCTGGATTTTGACAGTGAAAGAACCTATAGAAGTTGCATTTCTATTGGTCGTCATTTTGTTGGTCCTAAATCCTCTGAGAAAACTCTGTAAGATTTCACTTTCACTGCCACCGACAACGCCCAACTTTGTTCTGCTGACATGTTGCTAATACGCAGGCATACACAGTCTACAGTGCTTATTAAGCCAATCCATCAAACCTGCTTAGCCCAGATAGAAAAACCTTGGAGGGATGTTGATACTCCAGCCACCCTGGTAGCTAGCTGCCAGTGCCTGGGGCTAGGACTGTGCAGACACAGAGCAGTGAGCAGTGTGAGTGAGGAGGCTACCAGTAGCCTTTGTTGGTAGAAGGGCAGAAACAGAAATACTACAGGAGCTCCAGCTCACTGTGTCAGTAGGACACTGTATTGATGAGTCAACACTGCAAGTTGTGTATGAGTGCAGCCACTGCTACTTACAAGTGACTCAGTCAAACTGGCATTCAGAGAGCTGGGCCACTGATTGTTTATGCCTCAGTGTCATAATGCCACAGGGCAGTTTGTTGACCACCAGGTGCTTTGTTATTCATGTGGGGGAGAGTTTCAACAACAATGCAGGTTTTTTTGTGCAACTCTGATTTTAGCATTGTTTGGTGATGTTAGAGGCTTTTTTAAAGAGGATCAGTTTTCATGTTTTTGTTGTGCGTTTGTGCGGTTGTTGCACCATGCTTTGATTTAGCGTGTGTTCACAAAACATTTTGTATGTAAAAACGGCAGATTTTATTAAATAAATGTGATGGTTAAATTCGGATTTAGACGTTGTAGTTATAACAGAATTTTCTAAAATGTAATCATTTGAAGAGCTTAGCCTATGTCAACCCAGTAAAATTATAATTCATTTTGTTACTGTAATTAGACAATTTGTTAATTATATCCCTGATTAACTTTGTTTTGTTATGATTGCTAGTATTCTGTTGTTGAAGACAAAAAATTATGATAAAATGTTGGTGAAAACAAGACAGTGTTGGTGAAAACAAGACAATGTTGGCGAAAACAAGACAATGTTGGCAAAAACCATAAGTTCTGGCAAAAAGAGCTTTGTTTTTCTTCATGTGCAGTACATAATATGTAACAGATTGATTCTAATAGGCGAGCAGCAATTCCCCAAAAAGTGCTTTATTTTAGGAGTTTAAATGCCCCCACACACCCACATTATACCTCATTTTGTAAGATGTCGTGCTGTCAAGTGATGCAGTAAACGTGAAGCGAGAGTCAAACAAGGTCACCCTGATGCAATGTTTTTTAAATTGTGGTTTTCCTTAAAATGTCATAAAAAAATATTGGATGCGTATCTACTTTATTTCACTACACACAACCATATCATATATCATCAATGGTACAGCGACTCCTACTGGGACACGAACAGATGAGTCCTTCTAAGAGCTCTGAAGTCATTGGACCTTTGAAGTAAACAGGCACAAGTGTGTTGTTCTGTTTCTCCCATTCATGTCACTCCGCGGACCCAATATCTGGCTTGGCTATATGTGGCGACATCCAATTCATGGTTTGCCAATGCACCCATCCTGAATGTTCACCAAAGCTTGCTTCACATGGTGGCAGTTTGGCTATCGACTTGTCTTTTTTTATGGCAAGCTTTACCCGCGGGCAATTGAGGTTGGTGTGCGAAATCTCTTTTTCACTCGGATAGTACAAGATTGCTATGAAAGACCTTCTTTTTTGACAACACCGAATACCATTTTCTTGCCAATGCCAAACAGGGACGAAACAGAGTCACACCTTGTTTGGAGCCTGCACAGCAGGAAATATGTTGCAAAACTGGGAGCCGAGTGCAGCACAAATCGAATGCACAGGTACAAATCGGCGCTTGTCAGTTGTGCTGGTGATGATGCCTGTTTCAATCCACATGGTAACTGTATTCGCCATTTTGGTAAAATAATTAACAGCAAGCACCAAAACATCTGTATCTGGTGACCTAATTATTATGGTTCCTGGAACATCACGTGATCCAAAGTCTGCATCAGCAAAAACAGCATGTAGAACCATCCTGGTGTCAGCTTCTTCCTGAGTACTGGCAAAGTCTCTGTTTTCTTCTGCATCCCTACTACTGATGGACTTTACTAACTCACCATCGGAGAAGCTTCCAATGACAAGGAGTGTACAAGCTGGATGTGCTGCCAGCCATTGTGATGCATGAGAAACAACATATTCACTGAGGAAATTCACGAGTGATTGCTTGGTAGATGGTACATTGAGGAACTTTTTTCATGCAGGTACCGGGCATCCACCAATCACCAGATACTGCTTGTAGGCAGATTTAGATCCTGTCCGGCGGTCATGTTCTCATCATATCTGTCAAAGACTTCCACAACTGTGTCTGCTTTCTGAAACCGTGTTAGGAGTTGCCTGAAGTATGTTACTGCTAATGCTTCGAAGGAATGGAATGTATACACTGTGGCTGTTGAGTTGCATTCTGGGAGTTCCGATACTCTCCCACATCGAGCTTCTAGTTGATGCCCCAGTTCAGCTTTGTTTGTTTTCCTCATTGTACCATCAGCATGATGAAAAATGGCCGCTGGCACTAGCCCTATGGGGTGGCCAAGTACGGTTTCCATGGAAACATCTTCTCTGCACCTCACTAATGACCGGGCTCCGCAGAACACAACTTCTGGACTAATTACCGCTGTTACAGTACCTCCCTTACCAGACTTTAATTTCGTCTTTTTAGCCATGTCTGCAAATATTTTCAAGCCTGACAAATGCAGAAAGCTTCAGAGCATTGAAAGCCTCCTAGGCAAGTGTTAGGCCTCTTACAGCCTGACTGAACTGTTTACCAGCAAGCATTTGGTCTGCAGTGGAAGCCGCGTAAACATCAGAATCAACAAGAAAGTCCAACAAGCCAGCATCACTCCAACATTTGCCTATGCATGCAATGAAGCAAGACAAAGTGTGGAAATCTCCCATTCGTATGACATGACCACCAAGTTCATCAGGCAAAGTCCATTTCACTTGCTGCTGGTCCGTGGTTTGAACAGCATGATGCATTTCCTTACACTTCAGCATTGAGTGTACACAGTGGGCATGTCGACGGGTTTGACATCAACAATTGGCGCTTATGCAACAGTTGTAGCTTGTTTTCTTTGGGAAGAGTTTGTAGTTGAATCCAGACCAATATGGAGTTACCTGATTAGGACTAATGGTGGTTTTATTTGGCACGAGACAATAGTCTGAGGAGACACCAGGCAAGGTCTGGAACAGGATTCATGCCCATCTTACATGTGTTCAACTTCTCAAGAACCTTCTCTCTTCGAACTGGTTCTGCACGTGTCTGTGGTTTCTCGAATGCTACACATTGCATAAGAGACTCTGACTGCTCACAGAGAGCAAGTGACTTCGACTTGCCATGCTTTATTGATATCTTCCTTGGTGCTGGACTATCTGTAGACTGTTCTTGGAATACTACCCTAGCCATCGAGTGAAATGTATTCTTTCCATCTACCATTTCAGCATTGATATCAATATTGTCGTCTCCTTCGTGGATGAGGTTTCCACCTTCTTGAAGTATTTCTATTTCTACTTCTGCAGCACTGGTCATGAATCGACCCAGGTCATCATAACTCATACAAAAACTATGAAGGTGTAAAGTGTCAATCAAATGACGGGATCCAAACTCGTTGTGCAGTTGTGCAGCAAGGCCCATATGCAGGGGTGTAATGACTTTAGAACAGTTGAGACACCTCCATGCTGTCCTGTATGCTGGCCTTTTGCTGTTGATTGGGCGGTGGCGTATGTTACGCCTCAGAAAACCGAGTGTGGAGTTTGCTTTTTTGTGACGGTTGATATATGTGAGTGCCATTTAAGGTTGTCTGAAATGACGAGGCCAAGGTATGGGTTGTTGTTTACGTGTTCCAGGATGGCATCATTCAAACTAGAAGAAGTCAGTTTTGTTTTTTATACTGAGGATGCATGTATCTACAACTGTAACTTTGTGAAATTGCACAATTTCGAAAATTCATTGTTTGATGGTGACCTTGTTTGATCTTCGCCCCACGTGTACTACATCCATTGACAGCACCACATCATACCTCGTTTTGACGGGGAGATATTAAGCTTTCAAATGGAGTATGATATGTGTAAGTTGGTAAAGTTAATACATAACCATTGTAATTACGTAACGTTTTGCAGAATACCACAACTTCAGCAATTCATCATTTTCAGGGTGACCTTGTTTGACCTTCACTCTACGCTTACTGCACCACTTGACAGTGCGACATCATACCTAACTTTGACGGGGAGACATTAAGCTTTCAAATAATGTATAATGTGGGTGTGTGTAGAGGCGGCCATTTAAGTCGGTTTGTTAGGTGGTGGTCGCCGCTTGTCGATAAAAGGAGTTGGTGCAGAAAGGTGCGGTTATACGACTTGTTGTCAATTAAACAAGATGTTTTGGCGGTTTTTCATCTTACAACATGTGAAATTTGTTTCAGCCTGCATGTGGATAATATGATGGCGTCACCTGTCATGTTGCAGAATGTCTATAATTGAGTACATTTTGCAGTGTTTTCTGCACATTGAAGTCCACAGTGACGCTGGTGCCACTAGTCATAATGTCCTTGTGCGTGTCATGCAGTCTATTTAATCATGACAAACACCAACAGACACTCTGCTGTTCTCCGACGGAGTGTGGAGTCACATGTATTACACGCCTCTGTGTAAAGACAGTCCAATGAATCATATTTTGCCTACGTTTCACCACATTTCTCACTGAACAAAAGCACATTCAGCCAACGTCCTTGTGAACTCGTAAACCTTCTTTCACTTTTTCAGAACGTTATAAAGTGTAGTTTTGCTCATAGAATAATGTTGTTTATTAGTAGTGTACAAGGGGGGAACAGTAACATAGTGGTCAGAACATTGGACTCTTATAGAATAATGTTGTTTATTAGTCGTGTACAAGGGGGGAACAGTAACATAGTGGTCAGAACATTGGACTCTCATAGAATAATGTTGTTTATTAGTCGTGTACAAGGGGGGAACAGTAACATAGTGGTCAGAACATTGGACTCTCATAGAATAATGTTGTTTATTAGTCGTGTACAAGGGGGGAACAGTAACATAGTGGTCAGAACATTGGACTCTCATAGAATAATGTTGTTTATTAGTCGTGTACAAGGGGGGAACAGTAACATAGTGGTCAGAACATTGGACTCTTATAGAATAATGTTGTTTATTAGTCATGTACAAGGAGGGAACAGTAACGTAGTGGTCAGAACATTGGACTCTTATAGAATAATGTTGTTTATTAGTCGTGTACAAGGGGGGAACAGTAACATAGTGGTCAGAACATTGGACTCTTATAGAATAATGTTGTTTATTAGTCGTGTACAAGGGGGGAACAGTAACGTAGTGGTCAGAACATTGGACTCTTATAGAATAATGTTGTTTATTAGTCGTGTACAAGGGGGGAACAGTAACATAGTGGTCAGAACATTGGACTCTTATAGAATAATGTTGTTTATTAGTCGTGTACAAGGGGGGAACAGTAACATAGTGGTCAGAACATTGGACTCTCATAGAATAATGTTGTTTATTAGTCGTGTACAAGGGGGGAACAGTAACATAGTGGTCAGAACATTGGACTCTCATAGAATAATGTTGTTTATTAGTCGTGTACAAGGGGGGAACAGTAACATAGTGGTCAGAACATTGGACTCTCATAGAATAATGTTGTTTATTAGTCGTGTACAAGGGGGGAACAGTAACGTAGTGGTCAGAACATTGGACTCTTATAGAATAATGTTGTTTATTAGTCGTGTACAAGGAGGGAACAGTAACGTAGTGGTCAGAACATTGGACTCTTATAGAATAATGTTGTTTATTAGTCGTGTACAAGGGGGGAACAGTAACGTAGTGGTCAGAACATTGGACTCTTATAGAATAATGTTGTTTATTAGTCGTGTACAAGGGGGGAACAGTAACGTAGTGGTCAGAACATTGGACTCTTATAGAATAATGTTGTTTATTAGTCGTGTACAAGGGGGGAACAGTAACATAGTGGTCAGAACATTGGACTCTTATAGAATAATGTTGTTTATTAGTCGTGTACAAGGGGGGAACAGTAACATAGTGGTCAGAACATTGGACTCTCATAGAATAATGTTGTTTATTAGTCGTGTACAAGGGGGGAACAGTAACATAGTGGTCAGAACATTGGACTCTCATAGAATAATGTTGTTTATTATCTGGTAGTCGTGTACAAGGGGGGAACAGTAACATAGTGGTCAGAACATTGGACTCTCAGAGGGGTTCTGAATGACCTCTTGGTGCCCTTTCAAAGCTTGGGTAATTTTGTTCATTCCACCCGTCCACCTGCCCACCCGCTCGCCCGCCCCTGTCATAAATGAGTACATGTTAAAATCACTGGCGTTTTTTTCATATGACATGAACGCGGAAGTAAAATAGTGGCCTGACCCCTCTTGAAGAACTGTGTGCCAGTTGGGGCTGTGGGCAGGGAGCTGCGGGCTGGGGCTGGCATTTGGGTTGGGCCCCTCAGACTGCACTGACAACACACCCTACACTTGAACAGCACTTTGTGGTTTCTCAGCCATCTAGCAGTCTGTTTAACGATGTGCTTCAAATGACCAACTGTGGCCTTTTGAATTGGCTACAAGTAGCCAGTGTGTCATTTACTGTAGTGTCTGCACTCTTGTGTTTGCCCAGGTGGTTAGGTGGTTAACCCTTCATAGCAGTTGTTTACTTCTGTTGTCAGGACTTGTTATTCATTTGCTTACCCTAGTTATCAGGGACATAATAATATTAGGATTCATCATCTCATAAACCTTTCACTGTTGATGCTGTTTCTACTTTGATTGTTGACACGTAAACAGTAGAAGACACTGGTAAACATCTTATATGGTAAGAAACCTGCCACAATAAAGTAGGCAGGTGTCCCAACCTAGTAGTTAGGTGTCCTAGCTAAGTAGGCAAATGTTCTAACTTCGTAGGCAAGCGTCCTAGCGTGGTCAGGTTGGTAGACAGGTGTCCAAGCTGGGCCAGGTTGGTAGGCAGGTGTCCTAGCTTGGTCAGGTTGGTAGACAGGTGTCCTTGCTGGGCCAGGTTGGTAGGCAGGTGTCCTAGCGTGGTCAGGTTGGTAGACAGGTGTCCCAGCTGGGCCAGGTTGGTAGGCAGGTGTCCTAGCTTGGTCAGGTTGGTAGACAGGTGTCCTTGCTGGGCCAGGTTGGTAGGCAGGTATCCCTGCTTTGTCAGGTTGGCAGACAAGTGTCCTAGCTTGGTCAAGTTGATAGACAGGTGTCCTAACCTGGTCAGGTGGGTAGACCGGTGTCCTACCTTGGAAAGGTTGGTGCACAAGTGACCTAGCTTGGTCAGGTTGGTAGGCAGGTATCCCGACTTGGTCAGGTTGGTAGGCAGTTATCCCAGCTTGGCCAGGTTGATAGGCAGGTGTCCTAACTTGGACTGGTTGGTAGGCAGGTGTCCTAGCTTGGACTGGTTGGTAGGCAGGTGTCCTAGCATGGACTGGTTGGTGTCCCAGCTTGGTAGGAGTGTTGTCAGGTTACTACTGGGTCATGTATTTGTCATTAACTCAATCATTCTGTCACCAAACAAGCCACTTTCAGTTGTATGGTGGTTCATTGTTGGTTGTCAGCAGTGCAAGCATTGAATCCAATCTGTAGTTGAAATGATTAGATAACAACCTTAATGACCTGATATATTGTTGATTGTTGTTTCATGCAGGGTTCTCAACAATATAGGATTTGGAAGGCAGAGATGAAAACAGGCACAGTGATGGCACCATGCCCCCTTCCCCTCTCCCCCCCTGGGTATCCACATGCCCCCAGATGCCCACTCCATAAAATGTGTAAAATATGTTGATAATTATTATTCACACACTATACCACTAACAAGTTCAACATGGCTGTTATTGTATCAGGTCAGCTGAAGCAGTGATTCCAGGAAGACATGGTCATAAACCTCTAGGGACGCCATAAAGTCAACCTCACAGTATGGGATAGTGTTTATGCAGTATAGGGTCAAATAGAGCACTAAACACATTAGTTAAACTGCCCTTTGTGAGAGATACCACCTAACACTGGCAGTTGACAATATCATCTGCATATGGAGGCAAACCAGTGAGTTAAAATATATGTTTTCTCTTAATTGTGGTGAGGTATTTTGATGTGCATGTGGCCTAAAAAAATAAAGTAAAATATGTTCATTTAATAAATATTACAAGGTCAGAGTGGTTAACTTTTGATTATTAAAATACTTGATTTTTAAATGTTGTATAATGTATATGTTAAGCATCAATAATGTTAGGAAAATAATAAGCCCACGTGCTTATTTTGAGATAAATGTGGCTGTGCATAATTAAATAATGCCTGATCCTCCTGTTTACATGTGACCTCGATTAAAAGCGCAAATATTTATTTAATAAGGCGTTTCACATCTTTGCAGAATGTTTTTTCTTGAGGATTTCTCCATAAGGCTGGTTTGATCGCAAAAGAGTGTAAAACACAGGAGAGGTTAAAAAATTTTTAAATATCAAGCAGGAGTAATATTTAAATAACTGCTAGTATAGTGTACAAATCCTTGTGTATTATTGGTGGGCTTTCATCTTCAAATAGCTGATTTTCTTGCTCACTGGACTGATGCTGTTGGACTGGAATAATGCGGTGGACTGTGCTGAGTGTGGTTGAGTGAGGTGTAACGAGATGATGGTGGACCGCAGTGTTTCTGCAGGTCGATGCTGTCTTGGTTAGTCAGAGGTGGCCCAGTGATCATGTCGGTGCTGTCTAGGTTAGTCGGAGGCGGCCCAGTGATCTTGTCCTCATCAGTACAATGGGATTTATTCACCTGATGAGCAGAATGATTGCCTACCAGTGACACCTAAGTGAGGTTTACACTGCAATGTATAGCCCTAAGGATTGGGGGGTGGGGGGGTAGTGATGATTCTTCACATGACAGAAACAACCCGATTTTCCTCTTCTGCTTACCTTCTTGGGTGGTCTTCCTAATAATGAGACATAACTAATTATTAAAACGTCAAGATAAGCTTCAGGTTTACGTCTTCTTTATTTTCTCACAGTCGCTGTGAGTATTTTCAGCATTCTCGTTGTACTGTTGTGATTCAAGGTATTGCCTTTGTTTGGCAGTGAGTGTATATAGTACTGTGTTGTTGGTGTTGCAGAGAGTGGTGTAGTATGTACAATACTGTGTTGTTGCTGCAGAGAGTGGTATGGTGTTTACAATACTGTGTTGTAGAGAGTGGTATGGTGTGTACAATAATGTGTCGTTGTTGCAGAGAGTGGTGTGGGGGGCCACAGTGATGCTGTACAACAGAGCCAGGTATCATCCAGCAAACCCACCCTTCTGGCGAACAACGTACTTGGTCCACTGCTCCTTGAGGTACGTTGCTACCACGCAGTCTTCGTATTTTGGTGAAAATGTTCATCTAGTTGGTACATAATAATGAAGTAACGATTTTCTTCTAATCACAACTACTTCTATTTTGGTAGCCTTCATCAAGAACTGAATTATGTATGTAATAATGTTTAACTGCATAAACTTCACTGAACCTCATTGCAAAAACACAAAGTTTGTTGTTTTGTAAGCATTCCCCAGATGGCACCAGTGTTCTCAATTGAAAAAGTTTAGTGTCGCCCAGAACATGCTGGGCCTACCGCCACGATGTTTATCATTCTGGAAAATCACCAAGATATTGGCAAAACTATAAATTTTTAAGTCGCTAAAGATTTTGGCACACAACAATTTATCTGTCAACATGTCATGGTCTGGAGTATACCACTCCTGCGTCAATGATCCTCAGAAGTCTGTCACAAGGCGTGCATCAGGACGACTATAAAAAGTGAAGGGTGCTGCCAGCTGGCTGCTGTTAGTGGTGCTGTTGACATTGGTGCACTTGATTGTATGATGGATTGTGTCCTTTGGATAGTGTCACTTTGACTGACAGCGACAGACTCTTCACACCACTTGCCTCACTGTCCTTGTTATCAAAGCTGGCAATTATTGTCTTTTACAGCATGTTGTTGTCTTGATTCAACTACGCTTTTTTTCTTGATTGTAAGCTCCTTTTAATATGCAAGTAATAACTGTATTTCAGGTGGTCATGTAGGATGCTATTTAGTAGTATTTATCACATTTTCGGTATGTTTGGCCCACCATTACACAAGGGATTAGTACATACTGATACATAATGTTAAGAGTATCTTGGATGTGCTGTTAAGTATTTTATTTTGGTGTCTTACATATTTTATTTTATAATAGTTTATTCTAATAATTGTTCCATACCAACAAATTGATGTTGTCCTACTCAAGTACAAGAAACAATATGTACTTCGAACACACATAGTAACGTTTAATATGTCATTGGATTTCCGGTAAGTTTTGCGTGTGAAGTTGGTCGTTTGTAATTAGTTGATATAGCTCCCTAATCCCTAGAGCACACCAATTTTAATGTTATATAAAGATTTCAAGATTGTTCAACCTTTTTGTATTGATGCACCTTTGAGCTCTGACTTCCGAGCATTTATATGCCATAGAATATTTCATATTATTGTTATATGCGGTTTCCTTTACGTTTCTTGTGTTGGTTTGCAGGCGCTGAATGGCTTCCTGTTTGTCGTCAGCAGTCAGGGAAAAGTGGAGTTTGTCTCAGAGAACGTCAGCCAGTTCCTCAAGTTTACTCAGGTATGTCACACGTTTTAGCAGCTCTGAAACAACATACAAGAAATACCACCGATCTGCAAGCCCATTTCATATCCTGTTATTGCGTTACTGTTTTATTTTGGAATATTGAAGAACAGAACATTTGGAAATCAAGTAAACTAAGCTTGAGACATGGGAATGTTACCCCGTCAAGACATGATTGACACGGTGTGGATCCTGGGGGTAAAGAAGGAAATACTACAGTCGAGCCTCGTTGTAATGCGGTGGTCAGGTTCCACAATTTTGGACCAAGTTGTACACGAAGCACGTTAGGCATTCCCATATCTGCCACCAGGAACTAATAAACAACTGCGATCGATCTCCGCCCACTGCACCAATTTCAAGAACTCTCACTGCTGAAGCCAATGGCACTGTGTGCTGGCAGCACTGTCTACGTCAATACGTAGTTTATAGAGCTTATTAAGTGAGTCAACTTGCGTCAGTGTATTATTTTAAAATGTCACACACTGTTGAATGTTGAACCGATCTCGACCGAAGCATAAATTCACGACACCACTTAACATCGATCCACTGTTTTATATGCGGATGACGAATTTGTACTTTCGCGCACCGGTAGCACATTGGGTTAGGCATTTGGTACATGGGTTTCCCATCTCGAAAATGATTAGATTTACGATGCAATGGAAGCATGCCATTTCACCAAAGTGTTATATTGCTATTGCATACTAAATTGTATTTAAAACTGTTTATCTGATTCTTACGTGAGGCGTATTTGTGAATCTTGATTGCAATTTACAAGCCACTAAGGCGAAGCCAGCATCTGCGATTGATGCCGGCGGTAGCGCAAAATGAACAACACGTCGCTACTCGTTCAGTGACATTGTTCACCTAATGTTTATTGAGAATTGTCAAAGCAATTCTAAGTAGGTTTGACAAACGTGAGGAGTACATCACAGAAAACAAGTACTACTTATAAAATAGATCAGTGCGGTGATTGTGGCATAGGCACACGAATGCCCCTGAAAGACAGGCCCATTTGGCATTTCACATCATATCAAGTTGAAATATTGTAATGTTGTAGTACACATCAACACGGATATATTGGTTGAATTCCATTTCGATAGCTGTGAAAGTTTGCAAGATATGGAATTTTCAGCAACATTGCTGCCAAGGTGTCCACACACTCGCTCGAAGCTGTCAGTGTCAACTGTCGCTCGATCGTGGTCTTCCTTGTCACTTTTGCCCTCCGAAATGATGTTCATTTAACTGTCGATATTTGATCCATCTGACTCAACTGAGTTCCCCAGTCAATGGCAACTAAATAATTTATTAATAAATGTGTATCAAACTCAAACCAAAACAAAGATGGCTTCACAGGTCGCATTTCAATGTTCAGAGCATGCACGTTTCTAGCTGAGCCAATCAGCCATTGCGATTCGTATCGTGTGATTATGCCCTTATTTTTATTTAATGAATAATGTAGTTTGTTTACGTTGGGTTAATGCGTCCCATATTATATCAGCTTTCCAAACATACCAATTTGGCGGGGGTGGACGCAATGTGTAGTGGATATGACACATCTGAATTGAGCGAAATTTCCATTGTGTTTGTTAATTAAGATATTCATAGCTCTATGAAACACCTTGAAAATCTGCCATCGCAGCCAAATTCATGCTTCGCACACTTCAAAGTGGAATATCCAGACTCTGCGTTTCCGACTTTTTCCTAATTTTGGTGGAACGGGTCACATATTTCCAATATGCCCTCATACATCACGTAACCTTTCTTGGGTGAAAATTTGTAGTTTGTACAGATTTGTACGACACCATGCATGGTTTTCATTGTATATGCCTAGAATGACTGTCGGAGGGAACAAAGTTTATATATGACAAAGATGTCAGTTGTTTCCTATAATATCAGATTGAAGTTTGTAAAATATTGAATGGGTATGAAAATGTTGATAGAAATATGTTTTTTTCACTCAATAAGGATAGCAGAACTAGAAGACATGAGGTAAAATTAGTAAAGGATCAGTGTAGATTGGATATCATGAAGTACTCGTTCTCAGAGGACAATAAATGAATGGAACAAATTGTCTATGGATTGTATAACTGCTAGCAGCATGAATATGTTTAAAAACAAGGTTGACACATATCTCTGGAGGGCGGGTTACAAGTAGATGAACATTGTTGGATTATCGATAAGCCAATGGCTTCCTTGTCCACTTGCGATCTGGGCATTTGGCTTAGATGGCAAATTTTTTTAAATCTTGTTAAATATATGGTAGCAAAAAGTCAGGGTAGTTGCTCTCAGCTGAGTCAAGATCAGTGTGTCATTTTTGGTTTACTAGTCATATGCAGAAGTTAAAGTGCCAAACGTTTGATTATATGTTTGTGATTTTTTCACAGTTGTGATTTTTCAACAAACGTTATTTTACAAGGTTCATAAAAAGTATTTCATCTTTACATGTATAAATTCAAGAGGAGCCATGAAGTACCCAAATTTTAACTGTTTTCAACGTTATGCGTTTGCAAATGAAAAAAAGGCTAGTTTTCATTACTTTACTACCATTTATGGTGAGTTTTTATGTGTGGCTAGTTAATATAAATGATGAAATATATCCAAATTACACAAGATATGTATTAAGCTACGTCCGAACTACCAAGACATTTCTATGTTTTTTTTTTTTATTGGATTTGGATACATATTCCCAAATCAATGCTTCCTCAGTCTAATTTCAGATTAGGGAGTTTACAAAAGCAATGCTAACCAGGCCAAGGCACTGACTCACCAATATAACAACATTAAATAACTATCGTGGCTCCTAACACTTTGTTCAGAATCGTTAGGTCCGTTGGAAAAAGTGTCCGGAAAATAATAATATAAATATAATAGCTATAGATTAGTTTCTGAAAATTTTTCATTAACTTCAAGTTGCTGTATCTCAAGAACTTGTATTTGGACCATTAAAATATTTAGCTTGAAACTTGTTGATACAATGACCTTGCTAATGATAACATTTGATAAAAATTGGTGTTTACATACGTGTCAAGAGGTTAAAAAAAATTTGTATATAATTAATATGCAATAACTAAACTATTTCACCCACAAATCTGGAAATTGTTCGTCCGACAATGTGGGACTGCCATATTTTGTGTTTATCATGAAGTTTGATTGTGGAATGACTGAAATGTGAATTGATGGTTTCAGGATGACCTGGTTGGAAAGAACATTTACAACTATATCCACAGTGGCGATCGCAACAAGTTCAGCAGCATCCTGCTGCCCATGTCACTAGGTAATTAACTCGGGCATCATGTGCTTGCTGTCAGTATACGTCTTAAAGGCATTTTCATTGAACGATTTATTGGTCAATCATTAAGTGCCATAAAGTGAGTTTTGTATGTCTGTAGATCTGGCTTATTTTATTTTATCACCTTATGTAGTTTAAAAAATATTGAGGTAAAATATCCCAATAATAACACAGTTTGTTTTGATGGTATTTTTAACCAACCAGATGTTGTAAACACTAATAAATTTAGTGTTGCAATGCAACGTAAAATAGTCACTGGTTGAACTGAAAAAGAAAGGTGGCATAGAGGGGAAGACTAGTAGTTTATGGTAGTCTTTTTTCGAATTCCCATCTTACATACTTTCTGATGGTAAATATACTCCAGCATTGAGGACTCAAACATGAAGTATAGCTTTGTTGAGTTAGATGTACTCCAGCATTGAGGACTCAAACATGAAGTATAGCTTTGTTGAGTTAGATGTACTCCAGCATTGAGGACTCAAACATGAAGTATAGCATTGTTGAGTTAGATGTACTCCAGCAATAAGGACTCAAACATGAAGTATAGCATTGTTGAGTTAGATGTACTTTTGAGATTGAAATCTTCAGAGAATTTAAGCATCTTAATTATTTGAAAATCCCAAGTAGTCCTTATCAATTAACCAATGAAAATTGTTGTACGCTTTGCTTAAATTATATACAAAACAGATCGTATAACATTTAATTTAATTAACTGTATTTCTTGTGCATGTGCAAAAAGTGAGTTTATGCTACATTTTTGGAATTAGTGATCACAGCATACCTACATGACCAGCACGCCAACATGATACATGCAGTTAAAAGATGTAAACTCTAATTTGACATCGTTCTGATTTGTCATTTAAAACAAATCTTGGTTTGTACCCTACAGTGCCGAAATGTCGTTTTTTTATTCATTATTTATTGACGTAATTTTTAACATAGTCTGTGTTTTCGTTTCTGGGCCCTCGTTTATGCTTTTCGCCTCATGTTGGTTGCAGGGAAGGGTTTGTCATGGCCAGCCAGTGAAAATGCTGCCAGCAAGAACCGAAACTTTAACTGCCATATGCTTGTCAAGCCCCAGGGTAAGTCTTGATTGCCACTCCCACCCCCATAGGCCCCTTAAAGATACAAAGTCTGATCATGTAACCTTGTATAGTATATGTACACTATATCTATTCTAATGTTTTGACCACCAAAATGTGTTTCAATGAATCGCAGTTTTATTTGTTATTTGAACAGCTATTGACAGTTTCCATAGGCAATGTTAACATGATATTTGGACAGAAACATTCAAATTAAACAGATAACGAACGGTCAAATTATATTAAAAAACCTTACGTTAAAACACATTTAGGCAGTGAACATTTGAGAATAGACATAGTTTGTACTATATAGCTTTATTTTACGATAACAACGATCAGATGTTGTACCTTAAAATAACGTGACCAGCCTATAATGGAAAACGAGCAGAGTGATGCCTGAATGATTCTTCCATTTCCCTAGAAAGTACAGAACAGGATCATACACTTAATGGAAGCAGCATTACGGCATAGTGTTTCAGCGGGCACATATTGAATTCTGTCCACTTGTGCAACAATTCTAGACAGTGCAGTTGTGTGCCCGAATGAAGCTGCACCTAAACAGTTGCAGGAACTTGTAAGGCGTACTTCGGGACAGCTGGAAGTTTTTTAGTAATGAGTTTCACCAAATGGTTTGGCGCATTCTTCACAGAGCCTGCAGTCCAGTTTTTAGTCCAAATCTAGTAAGTCATCCAGCAGGAATTTTATTTAGTCCCTGTAATTACCACGTGTTTGAGAAGTCCCACGGTCGGTGTTAGTTACCCAGAGTCCTTCACTTTGGGGATTCTGGGACAATTCTTCGAAGGTTAGTTACAAGGTATCACCTAGTGGAGAGAGAGGAAATTAGCCAGAGTGGTGGCACCACTGTCTGGCACGGTGAAGGTCATGGTCATTAGTAGAATTGCAATAAATGCAGCGAGACTACAATTTCTCAAAAGATCGGCATCCACAGACTCTGTAATATTAAAGGTTGGTTTACACAAGCGATTAATTGTTCAATTGGTCGGCCAACACTGTGTCATATGGTGTCACATGGTGTCATGGTGTAAACCCCCTTCAAGACTGTTTTGCGAGGCCAATTTGTGGAATTGGGGCTGCTCCCAAGTTGGCCGAACCTTGGCTGCAATTTTGAACCAGTGGCCAATCAGTGACCATTGTCATGCAGCACAGTGTGACCCGACCTATTGGGGCTTAAATTGTTCGTGTAAACATCCCTTACTTATTAGCCACACAACACCCTGCTGCTATCCAGATAGGTGACTGATAGTGTTATGGGTGGAATCACTCGAGTCAGTACAGTTGCAGAACTGTCACCAAGTGTTACGTCGTCATCAATCCATGTTGTCTCGCAGTTGACAAGCAAGAGGGTGTTGAGCCAAAGCCACACCAGATGGCGCAGTATGAGAACATGCAGATCTCGGCTGTGGTGCAACCGCATCTCGCAGACAAGGATGCAGACTCGAGCTCGACTGATGCAGGTAAGTTTTTACACTGTGTTTGTATCGTACTACAGCAATGATAAGAAGCATTTCTGTCTAATTTTAACGAAGCACGCAACACGCCCATGGAGACACCTGGTGGCTTGTGTTGACTTGAGCGTCTGTTATAGTTATATCCTATTCCGTGGCTCACACACATGCATGAATGCATGCACACCACACACGTATGTAAATGCACAACCCATGCATAAATGTATTTATATGCACACAACATGCATGCATCTCATGTCTGTGCGTGTTATGACAGAGTCACAGTCATGCCTGGTGTGCACGGCGCGACGCATCAACTTCCCCGAGAAGAACGTCGGCATGCTCGGTGTGGAGCAGTTCACGACGAACCAAGACCTTCAGGGCAAGATCCTCGACTGCGACACCAGGTACTGTTCTATCTAGTCGCACTACAACTGACCATGTGCTGGATGCTTTTCCTGATGTGTCACTTTTATGTTCAGTTCATTCCCCTTTATGTCATTCCTCCATTTTCTTTGTGGTTGTCTGCTTCTTCGTTTACCTTCCGTCGTGCTTTCGAAGATGGCTTTGACTGGTAGGCTGCTCCTCGTTTCATGTGTCCGAACCATTTCAGTTTACATTTAGGCTTGGCAGTTGAGCAAATTAAAACGGAAAAGACCTAAAAGCCATGGATACTGACTTGTAGTCTCGATACACTTGGCAACCCGTCTGTGCTCGTAACATGGAGCAGTGGCGTCCTGTAGCAGTATTTACATGTACTTGCTCATAAACTAACCAGAAAGTTGTATTTTAATAACAACAAATTTGTCCGTTCCATGGAACGCTTAAATTTAACATCATAGTGAAGTGATGTTCCATGTATGCAATGCTACACATAAACGTTTGATGACTGAGAGAATAGGAGATGGCAGTCATGTTTCCTGGACGCTACACATAAACGTTTGATGACTGAGAGAATAGGAGATGGCAGTCATGTTGTCTGGACGCTACACATAAACATTTGATGACTGAGAGAATAGGAGATAGCAGTCATGTTTCCTGGACGCTACACATAAACATTTGATGACTGAGAGAATAGGAGATGGCAGTCAGGTTTCCTGGTCGCATGGGCATTGTTACATGATTTATTTTACAACTTACAATAGTTATAAGATGTGTCATCAAAATGAGAAAATCTGTCACAACACAAGGATAACCATTGACTTTCAAATGATGTGTCCATGTTAACATTCCGTTATGTAGTTGTGTAGTAAATAAGTAAGTAGTTCAATAAGTTAGTGTTGATAAAGTGATAATACATCCAATGAACTATCGTAATGTAATAGATTACTATAACTTAGTTTCCTTTCTATGACTATTACATGCTGAAGGCAATGTAATATATTGCTATTACATTTCAAGCTATTACTATTACTGTTACATTTTCTGTCAGAGCTATTTTCTTTTGATTAAACATTTTACATACTTAATCACTTACATAGATTCAAATTAACTGATGGGTGTATAATTAATTAAATTACAATTAACTCATAAATTTCCCAATTAAATTAACCTCACACAATTCCAGTCGTATGTAGAAGTTTCATATGTTCATTGGAATGAAACAAAAAGCAATGTCACTGTCATATAACACAGTCTGATTATCCCATAGTAGACCCATACTGCTTGGTGGATAGTTAATTATTGGCTCAAGAATAGGAGGTTTTAGCAATTTTGGTCAATAGTGTGCAAGCTAGCTACCAACTGAGAAAAACTCAGGAAAGTTGGCATAAGCCCCTGGATTTTGTTCAAACATTACCCAGCTAGGGTTGGGAGATGACAATGATTGATTGAGTCAGATGTTAGAGACAGTCTGTTTAGTGCTGTAAGCCTGGGATAAGGATAAAGGATAGATGGCTGGTGGACCTGGCTTCAAATGACCAATTAGCCATGCAGCAGTCACACTGCCACAGTGACTCCTGCTAATAGTGCTAAAGTTCATTGACTGTCATGATTCGGATGCTAAACCATTTTATCACCACTGTTGGAAAATAAATAAAACTGCATGTGAAAGATTGAACATGATGCTTGTCCAAGTCCCATTATGTCAAAGTACATAATTTTTTGGTGTGATTATTTTTAATGAAATAGAATTTTGGTGTGATTGAAATGTTCAATTGTACTATTACCAAAGGCCTGCTAGTATCGCAGCAGTGGTGCCTGTACGAAGCAGAGAGAAAGTGTGATATTGGAGCTGTTTTAATCTGAAAGTTAGGTTGATTTGATCGAGTTGCTTCTGCAGTGGCATCAACCCGGGAAGCTTCACATACCCGGACTTCAACGGCAAGAACATCCAGGAGTTCTGTCACGTCAACGACGTCCAGCAGCTAGTGCGCCATCACCAGGAAGGTAGGGGTTCCTATATAATATACTATCCTACTTTGTTGCGAAACATGCATGTCTCTTGACTAGAGCATAGCAGCTTCTAGAGCATAGAATGAGGAACTGTCAGATCAAGTACAACCATCGCTCAAGGAAGAATTGAAGGCTACGAAGCCAGAGACTGGCAAGCTATTAAAGTTACAGAGACAGGCAAGGTATTAAAGATACAGAGACGGGCAAGGTATTAAAGTTACAGAGACGGGCAAGGTATTAAAGATACAGAGACAGGCAAGGTATTAAAGTTACAGAGACAGGCAAGGTATTAAAGATACAGAGACAGGCAAGGTATTAAAGATACAGAGACAGGCAAGGTATTAAAGATACAGAGACAGGCAAGGTATTAAAGATACAGAGACAGGCAAGGTATTAAAGATACAGAGACAGGCAAGGTATTAAAGTTACAGAGACAGGCAAGGTATTAAAGTTACAGAGACAGGCAAGGTATTAAAGATACAGAGACAGGCAAGGTATTAAAGATACAGAGACAGGCAAGGTATTAAAGATACAGAGACAGGCAAGGTATTAAAGATACAGAGACTGGCAAGGTATTAAAGATACAAAGACTGGCAAGGTATTAAGGATACAGAGACTGGCAAGGTATTAAAGATACAGAGACTGGCAAGGTATTAAAGATACAGAGACAGGCAAGGTATTAAAGATACAGAGACAGGCAAGGTATTAAGGATACAGAGACTGGCAAGGTATTAAAGATACAGAGACTGGCAAGGTATTAAAGATACAGAGACTGGCAAGGTATTAAAGATACAGAGACAGGCAAGGTATTAAAGATACAGAGACTGGCAAGGTATTAAAGATACAGAGACTGCAAGGTATTAAAGTTACAGAGACGTGCAAGGTATTAAAGATACAGAGACAGGCAAGGTATTAAAGATACAGAGACGGGCAAGGTATTAAAGATACAGAGACGGGCAAGGTATTAAAGATACAGAGACGGGCAAGGTATTAAAGATACAGAGACTGGCAAGGTATTAAAGATAGAGAGACTGGCAAGGTATTAAAGATACAGAGACTGGCAAGGTATTAAAGATACAGAGACTGGCAAGGTATTAAAGATACAGAGACAGGCAAGGTATTAAAGATACAGAGACAGGCAAGGTATTAAAGATACAGAGACTGGCAAGGTATTAAAGATACAGAGACTGGCAAGGTATTAAAGATACAGAGACTGGCAAGGTATTAAAGATACAGAGACTGGCAAGGTATTAAAGATACAGAGACGGGCAAGGTATTATAGATACAGAGACGAGCAAGGTATTAAAGATACAGAGACGGGCAAGGTATTAAAGATACAGAGACGGGCAAGGTATTAAAGATACAGAGAGACGGGCAAGGTATTAAAGATACAGAGACGGGCAAGGTATTAAAGATACAGAGACGGGCAAGGTATTAAAGTTACAGAGACGGGTAAGGTATTAAAGATACAGAGACGGGCAAGGTATTAAAGATACAGAGACGGGCAAGGTATTAAAAATACAGAGACGGGCAAGGTATTAAAGTTACAGAGACGGGCAAGGTATTAAAGATACAGAGACGGGCAAGGTATTAAAGATACAGAGACGGGCAAGGTATTAAAGATACAGAGATGGGCAAGGTATTAAAGATACAGAGACGGGCAAGGTATTAAAGATACAAAGATGGGCAAGGTATTAAAGATACAAAGACAGGCAAGGTATTAAAGTTACAGAGTCTGGTACTTTTTATCATAATGTTAATAAACCATGTTATATAATCCTATTCTTGACCACCCAGATGTCTTAAAGAACCATAATTTTGTTATAATTCAACTGTTACCTGCTTATAAATATTGACCTTGCTGTTCAGCATACAATGTAAACATGATGTTCATGGCAAAACATTCAAATTAAATGCCAATGGTCAAATAAAAAGTTGTGGTTCATTAAACACATTTCGGCGGAGAAGATGTTAGGGATGTTAGTGATGGGTTTAGGTGAAAACACATTTTGTGTAGCAATTTCAGTGGAGCTGAAGCTTACCACAGAAATGGGAATAACCACTTGCTGTTGTTGTGAGAGAGAGAGAGAGAGAGAGAGAGAGAGAGAGAGAGAGAGAGAGAGAGGGGGGGGAGGGGGAGGGGGAGGGGGAGGGGAGGGGGAGAGAGTGAGGGAGAGAGTGAGGGAGAGAGTGAGGGAGAGAGTGAGGGAGACTGAGAGAGGGAGACTGAGAGAGGGAGACTGAGAGAGGGAGACTGAGAGAGGGAGACTGAGAGAGGGAGACTGAGAGAGAGAGAGAGACTGAGAGAGAGAGAGAGAGAGACTGAGAGAGAGAGACTGACATTGAACTGGCAGACTCATTCCTGAACCCACATGACAGTGTCATATATTTTACTATAAAGGTGTCACAATCATTTGCAACACCCGCTGACCTTTTAGCCTACATCCCCCTAACAGTGGAAGGCCACTTAATTATACATATCTTTTAACGTGAACGGGCCAACAATGCAAACAGGCACGATTAGTTTGATTAAAGCCGACCTATTGATCTGCCTGTGCAGGTTTCTCTGTCTGGACATTGGTCAGTGTGAGAATGTTCACAGGTCCTCACAGATGTTGACCGTAGCCGTCCACTGTGGTTATTGTCCCACCTCTGTGTTGACGTTCATGCTCTGTCAATGGTGGCGTTGCATGATGTCCAGTCTCTGCGGCATGTCCAGTGAAGTCCAGTCTTGTCTGGTTCTCTTGTTTACTCTTGAATTGCCCGCATGCATGCGGTCTGACCAGTGACAATAACCCTTTGAGTTCCGTCGCCATTCAGACCAGCTGATTGAGTTTAACCCATGTTCGTCCATGCTGGCGCTGTCTTCTTGGTTGAATGGTGACATTGATGATGGAGTATGGTTTCTTCATTACTGGCTTATACCGTAAACTACAAAAAAGAGCATGATTGTATATAAGAACTATTTATTGATCGGAATATATTGGTGTCTTCAATTTAAACTTTTCACTTCAGACATAAATTTCCGTAAACAAAAAATCTTGTAATAAAAAATCATCAACACCGTTGTAGTTTATGAAGTCGTATTTGAAGTCGGATGTCTATTTCCATTTTGTTGTTCCCTGGGCGAATGTGCTCGCTGTTGTAACAGTTTCCATACTTGTAACATTCGCTTATCAACTAAGTCAATCTCCCTGGCATAAAATCCCTCGAATTAATAACTTTTTGGTCTCAAGTAATACAGTAAACACCTGTTGCCAGTGCTGTTTATTCCAGCCATTACTGCTGTTCAGAAACCATGATAACTTACGATGATTTGGTGCGAACATTTTGCGTTTATCGCGCAGACTGTAGATATTGATGCCACTGTCGTGACACATATGGCTGCCTCTCTCTTGTATTACCATAACATTGCAGTTACATGCTAGGAAAAGTGCCATTTTACCATAGCAATTCATTGTAGTATACAATGTCACATTATGTATAGACAAGACACAATGTCACATTACCTAGATATGTCACATGTGTAAACATGACACAGTGTCACATTATGTAGACATGACACAGTGTCTCATTATGTAGACATAACACAATGTCACATTGTGTAGACATAGCACAATGTCACATAATGTAGACGTAACACAATGTCACATTATGTAGACGTAGCACAATGTCACATAATGTAGACGTAACACAATGTCACATTATGTAGACATAACACAGTATTACAGTTTGAAAAGTGTCTGCTATAGTAAAGGAAACTGCACCAACCACATGTGGTGCTTGCACACCAACATGCACACACACGTGCATGCAGGTGTGAGCACACTAGTTAACGAACAGCTGTATCCATTACGCTGGCGATCTGAACATTGTCAGTCGATCACTCAACCGCAGCTGTTGCCTTGGAGTGGGCATGGCGGTGGAGCTGAGAGGGTTAATGCGATCAATAAACATGATTACATTGTGTCCTGAGCGAGGTTGTCAGTTCAAAGGCAGTGGTCATTGTACTGCCCCAGTCCACTGCTGGCTGGACTGGAAGCTCTCAATGCCCTGTTCAGGCTACTGAGACAGGCTTACTGGTGGAGGTTCCGCCCCTGCAGGGTTTGGAAAGGTCACAATTTATGGTTGTTCCATCTAGGCAAGCCATTAGCCTGGAAGACATTATTTAATGCTGTTTTCAGCCCGAAATAACAACCAACAATAAACTGTGATAGTTGAAGCATTCCTGCGGTCTCTGGCGATGATGTCAGCATAGAAATCACCTGTGTTTGTTCCTCAGGTCCGGAATGTAAATAAATACCACTCTTCGAATATGTAAAAACACATCCACTTTACATGTTCTGGGTTCTAGACCCAGGCCAGACACAGTACGTTTGGTATAAAAAGCCGGATTTCAATATTCAGCACTGTGCACCCGTTATGACTCGGATGATCACGTTAATGTTGACCGCGTCAACACCACAATATGCTCCCTAGGTCAGCTTGATGTAAAGTTCGGAGAAAGGCTGACTAGTTGAATGAGGCCTCTTAAGACAGTCAGATTGTTGTAACAACAACACATATACTAAGGTGCCTGCCATTATGGATGTTTGGCTGCAGGAGGGGGGCTGCAGGAGGGGGGCATTACAGAATTTTTTGGTGAAGTACACAGCCCTGTATACGCAGACTAGTCAGTGCTGAATGCTGGAAACAAACCAGAAACACTGCAGTTTGTGGCACGTGAACGTGAGGCTGTCAGAAGGCCAACACTTGTGATGCTAATGAGCACAAGTGATAACACAGTCTGTGTACAGCTGTAGATAAGGCCCTGCTGTGTGCATGTTACTATGAGCAGTCGGTCTGAGTCAGGTTTACATGACATTTCAATAAAAGTCCACGCTTTTCAACCAGATTGCTAGAAATAATTGATTTCCATTCCTACGCGCAGTACCCAGGGACAATTCCATCACAGCCAATACAAAGAGCTTCTGAAAGGTTTCGTGCAAAAAATACAACCACTTACATCTAACTGTGTTGCCTGCGTATTGGATATGACGCACACGTGTGTGCATGTGTGTGCATGTCCAGTCTAGAGGTGTGTGCGTGCATGTTGTGTTTTGTTTGCGGTGTATATGTATTTAAAATCATACATTTATGTGCAGGTGGTGAGTGCGTGCGTTTGTGTGCGTGTACACATGCATATGTTAATTTTATATGTGGGTTGTTCATTTACGCGTGTGTGCTCATGCATGCATGTGCTTCGGTACGAAATAGTTACATGTCTTTCATAATAAATAAAGACAATACGTTAGGACTGTTGAACTGTGCCTTAATTGTAAAATGTACCTGTTGCAGTGTTGGTGTTGACTATAAGAGGACTAATATAAGACTACAAGTTGTGTGTTGGTGACTATAAGAGGAATAGTATAAGACTATAAGTTGTGTTTGTTACAGTGTTGAACAATGGCACGAACACTAGTGGCGTGTACCGCTTCAAGCTTCAGGAGAACCGCTACGTGTTTGTGCAGACAAAGAGCAAACTGTTCAGCAACCCAACGACTGGCAAGCCAGAGATCATCTTCTCCACCCACTGCATTGTCAGGTGGGTCCACAAACACCAATAAAATGTGCATTTAAAAATATTCATCAATCTGTTTAATCTCTATCGTTTGCATGTCATTTTACTATTGGATTTGGAAACTTTGTCATTTAGATTCTTTGCTTGAGATGGTTCGATAAAAAAAGTCAAAGTTGTGTTTAGATAACCAATGCTCTGCTTCATCTGTGAAATTCTCATGATTCATTGGTGACAAGTTAGTACAATTGTTATTTTATTAAATGTTCAAATTTTTCTACAAGAATATGACTCATGTTGAACAAGCGTCTGTTTAAAAATGTTCATTTGTTAGCTGAACGATTGTTTTATCAACAAAGATTAAGACATGAAGTATAACATTGTTTATTTAGATGTGCCTTCAGATCGAAAAATTCTAAGGATTTGTCTGCTTTAATTATTTAAAACCCCCAACTATCTGCATACCATGTAGCTGATGAAAATCTGTGTATATTCCAGTAAATGTTTTGTTTGATAAGACACATTGCATTGTATGCCCCAGGTATCCATCCTTTGTTTGTGATGCCTGCCCCTGGTGTACATCCGTTATATGTGATGCATGCCCTGGATGTACATTCATTGTATGTGATGCCTACCCTGGGTGTACATCTGTTGTATGTGATTTCTACCCCAGGTGTACATCTGTTGTATGTGATGCCTACCCCAGGTGTACATCTGTTGTATGTGATGCCTACCCTAGGTGTACATCTGTTGTATGTGATGCCTACCCTGGGTGTACATCTGTTGTATGTGATGCCTACCCTGGGTGTACATCTGTTGTATGTGATGCCTACCCCAGGTGTACATCTGTTGTATGTGATGCCTACCCCAGGTGTACATCTGTTGTATGTGATACCTACCCTAGGTGTACATCTGTTGTATGTGATGCCTACCCTGGGTGTACATCTGTTGTATGTGATGCCTACCCTAGGTGTACATCTGTTGTATGTGATGCCTACCCTGGGTGTACATCTGTTGTATGTGATGCCTACCCTGGGTGTACATCTGTTGTATGTGATGCCTACCCCAGGTGTACATCTGTTGTATGTGATGCCTGCCCCTGGTGTACATCGTTGAACACTGATTGCTTGTAGGGAGTGTGACGCAGACACGGAACTGAAGGGCTCAGCCTCCACCAGTCTCATGAAGTCTATCATTGGACAGTCAGGCCCCAAGAGCAGGTGTGTGTCCTCGACCACAAATAAAAAAAAAAAACAGCACTTGATAATATTGTCACTCTTGGATTCATCTAATAATTAGACTGTTTACCAGTGTTGACCTTGACTATGATTGATTACAGATTATTTGGGATTGTTCCAAAGTATGGGCAGCTAATCACCCATCCCACTCTCCATCAGAAACTGGCTGTCACATACGTGTTCCTGCAGCGTTTCCACAAAGTTAAAGTTGATGAAATTTTGGAGAATAACTTTTTCATTTTAAACGTTAGAATTGTTCATTCAAAAAGCACTTGTGGAATTAGTTACCTTTACCACAACGAAGCACCAGAGAATATTTCAGATTTCAATCCTACTAATAAATTTCAATCCTGCTAATTAACCAGCCGAATGACTTGCGTTGCCTAATTTCTGCTCCGTTGTATTTTTGAAATATTTCCATTTAAATGCATGCAGCAAGGACATGTAATTATCCAGTGTCATTTGAACGTTGCGTGTTACATGTATTTTTTCACTGACATAAATGGCGGCTAAACCGGGAATGGGCTGTATATGTCGCATGACAACCACTAGGAATGGGTCAATTCGATGCTAATTCTTGAGTTGTGGTGTCCTTGGAGACTGGAGGTGTTTTAATGTGTTGGATGTTTTCTGAGTTCTGAAATTGCTCAGAAACTGACACCATAAATGCATTGCTTTTGAAAATGATTGATTTCATACACTTTTTTAAAATCTTTCCAGCACTACTGAAAATATAAATTTGAACGCTTCATATCTGGTTGAACACTGTGCATCTGATAGATATAATTCTTCGTGTATTTGTATCATTAAATGACGTTTTCTCAATGGAAATATTTCCATTAGGGTGTGCAGTCTGCTATGGATAAGATGCTGTATTGGAGACTCGAGCAGTGTGGTCATTATAGACAGGAGTGCATTGTTGTCAGGCCTGATTAAAGGTCAAAGTCTGATCATTTTTGTCATACAGTTATGTTATATAGTATACACTACCCGGTGTGTCTGTTCTAACATTTTAACTGCCCAAATGTGTTTTGGTGTAAAAAAGATTTTTAATTATAATTTGACTATGATCTGTTTATGAATATCGACCTTGGCGCTCAGCGTGCAATGCATACATGGTATTCGTATTCAAATTAAACAAATGATAAACACATTTAGGTGGTCAAGATGTTACGATAGAAATAGTTTATACTATGCAACATGATCTTGCTATGAAGACGATCATTCTTTGTACCTTTCACCGTTCCATGGTATACAGTGTCATGTCAGTTGGCGTCATTAGACTTGACAGTGGAAGTGACAAATTTCAGAAACTTGTTACAACCTCTGGTTGGGAGCCCTAAGGCTACTCCCACAGCGATGGTCTTCCCGAACAACGCTGCCATGATACAGTCATCACTAGATGGCAGTCCGAACACAAATATCAATCTGCTGCTGCAATCAACAGCGCCCACCTGTGGGGGCAGCACCAGTTGCATCGACCTTGATACTGACCAGATCAATCTGAACGACGTTCTCAGTCTGCTTCCGGACGGCTGGGAATCGGCGATCATGCAGGCACCAGGTGTCAGCACTGGCACCGACAAGCTTCCAATGACAGCGGAAACGTCGCTCGGTCATGTCACACAAAATAAGGTCGGCGCCGTGGCAACTGCAACGGTGATGACGACGCAGTGTTCAGCCGAAAGATCGAACATGCACGGTCGCATGCTCAACGCAAACAAGACACGGGGGAGCCCACGTTACCTTGGGCAGCGCAGTCCTAGGTTCATTGCTCAGCGTAGTCCCGGGCTCAATGCGAACATGGTGCTCACAGCGTCACAGCTACAACGCACAGCCTCCCAGGTGGGAGCTCTTCCCACGGGAACAGTGGGAAGCGGACTGGTGGGACTCGCTCGAATGATGTCCCCGAAACAGCGAAGTAAGTCGGATGTTCAGCTGCTGTTCCGTTATTGGCTTGCTCCAAATAGGTTTTATTTTGAGCCTGTAAATGTTGAGCCTTTTATTTTCTGAGCTGACGAGAGAAAGTTAATTGAAAAACTAATGTTTATTTATAGCTCTCGGTGTTATAAACGGCTGTGTGGTTGAAATTTTAATATATATAGCGATATATATATTTTTTGGATATTCACTAGGACCTGCTCTAAACACAAGCCATTCGTTATGTGAAAGTGCAGGTTGTGTTTTAAAGAATCCACACGTGCTGTGGTGTTAGTTTCATTCCTCACTAGGTGGCGTTGTTACAGGGAGCATATCGTGCAGCAGCGTGTCAAGTGAGGAGGACTTCAGCTTCCTGTTTGCGAGCAGCCCGGTAGGGTGCGGGAGTCAGCCTAAGGCAGAGGCGATGGGAGCGGATGCGGCCACTGTTGACGTCGTGAAACACAAACAGCAGGAGCTACCCCAAGGTCTGTCTCACCGCTTCACTTCTCGAATAGTACACAATCTTTGTAGGCATCTCGTAATATTGAGAAGCATAACATTTTATTTCGCATTGATACAAGTTATTTCAACAGTATTATGTAAAATACGTTTTGTAACATTTATGATCGATTTACTTGACAGCGCAAGAATATCACACCTTATGTTACGTCTGGTATTCCATAATCGCCAAGGAACCCTAAAAAAAAGCACTATGAAATGTTGCTAAACATGAATGTGGGTGATGAAATGTTGAACTGAACGTCCACACATAATGACCCGGCACTAACATATTTCGCCAATCAATCCTTTAAAAAGCCAGTCCTTTGGGAAATCCCCTGACTTCTTGGAAATGCTGACGATGTTTCCATAGTAAATTCACTGCAGTACGATGCCTACCTAAATTAACTTGTTTTTAATCTGCGGCTAAAATAGTTTATTCTGCTGTTGACGCCATAGCTGAACCCGCCGGTAGCTGTGACCTGGTGACCCCCTCCCATAACCCCTCCGGATAACGGGCCAATCAAATGATCTTGTGCATGTGACTGATCTTGTGCAACTGACCATGTGCCCCGACACTGGACTGGTATAATTTAATCTTGATAGACGAGAACATGTTACAAATGCAGGTTCAAAGGCTTGTGGCAGCAAAATTAAGGGGACATGTCAATATTACGTAAAACGCCAGTGAAAACATCACATTTCAAGCATGATACACATATCTATTGACATTTCTGTTATCACTAATGTCCAGGGAATGTTACTTAATTCAAAGTTTTATAAAAACTAAAACACTTGTGATGCTGAAATGCAGCATATGAAATGACCGTAACTGTGAGCAAAATCACACAGGGTTCTGGAGCGAATCATGGTGACACTGTCATACTTATATATCATCAGTGACACTGTCATACTTATATGTATGTCATTTGTTTGAGGGTTTTTACGAAATTATATAAGATGGCATTTTGTGGGTATTTTTTATATTTACAAAAATGTTTTAGAAATCACGAAACATGAAACATCACCAAATAAATGAAAAACTCTAATAAGTTTGATTAATCTGGAGTATTATTTAGTATTTCAACTACAATTTGTGAAGAAATGGTGGTTTTCTTGAAAATGTTTATTGAAGCTACTAAATTCAAAACAAGCATAGAATAACCACCCCAGCTACCTTAGCAATTGGGATTAAATTTTTTGTAAGACTAATAACAGTTTCTTGGTGTTACTCCCACAGGCAGCCCAGATGCATTGTGGAACCACAGAGGCCAACAGCTGATCATGGAACAGTTGCGCCACCTACAACAGCAGCACAACACTAAACTCGACACTGACTTGCTGGCGAAGGAAAAGAACACTAAACTGTTGCATCTCCTGACTCGAAAAACTTCTGAGTGTGCGCCACAACAGCAGCTGCTACAGCAGCAGCAGCAGCAGCAGCAGCAGCAGCAGCAGCAGAATCAGCAGCTGCAGCTGCAACGTCAGCAACAAATGCAGCGGCAACTGCAACAGCTGCAACAACAGCAGCAACAACAGCAGCAGCAGCTACAGCAGCAGCTAGGGAGTAACTTGGTAGATGGAGATATGCTAAACAGCAGCAGCCAGAAGCCGCCAAATAAGGACGTGTCCACTCCGACCAGTGCAGCCATAGGTCAGAGGTCAGAGATGATCGGGGGTCAGCAGCTGCAATTGTCCAGCCCAGACCAGCAGCCTCAGAGCACGTCAGTGGATGAGCGGCCGGACTCATCCAGTAAAGATGTCTATCTGCCTGCGCCGGCCGTCATCACGACACGCAAAAAAAAGAATGACAACCGAATACTAAAGCAGCTGTTGAGTCAGGAAGATGAGGATGAGGATGCTGACACTGACATACCGACAGTGGCGATGGTTGCCACGGCGACGGCGACGACGACGACTGCGTCAGTGTCGTCCGACAGCACCCAAGATGAGGGAAGTGTCAACTTGGAGAAAAATGAGGCTGAGCCTAAGAAGACCGATAATATGCTACTGAAGGTAGGGGGAAGGGGAGAAGAAGCAGAGATAGGGAGAGTGGGAGGGGGAGCAAGGGGGAGAGAGGGAGGGTGATAGGGAGAGGGGGGATAGGGAGGGAGGAAGGATCTTGGAAAATATACTCTACAAATTTTGTTTTCTGGGACAAACGTGATTATGAAGTGTGTAACAGAGCTAATGAAGCATTGATTGTGGCTTCTACTGGACACCAGACAGTCAGTGCAGTGGTTGGTTCATAGTAGCACATGTGTCATATACGGATGCATGCAAACACAAATACACATGCACATGTGCGTGCAGTCATACACGCATTTGTACATGTAGCTGTAATTGATAACTGAATGTGACATTTGTGATAATATAATATATCTGGATGTGATACATGTGGCATCTGTTTTACCTGTGATACTTGACAGTGACACCTGTGATGCAGGCTTGTTAACAAATGCAAATGCATATGAATGCGCATTTCAATGTTGAGCATTTGAATGTTGAGCATTTGAATGCGCATTTGAATGTTGAGCATTTGAATGCGTATTCAAATGCCTCCACGAAATTGTAAATGCATTTGCATTTGTACCTTAAACATTTGCATTTGCATTTGAATGCAACCCACAAACATTTGATTTGTCAAATGCACAATCAAATGCATGCGCAATTCTTTGAATAAATAATATTGTTAGATTCACTTTTACAAGTGCACAACATGCCATTGGAAAAAGTGCTCTGTAGTGAGCAGTATCCTCAGCAGATTATGAAATAATTTTCTGATCTGTGAATCCACTTTCACAATGTGCTCTTTGAAAAGTGCTCTGTAGGTCAATGGGGGGTGGTCAACTGGTCAAAGGCCGAGCTGTTATTCATACAGTATAAACAGACCAACTGGTCTATAAGTTGATGGCTTTGGAGATTACCTGTTCAATGAAACAATGCAGACAAATGACTCCCTTGTGTTGTGTTGGCACTGTTGGGGTGGGTTGGGGTGGCAGCTCATTGGGGGAATAAACATTAGCAATGCCAACCCTAACTATTTACAGCCAGAGAGTGATTAGTGGTAGCTGTAATTATCCACCAGGTTATTCCATTCTGGCCTAACTAAATGATCAGCCTTTCATTCCCTGCCATAGTTCTCAGTAAACTGTCAGTTGTCTATTCCGCCCTCCCATTTCCACCACCTTTGCAGGCCTGGAACTGTGTGGCTCAGACATGTTCATGTAGTGGGACTGGTATATAGTGGGACTTAGTGGTTACAGTAATGTACTACTGTATTTATTAAATAAATTAATAATATGTTTGTATACATTACATTGCTTTTTCTCCAAATAAAACAATATGTTAATATAAAGCCAAAACATTTAAAATTAATTCAAATGCATTTGCAAATGTGTAACCAAAACATTTGCATTTGAATGCGACCCCAAAAAACATTTGCATTTGAATGCATTCCTGGACAATGGCATTTGCATTTGAATCAAGTGAAACATTTGCATTCAAATGCGTTGACATGCATTTGTTAACAAGCCTGCTGTGATGTTATACCTAAATGTAATGCATTTGTTAACAAGCCTGCTGTGATGTTATACCTAAATGTAATGCATTTGCTTTGACAGCAACTGTTGAACGAAGATCACGGAAACACGTCAGACACCAACAAGGAACAGCGACAACAGCACAACAATTTACTGCAGCGCCTCCTGGGGGAGGAACATGACATCAAGAAAGCTGCGGCCAACACACCGGTGGTCTGTGTCTCTCTTTGCTTCAGTAGTCATTGTCTTCATACACCATCGTACACCTCAAGATTTAACAAGATTTGCCATCCAAGCCAAAGGCCCAGATGGCAAGTGGACAAGGAAGCCATTGGCTTATCGAGAGTCCAACAATGTTCATCTACTTATAACCCGCCCTCCTGAGATATGTGTCAACCTTGTTTTTAAACATATTCACGCTGCTAGCAGTTACACAATCTGTAGACAATTTGTTCCATTCATTTAATTGTCCTCTGTGAGAAAGAGTGCTTCCTGATGTCCAATCTACATTGATCCTTTACTAATTTTACCTCATGTCCTCTAGTTCTGCTATCCTTCTTGAGTGAGAAAAACATATTTCTATCAATATTTTCATACCCATTCAATATCTTAAAAACTTCAATCTGATCTCTTCTTAACCTCCTTGTCTCTAGAGTTGTTAAACCACATTCTTTCAGGCGTTCTTCATAACTAAGGTCTCTCAGTTCTGGAATCATTTTAGTTGCTCTCCTTTGTATGCATTCAAGCGTATCTATATCTTTCTTACGATATGGTCTCCATGCTTGTATACAGTATTCTAAATGAGGTCTAACTATTGCTTTATAAAGAGGTATAATTAACTTTTTTCCCTTGTATGTTATGTTTCTTCTAATCAATCCAAGAATTTGATTACCCTTTGAAGCTGCAATACCACACTGCTCTGAAACTTTCATATCAGCGCTTATTGTAACTCCTAAGTCCTTTTCTTTTACAGTAGTACCCAGAACAGTATCTCCCATTTTATAGTTTACATTCAAGTTCCTATGTCCTGTATGTAGGCATTTACATTTCCCAAAATTGAACAACATCTGCCATTTCTCAGACCATTTCACTAATCTGTCTAGATCGTTTTGTAAATGTTGTTTATCACCATCAGTATTAACCTTTCTAAACAGTTTTGTGTCATCCGCAAATTTCAGTACGTTACTTGTTATACTGTCGTCCAAGTCATTGATATATATTAAGAATAATATAGGTCCTAATACCTCGTAGGCGTACAGGCTCCAATATGCCTTTTTTAATCAACATTCTTCGGGATTGTTAGATCAGCATTGAAAGTCATTAAAGACCTACTTATATATAAACAGTTGCCAGATGGGTAGAATATAACTAACAAATCGGTTAATAAGTTGAACACGGTGTCTGTAGGAGTAATTATCTCATTATTACCTCTTTGGTTTTTGTCTCGGTAAAGTTTAAGCTATTTTTCTATGCTCTTCACAACGCTTCACGGGTCTTAAAGTTATTGTTCACAACGCTTCACGGGTCTTAAAGTTATTGTTCACAACGCTTCACGGGTCTTAAAGTTATTGTTCACTACTTCACGGGTCTTAAAGTTATTGTTCACTACTTCACGGGTCTTAAAGTTATTGTTCACTACTTCACGGGTCTTAAAGTTATTGTTCACTACTTCACGGGTCTTAAAGTTATTGTTCACTACTTCACGGGTCTTAAAGTTATTGTTCACTACTTCACGGGTCTTAAAGTTATTGTTCACAACGCTTCACGGGTCTTAAAGTTATTGTTCACAACGCTTCACGGGTCTTAAAGTTATTGTTCACTACTTCACGGGTCTTAAAGTTATTGTTCACTACTTCACGGGTCTTAAAGTTATTGTTCACTACTTCACGGGTCTTAAAGTTATTGTTCACTACTTCACGGGTCTTAAAGTTATTGTTCACTACTTCACGGGTCTTAAAGTTATTGTTCACTACTTCACGGGTCTTAAAGTTATTGTTCACTACTTCACGGGTCTTAAAGTTATTGTTCACTACTTCACGGGTCCTAAAGTTATTGTTCACTACTTCACGGGTCTTAAAGTTATTGTTCACTACTTGCAGTGATGTTTTAGATGTTGCATAAAAATCTCGGCAATAGTGAACGACGAGAGAGTGTTCGGTATTGACTCTGATGTACAAGGCATGAGGTGCCCCAAGTCGCTCTGCCACAGAATGTGCACTTTGTGATTTGTTCTTCTTTACATCTCACGCATCGTCGTTCCATATTTACATTAGTCACATTTTTTTTACATTAACCCTGAGACTTGCCAATGCAAGGCTCTGTTGTACAGGGTTCTTAAAAAAATTATAACTTCGTTAATAATAAAAAAATATGAATGAGGTATCATTGTGTTGCCAAAAAGACTATTATGTAATGCAATGATAAAAACTACATCACATTATCTTATCATGGGGATCTCATCAAGACAGCAAAAATAAAAAAATTTCACCCAGAATAAATATGAGGTAGAAAGAGGAATCATGTAGCTGTGTATAGATAGATACCTGCCATTGCTGCATCGCTTTTGGTGAACAAATGGAAAATTATTACAGCAGTTTTCATATAAAAGTCCCGGGGTTAAAGGAAAATTAATGTTTTTGAAGAATTTGTGTGCGTGCGTGCGTGCGTGCGTGCGTGCGTGCGTGCGTGCGTGCGTGCGTGCGTGCGTAAATGATTGTTCTTTTATATCCTACAGGAAAGTTCATCTGACAGTGCTCCCAAGTCTAAAGCTGGCATCATGTCATCATCGCCACAGTTTGTTGGTGACCTCACGGACGATTCGTCACTGAGCAGGTTTCTCAATGAGAATATGGTGCAGTCATTGACATCACCAACAAGCGCTGCCATGGCAACGTCATTCAGCAGTGCTGATAAACAGTCGGCGATGTCGGATGAAAAGCTCGACTCATTTCTTTCGTTGTTGTGGGACAAACAGACGAAAGAGGAACGACCGGTGGGGGGGATAAAGCGGAAGGCGTCGGACGAAGGCATCGTGGGCAGTACGGACTCGGTAGATGCTGAGCTACATGTGGGTGGCGCCAACAGTGCAGGGAACAAGCCATCGCAGAGAAATGTACTGCTGGCGAAGTTGCTGTCGAAGCGGGCTGCGACTGAGACGGTGGTGAACCCACGTGCAATAAGTCTCACGTCTCTGCCGAATCCATACCTTCCGGTGCCGCACACCACCCCGACGCCACAGGACAACACTGGGGTCCAGTCGGCGGAGCTGCCCAAGATGTCGTCGGGCCCGGCACAGAAACCGACCGCATGGGACAATCCACGGACGGATCCCAACAGCCCGTTTCCGGGCAACACGAAGGATAACCCAGGTTTGGGCATGCCGAATTCAATGTCGACGAACCCGAACCTGAACGCCAACCTCGCAGATGCATTGGCGAGCAGTGCAGGTGGCAGCAGCCACCTGATGGAGGCACTTGGAGGAATGACCGCCATGACAGACAGCATGCCGATGTCAGCGAGCAGCTCTGCTAGCGTCTCCAGCACCACAGGTCCGCGATCGCTGCGGCCTTGCAGCAGCGCCGATCCACTGCTCTCGGACATTCTACAGGAGGCGTCCGAGCTGCAGAACGATATCAACATGCGTCACATGGGTACAGGTGGCGCCACTGACAGTGACAGCAGCGTGCCGGAGGACATGTTCTATCAGATTGAGCAGGTGATGAAATCTATCCCGCTGCCTGACCTCGAGAACTTTCTTGGTCCATTCGGCAGCAGTGACAGTGGGCAACAACAGGGGGAGCCACCTGCACAGCAGTTTCACCGGCCGGTTGACATCAATGAACAGATGGCAATAAACGCGATTCAGCAGCAGCTGATGAGTGCCGAGACGTCGCCACATGGGGGCAGCACTGTGGCAATGCAGCAGATTGGTGTGAACACACAATTGTCACCGCACGCGATGCTAGGTAGTGCTTCTGGTGCCATGACCTCTCCGATGACCTCGCCGCAAGGGCCGATCGACCCGCAGCAGTCTATAGCTAATATGGAACAGCAGCTAAGACAGCAGCTGCAGGGGGCAGCACATTCACCCCATCAGCAGCTGCATGGGGCACACTCCCCCCATCAGCAGCTGCACGGGGCACACTCCCCCCATCAGCAGCTGCAGGGGGCACACTCCCCCCACGGTGCGGTGCCTCCACAGGGATTCACATCACGGCCAAATATGCTTCCTTCACATGGGGCGCGCTTTGTTCAACCACATGGTAAGTGTCTTTACTTTTGGGGCACATATTTTAGGCTTATCGTCACCCGTTAATTTCACCCCTTAATATCACACCTGGTCTTCACCCCTTAATATCACTTATCAAGTTTCTGAGTTTGCTATATTTTAATAGCGACTACCCGGAATAACCAATGGTGCTCTGGGGAATAATATGACACTAATATCAGGGTGAAATCGCATGAGATTGTTGATGGAAGTACAACACGAATCCTTTGCCATGCGCTGAAACAAATGCGTATAATTATATGCTAGCCAATGCATGCTCAGTCGCATTCGAAATTATTCAAACATCAGATCAGCCAATTTTTGCATTCCGGTGCTAGCATTGTCTGTTTAATATCAGTAAGTATTAAGTGTTATTGTTGGTAGGATGTCTGTTTAATATCAGATTTCTGTTTAATATCAGTAAGTGTTATTGTTGGTACGATGTATTATTTGCTGAAACAACTTTCCAACTCTCTAATTTGAAGTACACATTGTATTTCCATTGACAATCGATCCTGTGATACATTACATTTACACACGCCCACTGTCTAGCAACCAGAAACATGATATTCCGAGTACAGTCGATCCTCGTTATAACATGGTGGTCAGTGTCCACCATTCCAGACCACGCTGTACACGAGGCTTGTTAGGTGTTCTCATATCTGCCACCACGGAGCTACTAAACAGCAGCGATCACCGCCCGCTACACCAAGTCCAAGAACGCTGTCGAAGCCACTGTGTGCTAGCAGCACTGTCTTATATGCCCACATGCAGTTTATGGAGCTTATTAAACGAGTGTAGTAGCATCAACGTGTATTTTTTTTAATGTCACACCCTGTTGAATCTTGAACTGAATAAAATACATGTATGTATACAGTTATATAATAGATTTGCTATGATGACGATGCACTGGATCAATACGCCTGTGAATCGAAAATAATAACCTGGATCTGAGCAGCCGAAAATGTATATGATTTGACACATGTATGTAAGCTGATAAAACATAGAAAACGACAATAGGTAGTATTAATAATTGTTTCACTTCGTCTTTCAACTGATCTCGACCGAAGCATAAATTTATTATGCACCACTTAACATCGATTCATCGTTTCATATGTGGATGACAAATTCATATTTTTGCGCACCGCCTTGTGTTAGGCATTTAGTATATTGGTTTCACGTCACGAAAACGATTAGATTCCATTTCACCGCATTCCATTTCACCGCAGTGTTATATTGATATTGCATACTAAATGCATTTAAAACTGTTTATCTGATTCTTACGCGAGGCATATTTGTAAATCTCGATTGCAATTTACAAACCGTCGTAGCAAACCCAGCAACAGTGATTGATGTCAGCAGCAGCACAAAACAAACAACACATTGATACTGGTTCATTGACATTGTTCACCTAATGTTTCTTGAGAATTGTCAAAGCAATTCTAGGTCTAAGCAGGCCAATTTGGCATTTCCTCCTGGCGGCAGAAAATCGGGGTCCACGACTGACTGCCTTGTATCCGAATTCACGTAATAACGGGGCACATAATAGTGAGGCGTGACTGTAATAACTATTAAGTCACATTGCATCATCCAAGGCTAGTTTATTTACCAGGCATGTTTCTACTGTTTCCCACTGGGATTACGGTATGGCCTGCTAGTGTGCATCATACATGCAGCATGTTACAAGAGAGTAGTGATCTGTGTCGCTTACAGGGATGCCCCAAGGCAGTGCGGCCCAGATGAACTTTAACCTGGCTAATCAGCAGCTTGCGACGAAGGGCGTCTCGTCCATGCAGATCCGCCAGACGCTGCTGGCCCAACAACGCAACAAACAACGACAACGCCTCCTGTTGGAGCAGCAAGTAGCGCAGCACCAGCCTTCCCAGCAAGCACCTGACGGGCCGCAGCAGAACTTCAGACAGTTCTCACCACAAGGGGCATATGCTCGGGTAGGCACACCAAGTTTCTTCTGTTCTTTGACATTCCCACATGCTACTGAACTATGATACATCTTTTTCGTATATTTGTAGTTGTTCAGGTTCAGGTTTCATGGTTCTAAATTCATGAAAACTGTAGTTCCTAGTTACATACAATTGTTCTCTCAATCTGCGTTTTCTACAGTTGTTCAGAGTTATATATTTTATAGATGTATTATAATTTTATCCTTTTTGGTATAAATTTTGAACGTGTTTTAGCTAGCTTGTCTGTTTTACAGAGTTTATTTTCTTAACTACATATACATATTTAACTTATGCAATTTATGTAAAGCACCTGAGAGCATTTTGTTTTAAGTGGATTCGGGCGCTATATAAATTCATATTATTATTATCAAATGTCCGCATAAGTTCCTTCATACAATACGAACGCTCGTAAAACGTAAAGTCGGATAGAACCAATTATACCATGTATTGTTGATTACATATTAACCTGCATCCACTGTGAATAGGAATACTGTTTTCGGTATAATTTGTAACAGTATTTATTAGTGCTATTTTGTACGTATCATATAACACGTTACACATATTGTGTAACAGGCCATATCATTTATTTTATTTAATAATCTGCTGGAAGAGTATTATAACTTACCCTTTATTTGATCAAAATAAAAAAGTTACTTGGTTGCTGTTGTTGGTTTAATGTCATGTGACCGTCTGTTGCAGCCATCTGGTGGGATTGTGGAGAACTTTGGTGAGCTAATGAACACAAGCATGGCACCAAATGTGTCCCTGCAGGTTGGTGTGACAAGGGTTAAATTAAACCGACTGGTGAAACAAGGGTTAAACTAACTTAGTCCCTATACATTTGTGGGGCAAGGATTAAAACTAGAAGGGCTGAGTTGAGTGCAATTATTACAGGGAATAAGTTTAAATGTTATTGGTGGCACATAATTAATTGGAGAAGAGATTGTGACATATTATATACACAGCACATACAAGTATGCATACCGATGCACATCCACGCATGCACGCTTGCACGCTTGCACGAACACACAAGTTCTGTGATGAATCTTGGAAATCAATGTCTTAAACATATTGTTCTTTACTTATCTTTGCTGTGGTTTGCCTCTGCTTCTTTTCCCTATCGAGAAGGCATAGTATAAAACGATTAATTGTAAGTATGTATTCAGAGGTGTGTTTAATAAGAAATTGTTACTCTTGTTTGTACAACTATGAACATTCTTAAATTCAGTGTAAACTGCTTTCCATTCAACATCTGCTCATATTTCCACAATATATTGTATAATATATTGTTTTCATACTTGTGTGTAAACAAAAAGTCATTAACAGTTAGATTTATGTACCCTGTATATAGCTGACTATGCACTTTGTTTGCAATAATATTAACCAATTGGTACATTCATCAACAACAATCTGTTCAGGAACACCTAATGTAATGTATTACATTTAATTCAACTGTGTTAGTAATATTAGATTATCAGGTAATATCGGTATAGTTATATATATTGCTACGTGTATATATATATATATATATATAATTATTATATATATATATATATATATATATATATATATATGCTATATAATATTATACATGCATTTATGAATAATGTAACAGTAACAATAAATCATATATATATATATATTTATGATTTATTGTGTTACTGTATATATATATTTATATATATTTATGATTTTATTGTGTTAATGTTACATTATTCATAAATGCATATATAGTATTATATAGCATTTAGCATCATGCCAAATAAAAAACAATTCCAATTCCCTGCAATTTTCCCTTCAGTATTGTCTTTTACATTTCTAAAATAGTTAAGTTTTTGGCGCTTGACAAAATTACGCCCAACTACTAAATGTGTGTTTCCAGCGCAACCAGAGATTGCCGGGGCCGATGTCACCACGGTTCCAGCAAGGCGTGCCAGGACAGACATCGCCCTCTGTGCCACCGCTGTCAGCGCCGCCTACACAGCAGAACCTCACTCCCATGTTGCAAGCCGATACAGCGCAGCAGCGCATGGCCCAGCTAGGGGGCGCCACCACACAGCCACAGTGGCGCCCTCGTACCAATCCAGCGATGATGAACGGTGGTGCTATGGCACAGGTGGGCGATTGGTTTATCGTGTTCAAAGTTTGATCCAAGATTCTGTCCGATAATACAAGGGTCCGTTTTTAAATACAAGTCAAGTTGAAATGTGTTTTTGGGTGATTTTATTGATGTATGGTTGCAATATCGTTAATCTTGACTAATTGCTGGCGCACGCACGCACGCACGCACGCACGCACGCACGCACGCACGCACGCACGCAATAAAATTATTATGAGCTGTTGATGCTGCCTATTTCCTTTAGAGGACAATGCTGGGTCCTAGGACATCTCTTGTTTGGCCCTGAATTAGGAACTTTGATTGCTGTTACCAATAGGATTTAGTATTTTCTGAGGTTCTGAGATTTTCAGAGGTATATTTAGAGTTATATCTTAAAAAACAATGTGTTATGAGAAAGTAAAAAAATTTATGTCTTTGTTGTTATAAAATTAATATTTGTCAAATTGAGCGTGTGCAGTTGATCTTTCTCCCCGGTGCTAACTAGTGTATTTGTTGCAGGCGAGTCACTTTGGAAACATGCCAATGTCCACTGGAGCGGCTGGAGCGGCTGCTACTGCCACAAAGCCACAAGACCCAAAACCATTTCCGTTCAATGATGCCAGTCAATTTGGCAGCGGAGTCTCTGGCCCAAGTCCATTGCCTGGCTTGATGGGTAACCACCCTCAGCAGCAGAAGTCCCCTCTAAGTCAGCAGCAGCAGCAACAGCAGCTACAACAGCAGCAGCAGCAGCAGCAGCAGCAGCTACAACAACAACAGCAGCTACAGCAGCAGCAGCAGCAGCAGCAGCAGAATCGTTTACTTCAAGCTCGGCAGATGGTTGGAGCAGTGATGCAAGGTATGTTTATCATCCCCAATTCTTTAGAGTGACAACAGAATAAAAGTATCAGTAACAGTATTTTGTCATCAGCTAAACAACGCAATGCCTTCTCCTTTGCCTTCTACAATTTAAAAGTTGCCTGTGTTGAACAAACATTTACATCTAAATAGATATGAGAGAGAAAAGAAAAAAATCAAAAGATGATTCCCTTATCAGATATGTGTGGCTGTTTTATGTATCTATAATGTGTGTTTGATCCCGACACAGGAGGGCTGAGAACATCCCCACATCAAGGCCAGCACAGTCCATTTGCCATGCCTGCCGACCACGACCCCATGCTACTGTCTCCCCAACAGAAGCTGTCCCCCACAGGTAACATGGGCCCACAGGTGAACCCTCAGGGCCTCATCAGCCCAGGGTCAGGCTTCTCACCCCAGAACAATATGGCAGCCGCGCAGCAGCAGCGACCAATGCACCTGCCTGTGGGTAACCAGCAGGGATACGGCATGCGTCAGACGCCACAGGGATTCAACCAGGAGATGGCCGCCTTCCAACAGGGGGCGCTTCACTCACCAGGGGCGATGCCACCTGGTGCAGCAAAACAGCAGCTGCTTCAGTCCCCCGGTGGGACGATGCCGGGAGTCATGCAAGGCCCTGGTGGCAGGGTGCAGCATCACAACAGGTAGGTGTCTCGGACATTTCATTTGTCATGTGTTGACATATGACAATGATGTTTGGTAAAGTGTCGGTCTTCATCAAACGGTCTGTTTATCCTACGGAGGTTTGTAAGACTCTACACAGGTTTCTGTGTCTTTAGTGCTTTACAATGGTCCCAATGTCTATCGTCACATTAGGCTTCAGAAGTTTATAGGGAGTGCGGGGGGTAGGATGGGTGGGGGAGTGTAGGAGACACTTTTATTTATGTCTGGGTTTTGAGCTTATGTGCATTTATTTACTATATATTATTATTATAAACGAGTATTATTATCGGTTATGGGGATGCGAAAAAGTGACTTACACCCCATATATATATATATAGTTTTTTGAGATAACCCAACATGATTTTTATGGCTGGCTGGGAATATTTAACTGAATTTACATTCCAACTGAACATAATTTGTATTCATTTGAACGACAACCCCTGTGACACCGCTTCTGTTGTCTTCACCAGCAGTAAGCTGCAGCAGGAGTCAACCTCGCAGTATGTGAAGCAGGAGATACGAGCTTTCTGCAGTGCACGGTCATTACAAAACCCCCGCCAGGTGTCCCCACAGCAGCCGCAACCACAGCAACAGACGCCGACCGACATAGAGTTTGAGGAATCGAGTGAGCTACCGTACGATATCCTGGAGTCAAGTGAGTGAACCATTCACTGCAGTACTGTGACTTATAGTTTCGTAGTTCTTAGTGTCGACATTGACTTTTTTATACTCGTAATGATGTTGTTCACAAAGTTGTGGTAGATGCGTTTCATTCATGGAAGCGGTCATCTTAAAATACTGACCTATGATACTACATGAAACCGATGGCATTTACCCTTGGACCCCCATGTACATGAAACTTTGAATTACATTGACTTGTGTGAAGTTTCGGCAACTTTTTATATTCGCCAGGTGGCGCTTCAGCCATCATAACGCAAAACTGCCTGCATGCACTCCAAGTCGGCACTCTTAGTAACTGTGATTGTAAAATAAACAATGTTTTAAAAAATACATGTACTAAATGAAAGTGAAAATTAAACCAATTTTATGTAGTGTTGAACATGTTTTTAGGTGGCGCCTAGATGGTTTTTATGTGGGGCGCATGGAATGTAGGAAGTAGCTTGGCTGCTGTGTAGTTTAGATCTAAGATGATGCCACACAAAGGTTAGCTAGTATTGGTGTAACAGTGAAACAAAACGTCTGATTGTCATTATATACATGTGTGTGTGTGTGTGGATGTTGCTCCACTAAAAGGCAGTCAAGGCACAGAAAGGACAACAATTTGCACCATGAAATTAAATAAAAAATCTTACAACGTGTTTCTGGAAGTTTATAAATATAGTCTAATGACTAGATAAAAAAGGGCAAGATTAATAGTTATAGTTGTGACGCGTCGTTTGCGTCATTGAAGATCTAACAAGCTTGCATTCATTTTTGACAGTCAGCGAACTGACGCGGTCGCGGCCGATGACCCTAGAGGGTGTTCTACAGGGTGCGACCTCACAGCCTGTGCCCCAACAACAGGCCCTGCCCCAGCACAAGGTGTCGATTATGTCTCAGGAAAACATCGTCATGCAGAAGAAGGAGGAAGCCAGGAGGCGCTGCGAGCAACTGCGACAGCTCTCACTTGGCGGTCACATCCCAAATGGTAGGTGATGCCACTGTCTGAGAGTAACAAATCTTTGAAAATGTGTATTATATCGGAATGACCAATACTGTGGGGCGGGGTGGCTCCGTGGTCAGAGCGCTGGACTGTCAGTCAAAGGGATCAGGGTTCAAGTCCACCTGCCGCCGTTTCAAAATATGGGCAATTTTGTTCACCCCACTTTGTATGTATCTTTTGGAAGAGACAACAAAGCCATTTGTCCCGTCTACATGGTGTCTATGTCATGGGAAGTAAAAGGTCCCACACGAGGAAATAACCTGTCATAGACAGACAACAGAGCCAGTGGTCTCGATCTATAAAAGCCCGGCTGCTGCCCAAAACACTTACTCTGGTGTTGGTGTCAGCACCATGAGCCACTAGTCTAGGCTGATACCGACGCTATATAATACAACCTTTTTGTTTAACCGATAATGTTGTTGTTATTACTTGCACTGGTGATGGTGTCAGCGCCATGAGCCACTTGTCTAGGCTGATACCGGCGCTAAATAATAAACCATTTTGTTTAACCGGTAACGTTATTGTTATTACTTGTTTGTACATTATGAAGGCTGACGTAAAATACAGAAGATACAGTGTTGGTAAGAACTCACTCGTGTGTTTACAGAAATGCACAATGCAGACGTGCGGGCATCGAACATGTTCCGTAGCCAGCTGATGAACCCCAACACGGCCCAGCAGCAGCAACCCCCATCCCAGCAGCAGAAAAAGGGCGACATGGCCTCGGGGGTGAATGTCGGCTCGAAGGGTGACCCTTCAGCTGTCAACATTGTTCAGTCAGAACCAAGGGTGAGTCCATATGAGAGTAATGTTTTTATTTACTCATGGTTATAATTTTGGGTAACATTTAATAAGATTACCATCCAAGGTAAAGGCCCAGATGGCAAGTGGACAAGGAAGCCAGCCATTGGCTTATCAAGAGTCCAACAATTTTTCATGTGTGTAACCTGACTTCCTGAGATATTTGTCAACTTTGTTTTTAAACATATTCACGCTGCTAGCATTTACACAATCTGCAGATAATCTGTTCCATTCATTTATTTTCCTCTGTGAGAATGAGTACTTTCTGATATCCAATATACACTGATCAGTCACTAATGACACGTTATGTCCTCTGGTTCTACTATCTTTTTTAGCGAGAACAAAATATTTCTATTAACATTTTTCATCCCCCACAAACACCCTCGCTTTCCTCGTAACACCCTCTATCATTAGCTCAGAGTAGCTCTTTCGTCGGTTCCCTTCCGTCATATTGTCCTTCCGTCATGTCACTTGGCACCATGTTGTCCATCTCCTTCTCGCCCATCAACTTGTTCCCTCCTGTCTCCTGGTTCACTGCACCAAATTCAAACCACTGGCTGCTCCAAGATTCTCTCCATAGCGTATTTATTTGTATTGTGCGTAGTGCAAACCATGCTTATTGGTGTAATGAATACTATTCACCTTAACTTGTTACACAGTTACCACCAGATCCGGTAAAAGAAATAATTACTAATTTGTGTGATTTAATTTGTGCGATTATTTCATCAAAACTCAATAACACATTTGCACAAACGAGCAAGCGTGTCTTAGTGGATATTAGATAATTATGTTTGACTTTTTACAAAAATTATTCTATGACAAGACAAGCGATGAAAAATGGAAATGATTTGGGAGTTTTAAGAGAGATGTGTGTTTTCAGGCGCCGCTGGACGAGGTGAGACTGCCAGATCAGAACCAGAAGAACAGTCTTTTGCAGCAGCTCCTCTCAGACCCGGATTGATGCCACTCCTGCAGCTGTGTGGTTATCGTTGTGTGACCTCTGACCTTGCGTGGATATTTTTCACACAACCGATCGGCCAGTTCTAATGTCGTTATGTTACGTTGGTCGCGCTGGATGCGCAAATGATGTTGGAGAAGCCCTGCAATGCACACAGGGACGTACGCGACTATATTCCTAGACAATGTCGTTGAGTGCTTCGTTTGTTGATCGCCTGACGCGGCGGTCGACTACCAGGAGGACAGGTTCACAAGACTGCGCCGCGATGTTGTTCGATTCAACGGCGCTGCGCTTGTGCAACAACGCACCTGGAATATGTTAGGGATTTGTTATTGCATATAGTCATATCTGACCGGGTTAAGTTAGTTATTTTTACATGTTACCAATTACGTTGTTTGGCATTGAATGTGACTGACGTGCTACCCTGTTGTAGGCAGTCAGCATACACATACGTACTCATGCATGTACGTATACACACTCATACACAAACACACTAGGAAGGAACTGCTGACTGCTCGACAACGGGCAGTCTGTCGAAGTGTCGGCACAAGAACATTGTTGCCATACAACTGATGAACATTGTTTGTTTATGACTGTCATCGTCATGGTTACGACTCCGCGCGTTCTGACTGTATGTACATAGGATGTCTGTGCACAAAGATTGTGACTATTTGTGTGCGAGCTAGCGCACCACAAGCACACTAACCCATGTTGTTGTTGTTGTTGTTATCGCTGTTGATGTTATTGTTTTTGTTGTTGCAGTCAGCGCTGACCGTTCTCATAGTAAACCACCTCATAATATGTTTAATGGGCACCAGGGTCTTGGTTGGTCATCGCTCCCTCCGTCTGGTAACTACCACCCACTGTTAGCTTTATCTTCCTGTGATCTGTTGTGTCCGTTACTTGGTTGGTAGTAGTAACTTTGTCGTCGGTGACGTAACAGCAATACCAGGATGAGGCCACCCACCGCGTTCTGTAACTACTGTGTCTTGTTGGCTTATATGCGTTCGTTCGGTCGTGCGTCTCTGTTGTACGAAGTTGTGTAGTGTGCCGCACACTTGTAGATGATGGCCGACTGCCCTGATATGTGAGGGCGATGTACAGCCATCACGTATGACCAGCGGAGCATTTTCTTGTTCGGGATAACGATGGGTTGTAAGTCTTCCTGTGGCTTCATTTAACGCAGGCTATCAGACATGGCATGGTAATTGTACGCCCGGCTCATTGTCAAATAGTATACCCTCGGCCGGTGATAGAACTGTGTAGCCAGCGTGGCGTCTGCTTTGTTCATGTTGCATTGCGTACACTCCCCGAGTGATTGTATATAGGAAATTGTAAGATGAAATTAATTGATTTTTTTCAATGTGTAATTTTATATCACATACTACCAGCATGGGTTGACCTCGTATTCCGCAAGTTAGGGTGCAAGTTATGTAAACAGAAGGGCATTAATAGTTTGGGCTACTCATGCAGTGCAATGCATTCATTATATGAAATTTTTAAATGCACTACTGGATTTTCATGTTATTATTAATGTCCCGAAATGCTCAGGTTATTTAGATAATTACTGTAGAGAGTTTGGAAACTAGTGTCATCATTTTGGGTCTACCCTGCATTTTTGGCCAGAGCAACTTTTTGGCACATCTGATCCGACCTCAATACAAGTGACTAATGCAACGTTGCCTGGTCTGGGCTCATTTATTAGTGAATAGAGTCAGTTTGGGAGGGAGTTTGTTCATCGTCATGGCAGAGTATGTTTTCTTGTCTTCTAACAAAGGAATTGACTGTTGTAGAGTGCGACAGAAATGCGTTTTACCTAGAGAATTTGTGCCATATTTGATTTGATGGGATTTGTTGCATAGGAGTGTTGCATTGGGATGTGGGAATGTGGGAATCGCCGTATGAGTTCTTGAAATGAGAGTACAAAAATGCACGTTTACATTTGAACATGCATGCGTGTGCACAGGCCATGAAGACGCAACAGAGAACTTACGACTGACAACTACCTCATTTAGACAGCACCCACAGACCAGTGGTTGGCTGGTAGCACTCAAAACATTGGTGATGCTTTAACAGACAATGACAAATCTGTATATAGTATAAAGTCTGTTAGCTGAAAATTTAAGGTACACCTGCCACAGCTGTTCGATGAAGATCATCTGTTTCCATCCAATATAGAATTTTGGGTGTCAGGTTCGAGTTGTTTGTGGAGTGGTTACTCCACACGATATTTTTTCACAGTGTAGAAATCCAGGTGATTTTCTTTGATTTCTACGCAAGAAATCTGCCGTTCATTTCACTGTGAATATTGCTGTGGTTTGCATGATGGTTTGGTAAAGTACCTACAACATGTTTACGTGGGAAGGATAGTGCTGGTGGCTTGGGCATATTTACGGGGCACTGGCGAGCTTGACAAGTGTGTGAAGTTGATGTCATCTGTTTCTTTGTCATTACGCACCACAGAGAGGTCTTCATTTAAGCGTGTTACAAGCACCCGGTGTAATCCTCGTTCGTGTCGACGTCGGTACCTGAGAACAACTATCACCAGCTCGATCATCCAGCTGTCTTGTGTGACATGTTGGGCGAGCTTTCATCAGGAAGGCTACATTTGTACCTACTAATATTTCTTGTCATCGTGTGGCCAACATTTGACATCCTTGTATCTGTGTTTGAAACTGTTCGTTCATTTGAAATTGTTCGTTCGTTTGTTCATTAATTCGCCTGGGATGCCAGTGAAGTTTTCGGACACGTCACAGTTCACCGCAGATTCACGGCATTCGCACAGAATTGCACGCATACTGCCACGGATTTGTTACAGCACATGTTGCAAAGATTCTGCTATTAGATGTGTGGCACACAGCGAGTGCACTCGAGTCAGGGTAGTACCATTGGGTGGGGCGGGTGGGTGCCTCTTGTTTCGTAACAAACTGTCTCTCGTATTTTAGCAGTGACACTGCATTTGTATGAAACAGAATATTTTCTCTATTACTACTAAACTTACAACGTTGGTTACTGTATATACACTGTGTGCATATATATGGTCAATCTGTATTATAATAAATGAACTGATTAAGAATGTGTTTATCGTGTGTAATTACAATAGTTGTTATTAGATGGTGCATCTGCCTAAATTAAAAGCTATATAGAATCACGGTGAACATCAATATTTAAGTGGTACTCCAGCAGATGGATTTATCATCTTTTTTTCAACTATTACAATACCTTTTGTAGTGCAATGCTTTTTCCACTAAAAACATCTACGGTTGACTGTTAATGTGTGGAACGTGTTGGGACTTGGCTAAGTTGTTCCATATACTCAATGTTCCTTATATTCATGGGTAGGGGAGGGTGGCTAACAGTGCAAGGCAGAAAAGGGATCCTTACATTGAGAGGTCTAAAACCTTTAAACATATCAACAGTGCTATCAAAAAGAAAAATTTAGGAAGTAAAATCAAACAGAATGTTGTCATTGTAGACAGATACGATGCACAGTCAATACAGCTAGACAAGACGTCTAGAAACCGTGCCCTAGGGATGTTTACCCTGTTAGCCTCATTGTCGAAAAAAAAAGAAATCAGGATTGCACATTGTGTGTTCCACATTCTTGACCCAGATCAGGCGTTAATTTCACTGACGTGGCACCACAGCTTGATCATGTACATATGACACATTTATATGAAGTGTGAGTATTAGCTCGACCAACCTATTGAGCCACACCTATCAACCAATCACTGCAGGCATCGACTGCTTTGCTACCTGGCTCTATGGGCTTTACCTAATGCACGAGAAATTTCTGTAGATTGAATCAAGATTTAACAAGATTGCCACCCAAAGTGATATGCTCCAAATGGCTAGTGGACAAGGAAGCCATTGGCTTATCAAGATGTGTGTCAGATATAGGCCTATGCCAATTTTAATTTTGAACATATTCACATTGCTAACAGAATCATTTTACAATTTGTTCCATTCATCTATCGTCCTCTGAGAAAATGAGTACTTTCTCATATCCAATCTACACCGTTGTTTTACTAATGCTAATATACAGAGGTGTAATTAAATATTTGTCTTTATACGTGATATTTCTCCTAATTTGCCTGAGAATCTGATTACTCTTTGAAGCAACAATTCTGCATTGTTCTGAAATTTTCACGTCGGCACTAATTGTTACTCACATGTTCTTTTCTTTTATAGTTCTACTCAGGGTTTTTTTTAAGCTCAGCTCACACTAGGCAAAAATGTTCGCCCCGCTCTTCGTCTCTGGTAGCAACAGCCTAGTAGCAACAGCCAGATAGAAAAACATTGTAGGGCGATTGACTTTGCCTAAGCTCACACGGGCAATGCAACATTTCACACGGCCACGGGCAAACATGTTTTTACTTTTATCAGGCGCATTACCACGCATATATACACAACACAATAAATTGCCCGTGTGAAAGCCCTTTAAAAAGTTCTACTAAGTATATTAATATTCCCCATTATAAATTCTTTGTCCAAGTTTCCATGTCCTATGTATAAACATTTACATTAATCTAGAAACAATACCCGCCGCTGACCAAAGGTATCCAGCATACTTTTCTGAACAGTTCGTGGTCACTCAGAGGTGCCAAGTAAGACTGCACAAAAAGCGATTATATATACCGCTTTTAATGACGTGGGGGCTAGCGAGTCCACAGAATGCCATAGTACGCGTCTACCAGAGATAGTGGCGCCACTTGGTGTATATTTTGGAACATTTCAACGTTTAACAAACTATGCGCCAGAGAGCGACTCCATATGAAATATCGTTTTGGAAATATAAGACATTTTAGTTAAACAAATATCATGCCCGTTGACACAAAACGTCTCCCAGTCCCAGAAAGCAGTCAATCGCCATATGCCTTCATAGATGAGCAGCATGCACAACAGGTACGTTATTTTTACTGTTTTCGAATTAGTGTTCCAAACATCTTCAATATCCCCATTTATCGTTCAGCCGCATGATAACTCCGGAGTCCTGAGATTTAGATTTGATATGACAGCTGAAAGGGTAGGTAAGGTAAATTTTTTGAACACCATTTATTCGTAAAACTGAAGTGAGTAATCAACGGTAGAACATAAGTCAGCAATCATAGACCTTGCCAACAGAAATAACTGCATTATTGATTGGGAGGGATCCGCGCAGGATGATTGACAGATCAGGGACAGGGAAGTTAGCTGAAATGTGACGTGAATATAAATACATGAGAATCAGTAGTCCTGCATTATTATGATTCTTCCGGGTACGAGTCAACCCTCTCTTCAAGGCTTATAGACTCGTGTGTGTGTGTGTGTGTGTGTGTGTGTGTGTGTGTGTGTGTGTGTGTGTGTGTGTGTGTGTGTGTGTGTGTGTGTGTGTGTGTGTGTGTGTGTGTGTGTGTGTGTGTGTGTGTGTGTGTGTGTGTGTGTGTGTGTGTGTGTGTGTGTGTGTGTGTGTGTGTGTGTGTGTGTGTGTGTGTGTGTGTGTGTGTGTGTGTGTGTGTGTGTGTGTGTGTGTGTGTGTGTGTGTGTGTGTGTGTGTGTGTGTGTGTGTGTGTGTGTGTGTGTGTGTGTGTGTGTGTGTGTGTGTGTGTGTGTGTGTGTGTGTGTGTGTGTGTGTGTGTGTGTGTGTGTGTGTGTGTGTGTGTGTGTGTGTGTGTGTGTGTGTGTGTGTGTGTGTGTGTGTGTGTGTGTGTGTGTGTGTGTGTGTGTGTGTGTGTGTGTGTGTGTGTGTGTGTGTGTGTGTGTGTGTGTGTGTGTGTGTGTGTGTGTGTGTGTGTGTGTGTGTGTGTGTGTGTGTGTGTGTGTGTGTGTGTGTGTGTGTGTGTGTGTGTGTGTGTGTGTGTGTGTGTGTGTGTGCACACGTGCTATAGAGCTTTAAGAGAAAGTAATAAAATATTTGGAAGAAAGAGAAAAGATGATAGTGTGCGTGTAGAACTGCAATTTGAGGAGAGGAACAGTTGATAGCGTGAAAAATGCAATATCAATTAATGTTGCAAGCTGGAGATCTTCTGTCTGAAAATCTCCAAACTTGGTGATGTAGCTGCGTTGGCTGGCAGGTTATTCCAATTGGCTATTGTACGGGGTAAGAAGCTATACTGGATGAATTGCTTAGCTACGTTGCTAAACAACATTCTCATCTCATGTTATCTATCCCAATATATTCATTCCATCACTTCACATTAAATGTGAGGTACACAAAATACACTTATTATTATCATCAAATATTGTGTTTTTATCATTTAGGACACTTTTTGTGGTCCAAATTTAACATCCAGTGAGCAGAAGAAGAACTATGTCCCAGAATTCAATTCCTGAAGAAGGCAACCGAATGCTGAACCATTGAAGTGAAATAACTTTAATAGTTGTATCAAGAAGAAACATTTTGTTCATTGTTGTGTTATTTCTCTTTCCAGTTGGGTGAAGAACGGCATGATGGGAGACAGCCAGACGAATTACGACCCATATGTAAGCCAGACAGCTTCTTCTGGATTTTTGCTTTTAAAACAAGTCAATTTATAATTTAGTAGTAAAATATTAGTAATTAATCTGGCAGATGGTGCAAATGCTGTTGAAATGTGTATACTGAAATAGTGTAAATTATTGTTTAAAATTACACTGACTGACTGATTAAGTATGGAATAATCTACTAGTGACTGTGGTCATATTTGTTTGCAGTTTTGAAGACAGGAGTTGTGAATGAAGCAAAAGGTTCAGCATATATTGAGCTGAGGCACACCAAAGTCATATGTTCAGTGTAAGTGATATAATTCATTCTTTCTTGTCATGATTCAACATTGTAACAAAACTTGTGGTGAAGTGGTATTTTTCTAGATTTTGGCATTTGTTATGTAGTGATGATCATATTTTTTCTTAGCAGTCGTACAATGAACACTCTGAACCATGTACACAGGTGTAGTGTTTGAATATGCCTATTTGTCATTTATTTCTGCCCATACTTTGGTGCAATATAATAAGTAATGCCTTTTAGTGTCTCACATATTAGCCCTACAGAACTACTGGGATCTTGTTAGTCCCTTTGTGGCTTTGTCCATGTCAGTCTGAACTGCTCTTTGGTGTCATTATGCGGTAATGGGAGAGGCACCCAGCTATCAACAGAGACAGGTGTTATAAACTTCCTGTGACTTTCATGGAACTGCTGCCATGTGACAGCCACCAACATGTGACAGCCACCAACATGTGACAGCCACCAACATGGTCAAATCAGAGAGCAGTTGAGACTGATGCTGATGAAGGGCCTCCTTCAAACTAATGCTCGAGACTCTGAAAGGCAGCTATACTTCCTTTAACATTAAGCTAACAGATTCCAGTAACAGCTTACATGATGACTGGCTTTCTGTTTTGTCAGATATGGGCCCCGGGAGGTGACAAGAAGGGAAGATTTCAGCATGAAAGGTCAACTGATGTGTGAACTGAAGTTTGCAACATTTTCATGCCAGAAACGCCGAGGGCACCAAGCAGATAAACGTGACAGTGAATATTCATTACTACTTCAAAATGCTCTTGAGCCTGCTATCTTGTTGGTAAGATTGTTAATTTTTTGTAGAAAAATAACTTACATAAGGCATAGGACAAACCTTGGTAAGAGTTTGACGTTTGTTACTGAAACTGTTTGGTACATTTTATTGCAAATTTTTATTATTTGATTCATGCAATTTTTAGTATTTGATCCATGCAAGTTTTTGTATTAAAAACTATTTGATAGTAATTTTCATCCATACAAGTGTTTATTTCATGTAAATTTCTGCATTTGATTCATGCACATTTTATATTTGATTCATGCAAGTTTTTGTATTTTATTCATGTATATTTTTGTATCCGATTCATGTTTTTGTATTAAATTCATACAAGTTTTTGTATTTTATTCATGCAATTTTTTTTACTTTATTCACATCCTTACTCATATAATGTTATGGCAAGAACCGAAACAAATCACACATATGATAAATATGAAATTTCACAGAACATTATATCTGGACTCTAAAAATTCATAATACTGAATTTCTAAAAATGTTTCCAAATCTAACGCTAGAGTATTAATAATGTTCTAATAAAAAAAGTATGTACTTGACAGTTGAAATGTATAGTTTTTGTATATGGTATATTTATGTTGCACTCAAGTTCACTGTTAACAGTATTTAAAGTTAGAGTACCTTTATCAAGTTTGTGAATGTTTTTCATGGAATTGGTTCAGTGTAGAGGTGTGGGAAGGAATTATAGGAGACAAGAATTGAGACTGGCCTTGTGTGTTTTGACAGGATAAGTTTCCCAAGGCGCGCATGGATGTCTTTGTGATAGTCTTGCAAGACGATGGAAGTGGTGTGTAGCTGATTTTCTATGACTATCTTGTTATGTAAGATTTAAATAAATTATTTGAGGTGCTCATCCACAAAACACCAAAAGCACATAAATTGAGTTAAGTTTGGTTTTGTGCTGCCATCAAGTTGATAGTGGTGGAGGTAAAAATGTTTTGTTGCAAAACGCCATGCTATTGACTGATGAAATAAATATTTTGTTACCTAATGCTTAACAACGTGCAAGAGATAACATGATTTATTATTACAAATTTGATATAACACATTTGTGGATAAACGCCTCGTAAGACAGCCTTGTTATGTAAGATATAAGTTTTTATGACACAACTTTGTTATGCAAGATTTAAGATGTCAATAAATGTGCTATGTTTATGAATGACAGAATAATGTACGACCATGTCTTCTAGATAGTTTTAGCTATGCATTTGGGTTTAATTATGATTGTGGTCATAATTGCTTGATGTAAGTTGCCATGTTACTTGTAATCGCTTTTAATTGTAATATTGCATACACTGTATTGTGTTAATTGCGATTAATTATGCTGGTCATTTATGCTGATTAAACAACATTTGCACCTATGTATGCCACACGTCATGCTATCTTTTTACTAGATGCACAGACTAGCTGGTAACTCGGTATATGGTTTTATTAGTCTGCAACAATCTCTACTAGTGTATGGACTTTGGACTAGTGAGTAGTTCTGACTAGGTGTTCAGAATCAAATTATTGTATTCATAATCAGCATGAATAGAGGTTCAGGCCTGTAAATTGTAATACATGTTATCATTGCATGTAAATTGTAATACATGTTGTCATTGCATGTAAATTGTAATACATGTTGTCATTGCATGTAAATTGTAATACATGTTGTCATTGCATGTAAATTGTAATACATGTTGTCATTGCATGTAAATTGTAATACATGTTATCATTGCACACTGATTTTTTCTTGCAGCCTTGGCGGCTGCCATCAGCTGTGCAGCTGTCGCTCTCGCTAGTGCTGGCGTTGAGATGTATGACCTCGTGGCTGGCTGTTCACTGGTTTGTGTCACTATATCATTAGTATCACCATACCCTTAGCAAAAAAATTATAGAACTTTTACAGAATATTCTATAGATTTTTGCAGGCACAACTGTGTAGAATTCTGAAAATATGCTACAGAATTTTTTATAGAATATTTGCTATAGGATTTGTGGGGCCATAACTATAGAATTTGTACTATTCTATAGTTTTCTATGCAAAATTATGTGAATATGTAGTATTCTATAGTTTTCTACTATATTCTGTATAATTCTATAGATTTCTATAGTTTGTTCAATATGGTATTAGAACAATGGCTAAATACTATTTATTTCCATGTTAGGGCCATTTTCACCTAATTCTCCTGGACTAATGTGCTAATTTGTAGTTGACAGTGATGAGATATCCAAAGGAAAAACATACTAGCAACTTATTGATGCACATATTTAGATGGTGTCACATTTTATGAAATTTCAGACATTGTCTGGAGATCTCAAGCTTCTTGATCCAAGCACTGAAGAGGAATACACATCAGAGGTGAGAACGTGAACGGTACTGACAACCCACTTAATATGCTAGATACTGTATGTTTAACTTGCACAGAGCACCAATGGCTGCCAATGCAACAAATAACACATTGCCCTTAATTTAATTAATTATTTAATTACATGTACACCTTTTATTTAGTTGTATTGCCCTTAATTTAATTGTATTTATTATCTTAACTATTTATTCAATGCATAGTTTTAGTTGTATTGCCTTTAATTGAATTTATTATTTTAGCTATTTCATTCCATGTTTACTTTTAGTTGTATTATAGTGTATTAATGTGTTTATATATATATATATATAATATATATATATATATATATATATATATATATATATATATATATATATATATATATATATTAATTTTTACAGTATTGTACAATGCCATACAACACTAGGTGATTATGGCGCTATATAAATATCGTATTTTATTCTTATTTTTATTTATTAGTCTGGTAACAGTATATTTTAGAAAGAGATTCCTCATCTAATATTGACTAATAATACATATTCTTCTATTCTCTAATGTTAAAGATACCTCCCGAGTTTGGTTTTTTCACTGACTCATTTTGCGAAAAATCAAGCATATCTAGTATTCACTATTTAGTTTTGGTGACATCATCAGACAAACTATGAAATTATTTTTGTCAAAAATCAGCAGAAAAATTGTGAAGTTGGCTTAACCTCTATATAGTATAACATAATGCACAATTCTAGAAAGTTACCCAATCTAACGAACAAAGTAATTTTTGGATGATTTTAATAAAAGTATGCACTCATATATTAAGCCGACTGTGCATGTTACATAAGAGTATTCATGCGCTACAGATATACCAGAGTCTAACAGTCTAAATTAATGACAGATTTGTACAATGTGGATGCAGGTACAATTCAAAACAACAATGGACATGCATTCTCTCACCCATCAACAATCTTGGCCAATATTTCTGCTGGGAAATTAGAATTATGATTTAGGACACATAAATTGGTTATTTTTGTTGTTGCTATAGAAATATAGTATTTCGTCATTTTTTTCAGAAACAGAAAGACGAATCAAATGCAAATTATGGAGCAGTCACTGTTGGACTAATGCCATCATTAAACCAAATCTCGGCTTTGTCCCAGGAGGGAGAGATGACATTAGACACAGCCTATGAGGTAATACCAGTGGGAATATGGATAGTGCAAACACGTTACATGTTAATGTAACTTGACAGCTCCTGTGTCTAGAAACACATGATGGTGTTCGCAGTAATACTTGTTGGACATGTCTAGTCAGTCTGTGTTAATGTAAAATGTAAAACTTGGAAGTAAAGAATTGTAGACACAGGACAGCCCACCTGTGTGGTGTCCCAATGGCTTGGTGTTCACTTCACCAAGAAGTTGGTTCATAAAGCTGGATGTTTTTATCTAATAAGTATACAGCCAGCTTGAAAAAAGAAAAAATGTCATGGAATCTGTTCTTATCATCGTACACTGAAAATGTTTAAAGCAAAGCAAAAGTCATGGTTTTTGGCATATACATTTATATGAGTTACTAAAACATAACTATTTGCTAGCTACAATTAAGAATATCATGCAAGTGGTTCATTAGAAAAACCTTGTTAAACACACATCTTAATTTCATGGGATCTAACAAACAGATAACACTACGTCACATCTCGCTAATTGAATATATATTCCTATACACCTATTCCTATTCTTGCTAATAGGATATGGCCATGCTATTTGCATCCAAACTCAACTTATGTAACATATTTTGGCCTTTGTTTACTAAATTAGTCTTCTTTTTGACAATATAACATGTTTGTTTGAAACTTTACGTTTGTTCTCTGTATGCTGGCCTCCCTTAATGTCACAGAAATTACTGCATTCTCCAACTTTTAGGATACATTCTGAGTAAACCAATGGCACAATATTCTTGATTTTAGTTATTTAGTTATTTTATTATCTCTTATGTTCATAGCCCCAAAACCAAGACTTTTGTTTCACCTTAACACTAGTGGTGTCATTTGGTGACTAATGTAGAACACCTGACAAGGGCTGCCAACTGTTTAACACCAGATGGCAAAATTTTTCAGTTGTTCCACATTAGTCAGGTTACAATAATTATGGATCCAGTTGATTAAAATAGGGTCCGCTAATTAGGGCATGTACGCTTAATAGTTCGAATATGGTAGCTATAATTAGTGATCAGTCTTGCCTATGAGAGGGAAGTTGTATACGTGTTTTATGGATGAGACTTCTACATGGAGTATATAACAAGGGAAGTAAATTATATCCTTAGCTCCTTACCTTATTCGTCCATTTTTTAACAACTTCAACATTGTACAGGAACTAACAGGATGTAAACCAATTTTGAGATTGCTTAACACTGTCATTTTGAGGTACCACTGAGCTTGGGTTTTCAAGGATTTATGCGCGATAGAAGTTTTCGTATTATTATACAAAAGTATTCATGGTTGAGAGTGTTTGACCTTAAGTGCACCCATTTCTCTATATTAAATGTCAATAAAACATCCTCAGAAAGTAACACTTAGGGCTATAATGAATACGGAAGTAAAATAATGATATGTTCCCACATGAAGTCACCTAGCTAATATCATTTTGGCCAATCATTTTATAACACAATTCTTTTGCATGTGTAACACAAGTGTTTGTTTCTCCAGGCAATCAGGGTGTGTACGACTGGATGTGAACAGGTGTATCCAGTCCTGCAGAAGTGTCTTGAGAAATCTGTCAAGGCGCGACTACAAAAACGGAGTGATATGGGATGAAAGGAACATCCGGACTCTGATACCAAACTGCTTATAGCAAGCAACAAGTTGCCAGCCTTCTGAAGTCTATAGTTTACCAACAACGAGGCATTTCGACTAAATATTGAATGTGCTAAATAGCATACAGTACCAAATGCATTCACATTGTTATTTTGGAACTAAAAGAAGGGTAAAGAATCTAATTAAAAATGCTTGTAACAGTCATAATGAAATTGTATTCTTTACATCATTAAAGTTTAAATTAAAATTAAAATTTTTATTTTATGAATCTATAACAATAATTTAGTTTCGCTAAGAGAGAACGATATGGAGACACACAGAGAGAGATATGGAGACACATACTGCCACAGAGAGAACAGACAGAGATGCGCACGCACACACGCACGGGGACACACAGACCACTGGCAGAGACAGACATTGAATTTAATTGGTGTTTTATTCAACATTTCTACATCATACACGAAACATTACAATATACATACAAAATCTACAATAAAATGTTGCATGGGAAATGCAACTGTATATAAAATTTATAAATAAGCATTTCATAGTACATGCTGGTACACAAATCTTATAATCAACTTGGATAACAAATACATATATGCACAGAGAGACGGAGAGATCGACGCAGAGTCAAGAGAGGGGGACACAAACGCACACAGAGATGACAAACGGTGGCGCCACATCACGGAGCCAGGAAAATTGAAGCTATCGGCGTGGAAGTTCTGTGAGCCAATAGCAACCGGGTTTACTTATATGTGTTCACGTCCACGTTGCACGGTGTTGGCAGTGGTGTGGCGTATTAAAAAAATTACATTTGGCCAACTTTTTAATGTTTCGTTGAAAGAACTACCAGTGACGTGAATTATAATGCACAATATATTGTTTGTCTTTGATAAATAGTCTATTTGTATGTTCAGTAAATATATCAGTTGAAAAATCCCAGTTTCCGGTACCACAACTGCCAATCACAACAGTCCTTTCATCGTTGCTGTCTCTCCCGAGTGTGCGTCGTGTTGGTTGAGGAGGTAAATGTCAGGGGCGGGTGGATTTTTTGTTGATTATTGTTGTAACAAATTAACTAAAGCAACAGGGGGTGCACATTTGTGCATGATGGGTTCAAATATAACAAAAAAATTTACATATTGTAGTTAAATGCGCACATTGACCGGTAAGCGTTGCCAGTTCCAGCCATCCAGGCCTGGCGAAGTCAGTCGGCTTACGTTTTCGATCGAATTTTATTTTGGAGTGACCGCAGCATCAATATCATACCTCCATACGATGAACCTTTTTGAAACTCCCGTCGTGCACATACTCGTGTAGCGTAACCGGTGTACATAAATATTTCCAACTTCTTATTTCTCCAGGACTAGACTACAACAATAGTACTACAGTAGTAGTAGGCAGTAGTACAGACTACAGTAGTCAGTACCGACTGCCGCCGGTGTCACGGTACGGGAACCCGTTGATCTCGGCCCACGTCGATCTCGGCCCACCAAATTTTATTTGTTAATTAGCTGGTTATGTGAAATTTTAATGTACTCTGTTACAGTGACGAGTGACATATATAGTTAATAAATATATCTAATTTTTACATAGATGTTTCGATCACGTCGATCTCGGCACACCAGTTTAAGACTAGCTGTTATCGCTGCTACTATGTCTATGCTTCATGTTATTTGCGATCTTATTGTGTGTCCATACATGTTTTGTTTATTTGCGGAGAATGCAATAATCAATGTAATAATACGAAGTGGTTTATTATACATAAAATCATTACAAAATCTCAGTTGGACATCCATTCAATATATGAAAAAAATTATTACAAAAATGCTGACTAATTTAATGTGTATATCTGGTATATACTGATAAAAATTTAACAATTTTCTTTTAGCAGATCTGCTGCAAAACGACTACTATAATAATAAAAAAAAATTAAAGACTACATTACCAGCACCATATGAAAAAGACCATTACAATGCTTTCAATAGTTTAGCAGCAATATTACAGCTATGCATGTAATAATATATTATGTGTAATAATAGTTTAGCAGCTTATTACAGTTATGCATGTAATATCTATAACTGGTATATACTATAAAAAGACCACTACAATAAAAGACTTGGAGCAAATTATAAAATGCTGTAAAATGAAATGTCAAACTAGAATTACAACACTGCATTGAACATAAAACAGGTCTTATGCAAACAGTTTGGTTCACGTTCCGACAGTTTATTCTGAGGAGGGGTTGACTATGCCTTAACTGTTGGCCAGTACAGTCACGAACATGCTCTCAGGAGTTGCAGAGCAGAACGGTTGCCATTCTCATATCTAGGGTACTAGCCTAGGTAGGTTTGAATTTTTGCAAAATGAATTTGCAATGAGATGAACAAAAACGAATCGAATTGAGGAGGGACCTTTAAATAATTGGTGGGCCGAGGTCGACGTGATCGAAACACCTATGTAAAAATTATGTATATTTTTATTGACTATATAATATATATCATTAACTCGTCACTGTAACATTAAACATTTCACATAACCAACTTTTCAGGGCTCAAAATTGGGTAAACATTTCAGGAGCCAACTGGCTCCTAAATGTTTTTTTAGGAGCCAACAGAGATAATTAGGAGCCAATTGGCTCCTAATGTTTTAGGAGCCAGAACGTCAAGCATGCGCATGTAGCGAATTAGATGAGTTCTCCCTCTGGGCAATTTTTAAATCCTGGGCAATGTGTGAAATTAAGCATTATGGCGGTATTTAAGGGCCGAATATTTTTTAATAAAAAATGCATATGGTGTAGAAGCATAATTATAACATTTTAAAATACTATTGGGATTTGTAAGAATTTCATTTGCAATGCTGAAATTGCATCTCTGCTTAAAAAAATCATATGAATCCTAAAAGTATTTTCAAATTGTATAATTATTCTTCCACAACATTATAGTGTATAAAAGAAAGAAATCTGATTTTATAGATTTTGCATGTAATCCGCTGATGCATTTATAAAGATATGCTTATAGTCACATTTTCACACCTGAAAGTGGATCGCACGCCATGCTGCTTGTCTTGGTCAGGTGCGAGTTGTGTTCGCCTAGGAGAGCCGATCTCTGATTGGCGGAGACGTCGTAATAATAATATTAATAAAATGTAATTTGACGGCTGGGGGAATATATTCTATACATATACTTAAAATCTTTGTAAACGTCATGACTGAATGATATTAAAGTGCTTGTCGACATGTACTTCGCCATCACGAAAACTTCCGAGCACCAATTACCAGATGGAGCCACATGTTCGAGGTTTCAGTGAAAGTTCCAAAACTCTGCACAAACAATAATAATAATAAATTCCCAGCGTCTGTGTCAATCGTTGTATGGCGACGTTTAATAAGTAAATATAAAAAAATTATTCGTTATAGGCATAGGTTGCATCCCAGGTGCTCGCCAACAAGTTGTTTATAGTCGCCATCAACAATCTATAAACTGAGTCACCAAAAGACAAGTCGCCAGTTGACTCCTGCATGTTTATTTCTACTCATGATTTTTCAGTCGCCCATGGCGACCTACAGCTCTGCGCTGCTATTAACAAATAAATGGGTGGGCCGAGATCGACGTAGGCCGAGATCGACATATTTCACGATAGACGCTTCAAAAAATGCTTTGTTCATTTTGTGGGCGTGAAAATACACAGCAGATTAGTGCTGCTGTGATTACTGGAATCTCAACGTTTTGTTTCGCCTCGTGTTTTGACGGCTGTTTCCGTTCAATTCTGTCAGTCATAATGCTATCTTTAAAAGCGGCAAAATGACTTTTTTAGTCATATTTTCCCCCTCAAAATTGGACCAAAATAATGCTGAAAACTTCGGTTAGACAGCATAGGTGGGTTTCTATTGCAAGTCTAGCATTCCATTCATATTTGTCAGAATATTTGATGTTTCCGTTCTCTTCTAGATGTCGAAGTTGGTGTATAAAAATTGGTCTGCCCCACCACCACGATATATTGTTTTTGAGCCCTACCAATTTGTGAAACTTCATTTGACCGATCTTGATTCTCGGACAGGGAGAGGGATTTTCAGGGGTCGAAATTATCTTTTCTGGGCAATGACTACCACCTCCGGAAATCTGGTGGTCTGGACCAGCTTTAGTGAATTGAATGTGACTTTGCTACATGATACTCGGACAACAGAATTTTTTATTGTATTTAGATTTGAAATACTGTATAAGTAAAGACAATGTTACTGGTATAAAAAATTATCTAGTTTCTATATAAATCAAGTGTTCTATTGCACATAGTTAATCGATAGATAGAAAAACCGTTATTTCATCAGTCATTATTGTGGCGTGTATATATCGCGTTTTGCAGCAAAGAACTTACCTCTACCACTGTCAACTAGATGGCAGCACAAAACTAGTTTTAATTCGGTTGATGTGATTTCGGCGCTTACATGCTTCAAATGTGTAAACATGTTGGGGCTTTTGTTTGTTGATATCTTTCCTGTGGTGAATATTATGAATAGTTGCATACATGTTCATCCAATGCAGTGAAATGTGGCGTATGTTTAAATTACATCGGTAATAACCGCACTCTTATTTGGCAGGTACCGGCGCTATACAAGACTTCATTATTATTATAGCCTCGCTTTCGGTAACAAGGCAAGCTGTCCCCATATGTCTAACTCAAGATCAGAGCTCTGACGTGAGATCAAGCAATATTTCAACATCCAATTTTTATCGGTGAACTGGCGCGTTTTCAGCGTCATATTATGTCATGACTGATGGTGGCAAGTCAGTGGCGCAAGTGCGTTGGTCAGTGTCTCATCATATAGAGTATCTCCTGTGTTTTATCAGCCAATATAAAGACCATCTGGTGCTTTTGGCACTGGCTCACGGGTGAACATGGTCTAAAAAATGGCTCAAAATTTCCAGTGGCCCACCAGACCACCACACATGAGTGGTCTGACAGCATTTATGTAGATTCCGGACCATCGTTAATTTCGAACCCTGATTTTACCTATGTACATTTCTATGAATTAAATTTATTACTTAGCCAATAGTATGTGTTTTATATTTGTTAGCAAAACAAGTGTTATTAATGTTTATATGCAGTCTATGGACAGTTTTACATTACTTAATAGAATATGCAATTTTTCAATGATTTTGACAAAAAAACTTGTGCACAAGAGCTTGAATTTTAAATCACTAACAATTATTAGAATAAATGCACAATTACTTGTCTTGCACACTGAGTCTGAAGACATTGAAGGTAGATATATTATCTTACAATTTACATATAAATTCACAATTGCAAAATATTTACTTACCTGTGAATTTTAAATGCGAACAACTAGCTATGTTGATTCACAAAACACCTTAAGACTAAGTATTTAATTTTTTTATTTCAGGCTCAAATACTCATAGATATAGGTCATATAGTTCCTAAAGAGAAGATATAAAAAAGTTGAAATACGCATTATCTTATAATTTACATGCATGTTTATTAAATAGTGAATAGTGAATTTTAAATGCAAACAACATAATTCGTTAAGACTAAGTGTTGCAATTTTTTTATCTCAGACTCAAATACACATACCGTATTCGACCTAATAAGCATGCAGTACGTTTGAAAACAAATTAGGCCATGGAATAATGTCAAGGAATCTGTTCTTATTGAAAAGGGGTGTATCGGAACTCTCTCTTGTCAGCCACACTGGGATCAAACTCACCTGGCTCCAACAATTTGTCTCCAGATGCCTTTATAGACTTATTAATTGCATAAATTAATTTATTAAATGACTGTAATGTATATTTATGACCCTAATTAATGTGTTTGTAAACCCTGAACAAATTATACAAATATCTTCATAATCATGGCAGTTATGGCCTTTTATCAAAATGTTGACTTTGCACGCTAATTAGACAGTGTTGACTTATTAATTGAGTTACTATTAATCGATAAATGACTGGGTGATGTATATTTATGACCCTAATTAATGGAATAATGTAAAATATTAGTATGTACATGCAGTTGAACTAACTGGCATTTCAGTATGTCCAATCATATGCAATCTCATGTAGGTATGACGATGATGGGCTATGATAAAGTTGCATTGCTTACATGGGTTATATTGTTTGCAATAATCCATATTCAAATGTAATTTTCATTGTGAGGCCAGGAAGCTACAATCAATGAATATTGAATTCTGTTAGTCGTGCAGAACTGTTATTGCTGTTTCAGATATAATTCCACCATGGTTGCGACGCGAGCCGTTGCCGAGCGGAAGGTACCTAACTGTTATTGTTGTTTCAGATATAAATCCACCATGGTTGCAACGCGAACCGTTGCCGAGCGGAAGGTGCCGAACTGGCTGCAGCGGATGTCTGCAGAGAAGCAGGACATGATCCTCAAGATCTCCATACTCACAATATGTTGTATCTTATGTAAGTTGTATCCTGAAATTTGTGTCCTTTCAAGTTATTCCTAAGCATATTTTGTCTCCGTCTGTTATAGTGTGTAGCGTTTGTTGTATGTCAAGAAATTCTCATCAGAGAGCCATCTTGTGGAAAATGACTAAGGTATCTATGTAAGATGTGTGCCAAATTATGTACGATATCATGTCTGCAAAACATGTTTTGACAATTGTAAATCAGTTAATCCCATTCGCAAATTTGTTTAAGTTGCATTCTGGGGGAAGAAACGCAGTTCAAAGTGAAATAATTGTTATAAAACTCTGTACCATGTTTGCTGCCTTGTAGCATTCTCGACTCGATTGTTCTCCGTGCTGCGCTTTGAAAGTGTTATCCATGAGTTTGATCCCTACTTCAACTATCGGACAACTCGCTTCCTTGTGGAGGAAGGATTCTACAACTTCCATAACTGGTTCGATGACCGTGCCTGGTATCCCCTGGGTCGTATCATTGGTGGCACCATCTATCCAGGTAGGCGGTCCAATAGTCCTTCTTGTTGGCATTCTGTGAAAGATTCTATTGTCGAAGTTCAGTGAATGTAAAATACCATCAGGGATGCATTGTTGACATGAGCACCGTTATCAAGTGAATTTCTAGTGATAGAAGTTGAATGGTACAGTGGTCAATGGTAAAATTAGCAGGGAACTAAACTTTTTTTTACTGTAAGATGTGCTTACATACTCAGTTTTAACACATGATAGGTAATTATCTGCATACACCTTTTTAGCAAATACCAAAGTTCAGTAAATAACTAAATATGATAACTATAGTGTGTGAGATCTGTCATCCTGTAGACTTGCCTTTTGTGCTTATGAACGTCCAGTGGACAGCAAATTGACCACCATGTGCCCAAGGCTGATCTTTTTGCGAATGTTGTAGGTCTCATGATAACGTCGGCCATTTTCTACCATTTGATGCATTTCCTCCACTTCACCATTGACATCCGCAATGTTTGCGTCTTCCTCGCTCCAATGTTCTCCAGTCTCACGGCACTCATCACCTATGTGTTGACAAAGGAACTAAAAGTATGTCGCAGCAGTATGGGTGAAAAGCTGCGCTTGACTTGTATAAAATTTAGTTTGTGCAGCTAGTAACCTTCACTGATGGAATTATAGATATGTTAAGTGAATCATGCTACAATTTGCTTGATGGTGGTTTGGCAGGTACTTACCATGTATTAATCATTTGTAAGTTGACCCCTGGGGCCACTGTGTATTAATGCACTGCGTAAAATGTTGGCACCATCTGGACTCTAGAGGCCTACTAGTACCAGATAACCTGTTTATGAGATAAAAACAATACTTTCAAGGTATAATCAACGTTGCATGTTCAGTTGTACTCTCGCTCCACTGCTTGATAGGTTTATGAAGAAAACGTACCTGGAAGCAAATGAATTGTCTGAGTAAAATGGCTGTTAGGTTCGTAGGACAGAAAGAGTCGACCAGTCAGCAATTAGAAGGCGTTTGGTAAAATATCATCTTGAATAAGGAGCTTCAAAAGTATAGTTTTAGCATGTTAAAAAGGGAATGTACAACCATTTTCACTGGTTAGCCAAATTACTATTCTACGAGACCTTTTAATGCAAAATTTATTAATATTTATAACATCTCAGTTGATTAAAAATAACATCCACTGGCAATTAATTAATATAAACTAGTTTTACAACATAGATACCACTTAGAGACTGATCGATAAATCTTCAATTTTGAAGGGGAAATATAAGAATGTCATCGGATTGATCTGTCATAATCCTGTATAAAATTTCTTGTGCTAAATATACCACAGCAATAAAGATTAAAACCTGAAGTTAGATGTACTATGAGAACCAAAAATTATAATAATTTGGGCATTTTAGTTATACCCCCAACTGGTGGCATATCAGTTAGCAAATGAAAATCATTGTGCCATGCACAGGGAGTAAATATTTCTAGTTTGTCAAAAGTGTGTATGTTTACGTTGTTAAGAAGGCTGTTAATGATCTCGTTGTAGGACGCTGGTGCGGGACTGGTGGCAGCCGCCATGATCTCCATTGTGCCAGGATACATCTCCCGTTCCGTCGCTGGGTCGTACGATAACGAGGGCATTGCCATCTTCTGTATGCTGCTCACGTATGCCATGTGGATCAAGTCTGTGAAGACTGGCTCCCTCTTCTGGGCCATCATTTGTTCACTCTCGTACTTCTACATGGTGAGTCGTCTTGTTTGGTACCAGTATGAGATGAGCTTTTCACCCCCCTAAATCCGCACCCCTCCTCCCCTGGGTGAATATTTCATTTGAAATATTCACCCCCAGGTCAGAATCTCAATAGAATATTTATCCCCACTGGGAAATGTTCACTCCCCCTTCAAATTCATGGCATAATTTTTTTTTAATCAAACATTTGTATTAAATAACCATTGCAATTAGCAATTTATCATTTAGATATTTCAACACAAATTCCTGATTTTAACAACAAACACTGTGCACAAGTCTAATGCTCTGTTGGTTCAATGAGGGTGAATATTTCATGGGGGTGAATATTTAATACCATGAAATAAACACCCTCAGGTGAGGATTTATTTTATTAATTAACCATTTGTTTTAATTAAGCATTGCAATTAGCAATATCATTTTGATCTTTCAACACCAGGGTTGAAAAATTCATGAATCTAACACCGGCTCCACATTTGCTTGACTTGAGTGTTTAAAGCCATATGTCTGACACGATATGCAGATAGGACACCCAGTGTAGGTTGAGAAAGTATTGGGACAGTATTTGAGTGCAATGTGATGGCAGATGTCGTGCTATACAAAACATTGTTATTATTTCATAGCAGTAAATACTGTGTCTAATATCCACTAAAGTTGCAGGAAAAGCCATATTTTAAGCCACACTTACTATTTGAGACGAGACTGTTTTACCCCTGGCAAGTGGCCAATGGTAAACTTTTGAAGTGCACACAGTTTAGAGCATTTTATATAGGTTCCTTAAAAAATCAAATAACGTTGCTGATAATTATAAATTTGTTGCTAAAACAATGGGAATATCACTATTTGAATTTTAGCAAAGCAAAAATAAAAAAAATCACACTTAATGATCAGTGAACGTGTTCTATTTCAGGTGTCATCGTGGGGTGGTTACGTGTTCCTCATCAACCTGATTCCCCTGCATGTGCTCGTTCTCATGGCAACTGGCCGTTTCTCCCACCGCGCCTATGTCGCCTACTCCACTGTAAGTGTGACCATCAAGGCAGTCGTTGGTCTAATGACTGACATGAATTATGACATATGCCAACTGTCCTAATGTAAGAGTTATCCCGATTTTTGCAACGTTTAAAAACGCTATTACTTCTCTGAATCAACCATATGTGATGCCACACGCCAAAACCAGGCTCGTCACAACAATTTTACCAAACCATTTTATTACAGATTCAAATAGAGGAGATACACAGCTTTAAAATGACACCAACATAAACAGTGTATCTTACCCCTGGGCCAAGATATTACACTTTTAGTGTACATGTTCTTTGAATGACAGTTTTGAGAAAATCAGCTTTAAAAAACAACATTGAAAAGATTGCTTCACCCATAGCAACTATGCACTTATATTGCTCCAAATGGAATGAAATTTTGTATGTTCCTCCAGTAGGTGTGTGTAAATAAGATGCAGAAGTATAAAGTGGGAAAACGTATTATTTATTGAATGCCACCTCATTTACTACCAGGTTTGGTATTTCCGGAGACTACCGTGAGCACTGGGAGCCGAACCCCTAAAGTAAATCCCTGAAATATCTGAAAATAAAACATTATTTACACATTACATATATAATAACACTACACAATGTCAGTTTCCCCAATTTGGAAAGTCCGCTCCCGCTGGCGCTGAGCCAACCAGTGCAGGCTCAATGTGGTCTTCCCCTGGCCCTGCCGAGGCGACTTCCACGGGCTCGACGTGGCCTTCGAAGTAATCTTCAATCACGGCAGCTAAATTGCTGTCCTCGAGATTGCACCCCCTCGCACGATCCAACTCGGTAGCTAAATAAGCTTTTTTCGATGTCATAGTGCAATTCTTTAACGAATCGAAGACGAAAACAGCAGGCGAAACGCGAACAAAGACGAAAGGAATGAGTAAACAAGCTGACTGCGCATGCGCGCTTACGTTTTCTACCAATCAGCGAGCGTTTTGCAACTTCCATAGCAACAACAGCACTTTGTTGCTGGATAAATTATGTATAATAGGAGCTGTTCCATTGGTCTAGAGTAAGAGATTCCCAATCACACGTGTAGTTGACGTCACAAGCTTTCCAGCCATGTATAACATGTGGGATTTCCCACTTGTAAGCGATCGAAGACAGTCGATCAAAGGCGCGTAAACATGACTTCAGACTTCTCAACCGCGACGCTAATCAGGGGCTTCAATAAAGTGCTAAATATTACTAGTTTGAACAATCTTTCAGCTTATATATATATGGAAAGATGGATAATTTTGCTGATCGATTCCGTCGTTAATCCATTTTCAACAATTCAAACGTACACCATGCGTTTTAGGCTCCTGCGCCAAACTAAATCTAGCGAGAAGCGCTTGGTTTTGGCGTGGCGCATCACATGAATCTTCCAGTTTCTCAACTATTTTTAATTTGTAGCCAGTTCTCGATGAACTCCATTATCTGACGAAGTCTTCTAAAAAATTATGTCACAAGATCTGTGAGGCATAACAGATCGACTCGGTGATTTTGTGGTTTAACGTCATTCGGAACCCAAGAGTAGTATCAAAAACAAAAGGGTCAGGCAATCTTGAAATCAGTATACAATGTCCCATGTTGCAATCGCAGATCCTGTATGTATGTCTTACTAGCACAACTGTGTGCCGCCACTATGTGTATGTTTGTGTTGCAGGTGTACTGTCTCGGCACGCTGCTGTCGATGCAGATTTCATTTGTTGGATTCATGCCAATCCAGACCAGCGAACACATGGCTGTAAGTTGTCCCTTGCCACGAGATCACGTTATCTGTCAAGTGGAAGTGTCAACAGAGATTCGATAGATGCCACCTGGAATGACCAGTGGCTCCTCTGGTGCATAGTATAACACTAACATAAAGGTGAAATCACATGAATTTTTCGACGGAAGTTCCGTCGACAGTCAATCCCGCAATGCATTCATTTATACACATGCACTGTTTAGGGTCAAAACCACAACATGGCATTTCGGATAGCAACTATTGGGTTGTTTCATCTCTGTTTTATTGTTTGAACAGAATAACTATAATTGATTGGTTGTAGTGCATTATTTGGCCCTTCTGATAGGGCGCGTTTTTGAAGTTTTAAAATAGAGCATATTTGCATTTAAAATAAAAAATGCAACTGATATTTGTGTCCCACATACATGTATTTTACCCCAACCCTGGTTTACATACTACAAGAGTCAATGTTGTTGGAGTTCAAAAGAAATAATGTGACTAGTTTATCGTCTGTTTTGTATGACATCTGTCATGTATGACGTCTGTAATATGTGACAATGTGTGACATCTGTTGACAGGCACTTGGAGTATTTGGCCTGTGTCAGATTCATGCCTTTATTGACTATGTCCGCTCCAAGCTGACCCGTGAACAGTTCAACGTGCTGTTCCGCGCCGTCTTCCTCATGGCCAGTATTGTCAGCCTCGCAATCGGCGGAATCGCAATGGCTTCTGGCAGTATCCTCTACAAGATGTGCATACAGCACTTTTATATTATGTCAATGGTTTTACCCCAGTAACATATAGGTGATAGGCAGTGTGTATTTATTGTTGAATTGGAAAAGTTTAAAGTCGCATTCTAGTTGTGACAAAAGTTCACAAAATGTGGCATTCTTACTGAATGTATTTTCTCAGTCAGTGTTCAGCTTCAACAATTTGTTACACATGCAGGCAATATGCTCTACTCTACTACATAAATTCCAATGTGCAAATGTTCAGGACATGTATAAACCAAAATTTGTTGTGTTGCAGGAAATTTATTATATAACTAGGAATAGATTTAACAACAAGATTTAACAAGATTTGCCATCCAAGCCAAAGGCCCAGATGGCAAGTGGACAAGGAAGCCATTGGCTTATCGAGAGTCCAACAATGTTCATCTACTTATAGCCTGCCCTCCTGAGATATGTGTCAACCTTGTTTTTAAACATATTCACGCTGCTAGCAGTTACACAATCTGTTGACAATTTGTTCCATTCATTTATTGTCCTCTGTGAGAACGAGTGCTTCCTGATGTCCAATCTACATTGATCCTTTACTAATTTTACCTCATGTCCTCTAGTTCTGCTATCCTTCTTGAGTGAGAAAAACATATTTCTATCAATATTTTCATACCCATTCAATATCTTAAAAACTTCAATCTGATCTCCTCTTAACCTCCTTGTCTCTAGAGTTGTTAAACCACATTCTTTCAGGCGTTCTTCATAACTAAGGTCTCTCAGTTCTGGAATCATTTTAGTTGCTCTCCTTTGTATGCGTTCAAGCGTATCTATATCCTTCTTACGATATGGTCTCCATGCTTGTATACAGTATTCTAAATGAGGTCTAACTATTGCTTTATAAAGAGGTATAATTAACTTTTTTCCCTTGTATGTTATGTTTCTTCTAATCAATCCAAGAATTTGATTACCCTTTGAAGCTGCAATACCACACTGCTCTGAAACTTTCATATCAGCGCTTATTGTAACTCCTAAGTCCTTTTCTTTTACAGTAGTACCCAGAACAGTATCTCCCATTCTATAGTTTACATTCAAGTTCCTATGTCCTGTATGTAGGCATTTACATTTCCCAAAATTGAACAACATCTGCCATTTCTCAGACCATTTCACTAATCTGTCTAGATCGTTTTGTAAATGTTGTTTATCACCATCAGTATTAACCTTTCTAAACAGTTTTGTGTCATCCGCAAATTTCAGTACATTACTTGTTATACTGTCGTCCAAGTCATTGATATAAATTAAGAATAATATAGGTCCTAATACTGATCCTTGAGGTACCCCACTCAAAACCGATTTCCAATTTGAAACTTCTCCATCTACTACAACTCGTTGTCTTCTGTCAGTCAGCCATTGTTCTATCCAGTCAGTTATGCTATCCCCGATATATTAACATAACTACCGGGTAAAATTTTAATTCAAAACATTGTTTTTTGATGTCTTTATCAAATACTTTATTGAATACTGAATATACCATTTACTAGAACACTACCGAATGAACCTTAACCGAGTGCCACAGAAATCGCCCCCTGGACCGGCCGTTTCTACTCCCTCCTTGACCCGTCGTACGCCAAGAACAACATACCCATCATTGCGTCCGTGTCTGAGCACCAGCCGACCACCTGGAGCTCCTTCTACTTCGATCTACAGATGCTTGTCTTCATGTTCCCAGGTGAGGCACATCACTCTTCCTCCATTGTATTTAGTCGGGGGGGGTTCTGGGCAGAGTTTTAATGGGACCTTGCATTTTTGATGCCCTGAAAGGTGAAAGGAACTGCGTATCGCTGAGCGATATGCGTGCTTAATCAGATAATGCAGTTTAATCATAAAATAAATTAATGGGCCCTAGAAACTGTTTGAAAAAAATTTGGTAGTTATTTTGTCATGAAAGAAAGTGTAAATTTGTTGAAGTGTTGGTCTTAAAAACATATTTAACCTGATCAACATGATTAATGGTTACTGTAACACTGGTTCCAGTCATGGATGGCATCAAAAGTTTACTTAACATTATTATGCATTGGCATGTTCAATAATCAATATTGATTCTCAATTTTTTATGTGTGTTATTCCAGAGGAATAATTTACATGTACATATCTTAAAAATTGTGTTATAGCCTGACAGACACACATGTTCTCGCGATGTTAGTTGTTGTTTTAGGTTTAATCTTGTTGTGTGGTTGGTTCATTTGTGATGGTCTTCCTTGCAGCCGGCCTGTACTTCTGCTTCAAAAAACTCACCGATGCCAACATCTTCATTATCCTCTATGGCATCACCAGCATCTACTTCGCTGTGAGTATGCTTTCTCAGCTCACTCACGAATCCACTTACTCGGATTACAATTACTGTGAAAATGCATGAGAACAATTTAGTATGATTTCTTAGAAGATGAGTGTAATCACTTTGCATGTAACCATGATTGCAATCAGGATTATTTTCAGGAATGTAACAACATTAAACAAATCATTTTTGCATATACGTGTAGTTTTCTGTCTAGTAGATCTGCTTGATACAATGACATTGTACTCATGATAATAACCATAATTACGAATAATTTGGCATTACAATAGAGTATGATTGCCTTTTTGACCAATCTAATCAAGTGCGACTACTCACAAAGTTGTTTATGACTACTAAGTATGATTACCCCATATCTGGAATCCATTAAACAGCTCGCAAGTTGATGTTTGATAGGTCTGCGTAATATGTAGCGTATTTGACCTAATAAGCAAACAATGCACTTAAAAACAAATTGGGCCATAGAAATATTTAAAGGAATCTGTTGTTCTAAGCGTACAAAAAATTTGTCACTGTTTAACACTAGTGGTATCATTTGGTGACTAGTGTAGAACAACTGAAGACTGGTGCCAACTGTTTATGGCGACGCTTCAGTTGTTCCACACTAGTCAAATTACAATAATTATGGATCCTGCTGATTAAAAAATGATGCATTTGTTATCAATAAATTGAGCTTATGTGTGTATTGTAGGGTGTGATGGTGCGTCTGATGCTGGTGCTAGCGCCTGTCATGTGCATTCTGTCGGCCATCGCTGTCTCGTCAACACTCTCCACCCACATGAAGAACCTGGATGTCTCCCGACAAGATAAGAAGGCAAAGAAGACCGACGTTAACTACCCCTTCAAGAACGAGGTTAGGGTCTTGTGAACAACTGATTTCTGTTTATGCATAATTAAGAAAACCCAAATGTTGTCCATATGCATCACAACAATCATAATAATTTGTGTTAGATCTGTTTTACTGTCTTAATGTATTCGTCCATCTGTTGACAACTTTTTAACATTATATATATAGATTTCGAGATTGCCTGACCCTATCACTTTGATTGACCTCTAAAGTCCTGTTTCCGAGGGTTTAGGCTTGATAGAATTTTTTTTTTTATTATAATTATTAACCTTGTATAAAATAAATCATTTTAAACGAATTGTTGATAACCGATAAAGTGTAAGAAAAACAATGAAATCATTGAAAGGCGATTAAAATTTTTCACTTGAGAATACGGTAAAAAAGGCCTTTTTCTTTGTCAACTAGTGTGTTCTTATTTTGATGTTATTTATTGGCACTAGGTGGCGACTGCAGTGGTGCTTGTCGTGACACTCTTCCTTGTCACGTACACGTTCCATTGCACCTGGGTGACATCTGAGGCGTATTCGAGTCCGTCCATCGTGCTGTCTGCTAGAGGGGGTGACGGTAGCCGTATCATCTTTGACGATTTCCGCGAGGCATACTACTGGTTGAGACAGAACACAGAGGAGGTGAGGATTAGGCAATTGCTTCGACTCGGCGAATTAGGTGACAACATACCATTGGTTTTACAGGCCATGTAGAGATGTTGTGTTTTGATACTTTAATTGTGCGTATTGAAATATAATAATGCATTTATTTTTTAGACTGCAGTTGCCCTAAAAGCTCATTGCACAACATAAGAGGCATGAAATAATTTTGTTTAAGTTATACGTAGAAAATATATATAATCATAAGACTAACTGCATTAAAACTAATTAAATATATTTGTAGTTAAGAATTAGAAGTTAAATCTAACTGAATATTTGGGTTGGAATGTAATGTGAATATAATATCCCTGTCTGAGTGTTTCCCATGGAAGCTCTTTGTTAAAAGACACCTCTGTGCCCCAAGTACATTTTCCAGTGTGTTGACTCAAGACTTAATGCATGAACTTCTACTAGTAGGAAAGACTAAATGTTTGAGACAGCGTCCGTTGATACTTTTGATTGTGCCTTGTTGCAGGACGCAAAGGTGATGTCGTGGTGGGATTACGGCTATCAGATAACGGCTATGGCTAATCGGACAATTCTAGTGGACAACAATACGTGGAACAACACCCACATATCTCGTGTTGGGCAGGTGAGCCGTCAGGCTGACGTAGGTGTAATAATTTTGTGTGTATATGCCAACTCATGGTTTTCCTAAATTTGAGTCTTACAGGCATCGGAGGCATTCTTGTGTACAGCATACAAAAAAGAAACGAAAGAATAGTTCCTGTTACAAACACACACCTGTAATTGTAACAAAGACACGCACGCACGCACGCACGCACGCACGCACGCACGCACGCACGCACGCACTCACATGGGTAATTATAACACAAACACAGCACACCTGTTATTGTTACACCTGCATGCATGCACAATTGTAATGCAAACACCTGACATTGTAACAAAAATACACACCTGTAATTTAACACAAACACACCCGTCATTGTGACACAAAGACACACCTGTAATTTAACACAAACATACCTGTCATTGTAGGCGATGTCGTCAACAGAAGACAAAGCATATGAGATCATGAGAGAACTGGACGTCAATTATGTCCTTGTCATATTTGGCGGCCTCACAGGGTATTCGTCTGATGGTGAGTTTGTCCTGTCCATAAGAGAATTGTATCATCCCAACTAAACACCCCAGCCGAAGTCGTAAGCCTTCTGTGGAGGTTTGTGGAAAACTGTGCTTGTTTTGAAGAAAGTTCAAGATACTTTTCACAGTCTAATCTGGAATAACTAGCATTGGTGTTTTTCAGTTAATGAATTTATGTACCAAGTTTCAAGTAATTTCAGGCTTGACTGACCCATGGTCCAATTGGAGCAATTGAAAAAAACATTTCCAAGTTTTTGGTATAACTGTTCTTAGATGAAGTCATGAATGTCATTATTGTAAAACCCTTCTAAAAACACCGCCAAAGTGACTGGATAAAACGGTCTAATTACAGAAGCTGGTCAGATATGCAGATGTGCCAGAAACAGACAATGATAGAGTGTTTGTTTTCAAGGGATGGTCACTTTCGAGGGGTCATACTGAACTCTTTCATTGAGTTAAATGCGGACTTGCCTAAAACAGCTGTTTCCTGTTTCAGACATCAACAAGTTCCTGTGGATGGTGCGTATAGGTGGTAGCACTGACCGGGGTGCACACATCAAGGAGACCGACTATTTTACACCCCAGGGTGAATTCCGAGTTGACAAAGATGGCTCGTCTACCATGCTCAACTGTCTCATGTACAAGATGTGCTACTACCGCTTCGGCTCAGTCTATACCGAACAAGGTAAAGTGAAGCCTGCAAATATGCCGTAGTCCATTGAAAATAATGTAAAATGACAACATCGTAGCACAGCTGTCTTATGAACTAACAAAGTATTTACTATAATTTTGGATTTTGGTGATTTTAAGTAACATTAAAGTACAAAATCTGATTGTTTTTATCATAACGTCATTCTATATAATATGTCTATGATAGAAACAATCAGATTTTGCACTTTTAGCAATATTATGTTCCCGTTAACCTCATAATTGGCAAATCTCTATATGGCCTTTCATTTTTATATTATATCAACATGACATGTTAGTTCAGTGGCAGTATTCTGAAGTTGGTTGGTCATCTGGTTTTGTAATTTATGTGATTGTATTGATATTGGGGATAAGTTTCAATTATTTGTTTAAATGTCCTTTTTTCAAGAATCTAGACAAATGTTTATTTCTTGATATTATTTTGTGAGGCCAAATTCTTTAAAAATGGATCAGTTATTTAATTTTTCAAGCCATATAAAGATAATTAATTTATGTCAGTTTGTACAGTTTTGATTACTTTTACTTTTCGGTAAAGCCGTTTACCAATTTAACCTTTTAAGTCTGATCAACGGTTGGATAATATACACTTATAACCATCTTACATTATAACAGTATGCAACATTATAATTCTCACGTAATCTATAACATTGAATTGGGAATAAAAATGTGTAAGCCTGTAATGATTGACAAGGTTCGTATGAAGCCTGAAAATCCTTGAATAACATGGAACTTCGTTATTTAAAAATCAATGCTTTAAAAGCCTTCTAAGTTTGAGACAATTAAATGATGGACTTCCAGAATATTCAGTTCTCCGCCTATCCACCAATTGATGCCACATGCCTCGATTATTTTATCTGGTTGTGATATTCAAGCCGAGTACTTTGTCGTGAAGTTTAAATTTTACAACCTGTTGCAGGCAAGCCGACTGGCTATGACCGAGTGCGAAATGCCGAAATAGGCAACAAGGACTTTGAATTGGACGTACTTGAAGAAGCTTACACCACCGAGCATTGGCTTGTCCGCATCTACAAAGTGAAGGACCTTGACAACAGGGGGCGCTCCAGATAAACTGCAACGGCGAAGTTAGTTAGACGTGCTAGAATAAGATAGCTCACAGAATGAAATTGCCGACACAGCACGAATGGTTTTTAGCACACAGTTTTCCCCACGGTGGCAACTCTGTCCCACGCTGGCAGGATGGTAAAATGGTGAGGGCTGGGGAATCCTCTTTCTGAATGTGTATATTTGAATGTGAAAAGATATTACTTGATCAGCTTTAATAATGTTTACAAAGTGGCACCAGTTTGTCAGTTACCCAGTTAAGTGCTTATCCTTGCCAGCGTGTGCACACAGTAGCTGTATAGTTGTTTCTATGAGGGACCAACACGTTGGTTGAGTGACTCTCCAACATGATGTAAAACTTTATGAATAAACTCGTAAAAATGTGTCTAAATTTGTTTTGTAGTGTTTGATTATTAAGTTACTGGAGAAACATTATTGTGGGCAAAAATGTTTTTGCAATTTGTGTAGTATGAAATTGTTATTAATGCTTGAACATCCCACGTGTCTGAATACATTATGGGCCATGTAAAATTATCCATGTTTGAAATGAAAATGTGGTGCTTTGCGTTGTATAAATAAAGCCCCAGTTAGAATTGTCATACATGGTACATACACCTGTTAGAAAATGGTCAATCCAAACAGATATTTGTTTTGAAAACAGGCTACTTATCGTTGGCAGCTGTTGGTTTAGCTATTGACCAATCGTGTCCATGAACAATTAGACGATCCTATGTCATCTGCTGGTAATGTGCGTTCAGGTTGAGAAAACGCTAGAAATATATTGGAAAGGAACAATTCCATGTACAGGATATGGATGTAGACCAGTAACTAAGTTTACTACACATCAGAGAATGGAAATAAATAAAAAAATTATCCGTCAAATGGATTTGTGGTGTGTGTTGTGCTTGGTACGATTAGAGTAATTAACACATTTACTCGAGCATTTACTGACTAATTAACCTGTGTGTATTTGTTAATGTACATGAGTTGATTCCAGTTTACATTCAATTTTACCTGAGTCTACTCTTTTCGAAATGGCATGCTTGGTACATGTTCGATGTGTATGATGTACTGTGGACGTCTAGGAATTACATTGAACGCTAGTAGTTATCAGAGGTTTTTGGGACCTCTTATCAAGAGCATCAAAAGATCAAAGGAAAACCACCCTAATATCGCCCACCGCTAATGAGTGCGCGCAGCCAATCAGAAAGCAGCACTAGACCTTGGAGCGCCCCCTAGCGGCGGCGGCGCAGCGTGATGCGCGTGCCGCGCCCCTAGCGACCGGAGGAGGAACGAACAGTGACCGGTGGTCATCTATGATGGACATAGGAACAAAGAAAATACACGTAATATCACCCACCCACCACCACCCACCCACCCACTCACCCACGACAACACGTGACCGTGACCTCGACGGAGTGACCAGTCCGAGTGGTTAGCTAATGACAACTGGACGTCCGAACGACTGGAGTTAACTGTAAGCCGAAGCGTTTATCCAGCTGTGAGCCATAGCGCGAGATCAAAGGACGCTAATCTGTACAATGTAGCAAGTTAGCTGAGCTAATAAGTGATAAACAGCAACTAAGTTGCAGTGACGACATTGATGTGGGACCGCGGCATGTTATAGCCTGTTATATGTAGTGGACATAATACGTGATAAAATTAAAACCGATAAAGATAAGACGAATGTGTAAAAGTGAATAATTAGTCGACATGCATGGCTACAATATAACCGCTGGACGAGGGAAATCGGACCGTTCGTTAAATAAAATGTAGCAGGACGAAAATGGACATAAAATATAATATAATATAATATAATGTGCCAACACGCAGTTGGAGCAAGAACGCAATACAAGACGGGAATATAAGGTGATGCAAATTTAATAAAACGAAAAAAGAACAAGTACAAATATAAAAGCTAGTAGTAGTAGTAGTAGTAGTAGTAGTAGTAGTAGTAGTAGTAGTAGTAGTAGTAGTAGTAGTAGTAGTAGTAGTTATAATAAAGTCAAGTTCATGTTGGAACGGTGTTTAATACCGCCAACAACGGTAGTTATAATAAAGTCAAGTGCATGCTGGAACGGTGTTGAATGCCGTCAGCAACGACCGCCGGATGGCGCGAGTGGTCAACTTGCGCGCCAACGCAATGCGTAACGATACAGATCGACGACGCCGGAAGAGTGATGGGAGATGGACGGGACCGAGGTGAATGTGACGGAAAACGGTTGCGGGCGATGGGGCGTGGATGAGGACCAACTCATGCATCACCCGCTTCCATTTGGACATATGGGCCCGGAAGGCCATCACCTCGACCTCGTGGGCGTCGGTGGCGGTGTCTATGGCGGCTATGTCGTCGTCCCACTCTCCGGCGTCGTCGAAGTCCTCGTCGGCGGCGTGAGTGTCGGTGACGGCGGCGGCGATGGCGACCAAGTCGTCATCCCACGACTCTGTGGAGGCGGTCGAGGTATTGCGAAATCCATCGCCGTAATGAAACTCAATGGCAGTCATGACGTGGCGCCAACGGCTGGCATGTACACCGAAGGCCGACAGGAGACCGGCGTCGTAGAGCGCCTCCCGAAACAGGACGGTCGCCTGGCAGCTCCGGCGTAGGGGGGCGTCCTCCATCAACTCTATGAGCACGCACGCCCAGTTGAAACATGGAATGCTGTAATAAGTAAAGGACACAATCAGAGTCACAATATGCAAAGGCATAAGTTAAAACAGGTATGAGCTATGGAGAGCTATGAAAGTAACAAAATAGAAATAAATAAATAAATAAATAAAAGAAATACTCACACAATACCCTGCAATAGAGGTATCGACTGCAGGAGTTCCGCGACGACGACGAACTCCATGCAATCGTGCAAGGCGAATACAGACATTGTGCGTGTGTGGAATCGAAGAACTACTAACGGTGTCGACGGCAATGGCGGTTGTTATGACGACACGACGAACCCAGACGTCTTATATAGAGCATGCTAGAACTTACGTCAGCCTCGGAACAATACCACACTAATCAGAAAACAGATAAGCGGCCGGCAACTGTCAGCTTACCGACACCGGGCATCCATCACGCAAGGAAAAAAGCGGGGGTTACGTACTCTACAGTGCTAGAACGACGCGTAGTTAAGACAGTAACTGTACATGTTAACGTCATAAAGTCACCATGAACCAACCTATACGGTTTAAAGGTGGTAAACAGTTCCTGTCCAATTTCTACGCCTGCAGGATACACGCCTGTAATAGAGAATTCACCAGTGTCGAAAGCGCGTATCAATGGCAGAAGTGCATGCATCATGACGACATGCAGACGGCGCAAAGGATGCTGGCCACGCGCACGGGTCTACAGGCGAAACAGCTCAGCAAGTGCATACGAGAAAAGGAAATGTTACGCGCAGAATGGATGAGACAACGATATGCAATAATGTATGGGTTAGTGACCGTTAAATATCGCGATCCAACCCTACGTAAACGACTGTTGGACACTGGGCATTCCCAGTTGCAGGAATGGGTCAAGAGTCGGGAAGGATACTGGGGTGCACTGACATACAGTGGTCAAACCGGTCAGAACATGCTAGGTCATATAACCATGCTAGTACGCGAGGCCATACGATTACATCAGACTCCAGAGTACAGCCAGATTGCAGACATCCAGCGGCCGCATCACGCGATCGACCAAGGGTCGGACGCAGATACCAGACATGCAGCATCAGCATCGGCGTCACGCGCTCGACCAAGGGGCGACGATAAGAAAGCGCGCCACAGTCGGGGAGAGGGCTATATAAGCCCGACTCGGAGTGATCGAGGCATACAACCGCTCTCCGCTTCACAGACGACTTCGAAACCCTTCACGAACAGCACCAGCAGAGACGTAGAAATGGCCGCCACCACCGTCACCAAGACAACCAGCGACCAGGACGCCGAGATGATGACCACTCTGAGCCAACTCGAGAAGCAGGTAGGTAACGGTACCTATATAATAAGACGACCGTTAACCATAGTACAAATCGCCGTTCAAGAGAAATATATCGTTTATCCATCATGTCAGCAGTGCAACAAACGGGTCATTCCCGAAAACAATGGCTATGTGTGTCCCATTCATCGATGGCAGCGGGGTGTAGTGTATCGGTTCGCCATGCGTGTCCTCCTACAAGACGCCATCGGCAGCGAAGTGTGGGGAACCATATTTAATGACAAGGCTGTCCAGTTGCTAGGATACACGGGGAACGATTACATAAACATGACGTCAGATGCCGAGCGGTATGCAGCACTGGACATGCTGCGGGGGGCCCGAGTCATGGTGACCATTCGTAAACGTATGGCAGGACCGTACGTAAATTACACGGTGGCCAACATGGAAGTAGTCACAGTGTGAACCATTCTGTTGACAGGCTGGCTCGATCGTCGCTGCGGCAGCCACGGCAGTGGCAACCGGAAGCGGCGATGACATCATCGACGGCGATGGACGCGCTAAGGTAATGCAATGGTTACAGGCTAACAGCGCGGAAATACTGTTCTCCTCCTCGGTGGACAGCGGTTCGCCGCCACCAATGATTGTAATATCAGATGACGACCAGGGGGAGAACAGTGCGTCGTCACATTATAGCATTAGCAGTAGCGATGATATGGAGGCTACTGTTAGCGGTCTAGATAGGTTACGTGATAGATCCGAAGCCATGACCAATGAAAACATATTCTATAAGGCGCTAGAGGCCGCCAGTGTGCGATATGCCAGTGACGAGGTTGAACGCATAATGAATCTAAACGATGATAAGGATCGTTACGTGCCATCGACCAGCATGGTCATGCACGTCTTGCGGTGGCTATCTATAGATGTCATCGCAACGTGCGGGACCATGAAATGGCGTAACCGAGTGACCGAATTGGTTAGAAAGAGTATGTACGAAACATACGACAATAACGATATGCAGGGCGACGCGGAATAATATAACCCACGTAATGTAACCGATGCGTTCTGTTCAATAGATGGGACTGGAGCAACTCCAGAACGCGTATAAACGCGACCTGGCGGCGCTGTACCACGACACCGAGGATAAGGTGACACAAGCGGCGAAGAGACTGAAGACATCCTCGATGACAACCTCGTTCTACCCACCACCACCCCTGACCAATGCCGACTCGCCACCGGCAAACCAAGAGGAGTTGCTACCACCGTGGACCATCGAATCGGAGTCTGAGTCCGTGGAAGACGCGTTCATTATAAACACCCCTCCCCATTACTACAGTGAGGATGAGGATGCGATTGCCTCATCCCCCGAGCCCGCGAAAGCCGACGATGCGGACTTCGAATTTAGTCCCGCGTCGCCACCACTCGTCCAGCGCAAGCAGGACGACGACGACGACGACGACGACGACGCATCCCTGACGACCCTCTATGTATTCCCTGATAAAACCGTCGTATTGACCCGCGACGGCGAACAGGTGGACCTCCCCGATCAACGTACGATCACACACGCAAAGCCGGAGCCGGAGCCGCAGCCGTCGACGTCGACGGCGCATGCCCACGAAGAGGACGACGACGACGCCGACGACGAAGAAGAAGAAGACGCGGACAAGACGGGCAAGGTGTTTCTACAAAATGCAACTGCACCTCGCACGTATGATTACTAAACTGTGGCGGACAACCGCCCCTGCCACGGTGGAAGAGGTGACGGTCGACGTGTGTCGGGCACTGGCCGGCACGGTACTCTCCGCCGAGTATCAAGAACACATAATGCGATACGTGCGATGTGCCATCCGTCAACCGCGGGCAATAACGCGACCGCTTAGGTAGTATGCATAGTAGTAGATGTTGTTGTTGGTGTTTAAATAGGTGGTAATTAGTAGTAAACGTAATAATTGTATTATTAGTAATATTAACATTGGTGTTATGTAGAGTGAAGAGTATGACGACGAGGCACCCGTCCTCCCAGCCAGCATTCGGGAGCTATCTGGAGTATTGTTCTCCGCGTATATGACGTCGTCAACAGAGTATTATTATTAGTAGTAGCAGTAGTAAACATAACCTAGTTAGAAGTAGTTGGTGTATGACGTAATATGGAGTGATATATTGGTATCCTTTAATTTGTTCTGTAGGATGACGTACCTGTGTCACCGATTGAACTGCGTAGACGTGCATGCCGACAATTAGTGGTGATGATACTTGAATACATGATATCAACAAACGATGAACAGTAGATCTATTGTGTTATGTAGGAGCAGGAGAGGGAGGACGAGGTGCCAGCAAGGGACGAGATGAGACGTCCATTACATGATTTAATGAACGACATTGCTGACCACATTATTGAAATTAGTAAAGATAATAGAAAACATTATATCAGTATACGAATACAGTAGACGCATTTCTTGTTATGTAGGAGGAGAGGGAGGAAGAGGTGGAGGAAGCACCCGTGCTAGCAAGGGACGAGAGAAGACGCACAATACATAATTTAATACAGATAATTGTTGATTTCATGATTGAAACCCCCGCATTTCAATAAGCACCGTTTGCAACGGAATAATAGTAGGTAGTGTCTCTCTCTCTCTCGCTCTCTCTCTCTCTCGCCTGTATTGTATGTATGTATTCGCGCACATATTGTATTTGCAAGACATATAGTAATACATATATATATAAATATACATACCAACCTATATATTACATCATTGTACGGAACCTCTGTCGCGGTGTAAAAACCCACAAGTTAATAATCATTGTACTAGCCACTGGCGTGTCGATAACCGACCGTAAGCTAGGGGTCACTGGCGAGGATGTAACATTCCCACAAACCCACAAGTAATCATCATCATAGTAATTATATAGGTCTAACCGTGTATATGTATATGTATATATTATGTATATCGCTATGTCTTTATATACGCAATAAAACGTCTTACAATGAACGAAACGTGTTGTGAGTGGTGTTGTCATGAGTTGAAATATAACCCGTAGCCATGGATAGCGGGACACACAGTTGCCAATACCACCATAGGTGATACACCCTTCACCAATAACCTCCACCATCACCACCACCACCACCACCACCACCACCACCACCACCACCACCACCACCACACGTACTATATAGCTGTACTAAGAACCGCACTCTCTCAGTTGTAGACACGTAGAACAGAGCAGAGCAGCATGAAACGACACCAATGTCGTCACTGCGGACAGGTGCTCGACACCTATGCAGCGCTCAAACGCCACCTAGCGAGTCATGCGACACCGGCAGTGATCGAACATACGTATTCGGTGGCGCCACCACTAGATGTGCCACGAGAGGTGCCACGGGAGGTGCCACCTAGCGAACAGGCAAAGCGAACGAAGTATTCCTGTAAATGTGATGCAACGTTCGACATATGGGACGATCTGCAACACCATGTGAGGTCCGTATGTCGTCTTAGCAGTAGCCGTAGCCGTAGCAGTAGCAGTAGCAGTAATAGAAAACAGACCACAGTGTACACATGTGCGAAATGTGGAATGACGTTCAATAAACGCCTTAACCTGACCAGACACGTACGAAATGCGTGTACCGCCGACGACGACGACACGACGCCACCATCGCCTAAGATATCAATCAGGGAAGACACCACACCCAACCATCCACTCGTTACCGATGCCGACCCTATAGACCCACCTGCCCGACTCCCCTTCGCCGACAACCTGTCGCCGGAACTGTTAGATGTCGTACGAGCGCACTGGTCGACCATACGGACACGTGTAACGAGAGGTCCTCTTCAGTGCAGGTACGATTACAGAGTAACGACGCTGGACACGACCGTTCTAGAGCCGTCGTTGAGGAACGTGTTCCAGGAACAGACCAACGCGTTCAAGATTAACCTCAGTTACGGGTTCGTTCTGAGTAACAGGAACACGGGTCAATACAAGTACTACCATCCCTCGTGCAACTGCTGTGGACGCTACCTGGACGAGCCCAGTCTCATCACCAACAGCAAGGACTTTGATAAGTTCCTCGAACGCATCCGCGAAACCGACGTCTTGCAATGGGCCATCAATCAAAGACCGGATTCGGCGTGGGTGTGCGAACTCGTGACCAATGTCACATTTTTCGTCAATCGCATCATCGATCACCCGATAGGATGTGTAGGAATGACCGACCTTCCCATGTACATCAAGAGGAACAAAGCCGTCATCGCATTGGAAAAGGAGCCCGTCCATGCCAAGAGGTACAATGACAACCTGTGTCTCTTTCGATGTCTGGCCCTGCATCGCGGATGTGAACGGCGTCGATTGGAACCGGCTGTGGAGACGCTGTACGCGACGTACGCCCAAGACGGCGTACCCATGGCAGCATTTGCCGGGGTCACGATGGACGACCTCTATCGTGTCGAGACCACGTTCGAAACGAACGTGTGCGTGTACCGTCTCGTAAAACCGGATGGAGATGAGGTGGAGGAGGAGGATGGTGGAAAGTCGACCGCAGAACTCGTTCGTCGCTCGGTATGTAAGTACCCGGACACACTCTACCTCAATCTGCACGGGACGCATTATTCCTACATCCAGGATAGACGCAAGTACTGTCACTCGTACAGATGTCGGAAGTGCGGTGACTCGTTGTGGAAAGACGCATGGCATCTACGCAACCACGAGAGCACGTGTACGGGGGGTGTGCGCCGAGTCTATCCTGGTGGCGTGTACCATTCGACTCCATCGGTGTTCGAACGTCTGGCAGACGAGAACATCCGAGTGGCCGAAGCGTTGCAGTACTATCCGTACCGAGCCACCTTCGACTTCGAGTGTTGGTTCGACACCGAACACCTTCCGGCGGACAGTGCCCGGGTTCACTGGGTTGCTCGTCACGTCCCGTTGAGCGTCAGCGTGGCATCCAACGTACCCGGACACGAACAGGTGACATGCATCGTCACGGACGGAGACGTCAACAAGTTGGTGAGCACCATGATGACTATCCTGCAAGCGATGAGTGAGGCCGCGTACGACAAGATCAAAGACTCGTACGATCATGTGCTGGAACAACTCGCAGAAGAGGTGTCGAAATGGGACGCACGGGAGGAGGCTGCACGGGACGCAGCTGCACGGGAGGCCGGCGAGAAGAAAGGGCGAGCGGCAACCAATCCGTACAAAACGCTGATGGGACAAATGTATGGATGGATGCGTCAGTTACCCGTCATCGGGTTCAATTCGGGGAAGTATGATATCAATGCCATCAAACAGTTCCTCATACCGTACTTCCTGACGACTTCAAAGACCGACGTGGAACAGGACGAGGCCGCGGACGAGAGGGAGCAGGAGGGCAACAGGAAAGTCGAGACCGACGGCATCGGGTCAATGTTCGTAATCAAACGCAACAACACTTTCATGTGTCTTTCGACGGATCAGCTGAAATTCGTAGACATGATCAACTACATAGCCCCCGGGTTCAGCTACGACAAGTATCTGAAAGCGTACGGATGCGAGGTGACGAAAGGTCATTTCCCGTACGAGTACATGGACAGGCTGGAGAGACTCGACGACACCGCACTTCCACCGAAAGAGGCCTTCTTCAGTCGACTGAAGAACGAAGGGATTTCAGACGAGGATTACGCCAGTTGTCAGGAGGCCTGGCGCGTCAATGGCATGACGACGTTGCGCGACTTTCTCGTCTGGTACAACAACAGGGACGTGGTTCCCTTTCTACAGGCCATCGACAGACAGTTCGCGTTCTATCGACAACGGGGAATAGACATGTTCAAGCAAGGTATCAGCGTACCCGGTCTGACCCTGCTGTACCTGTTCAACGACCTGCCAGAGAGGACCTACTTTACCATCTTCAACGAGAAGAACAAAGACCTGCACGACCTCGTCAAAGCGAACATTGTAGGTGGGCCTTCGATCATCTTTCATCGCTATCACGAGAAAGGGGTCACCACGCTACGTCGGAACGAGTACGGAGAGGCGGCTCGTCCCTGTCGAGCGATCGTCGGATACGATGCGAACGCACTGTACCTGTGGTCGCTCATGCAGGACATGCCTATGGGATGGTACACGCGACGACGAGCGGAGAAGGACTTCCGCCCCGAATCGGCGCAGCTGTACGGACAGATGGCCGGAGAATGGTTGACGTGGGAATCCGAACGCACGGGACGGTCCATACGGCATCAGATCAACGGACGAGAGAAGCGCATAGGCAAACATCGGGTGGACGGATGGTGCAGCGAGACGAAGACGGCTTATCAGTTCCAAGGTTGCTTTTTTCACGGTTGCTCGTGCAACCGAGAGGAGGTGAACGCCGTCAACGGGAAACCCATGGCGCAACTGCTCGCCGAGACCCGAAAGACCACCGCCTACCTACGACACTTTGTCACGGTCGTCGAGTTGTGGGAATGCGAGTGGAAGGAGATGAGACGAACACCGGCCGTACGCAAGTGTGTGGATGCAGCATTTCCCCGACGTCGACACGTGCAATGGACGATGACGTCACAACAGATCCTGAACGGAGTGCGTGCCGGAACCGTGTTCGGCATGATCGAGTGCGACGTACGCGTACCGGAAGCGTTGCGCGCGCACTTTGCCGAGATGCAGCCCGTGTTCAAGAACATCGGTATGCAACGGGAGGATCTCGGTCCGTTCATGCGCCGATACGCCGAAGAGCACGACATAATGAAGACTCCGCGTCGCATGCTCGTGGGTAGTTATTGCGGCGACAAGATACTGCTCGCAACGCCACTGCTGCGATGGTATCTGGACCACGGTCTCGAGGTGCTGCACGTGTACCAGGTCGTCGAATACGATCCCGTTCCGTGTTTCCGGCGGTTCGGCGATGCAGTGTCCAAGGCCCGACGCGAGGGCGACGTTCACCGAGACAGGACCATCGTCGCGGACACCATGAAGTTGCTGGGGAACTCGGGCTACGGAAAGACCATCACCAACGTCGACCGACATCGTGACGTCAGCTACTGCACGGAGAAGGCGGCATCGCTCCTCGTCAACGATAAACGATTCCGTCAACTCGACATGGTCGTCGACGACGCGTACGAGATAGAACTGAACAAGAAGACCGTCAAGTACACCCTACCCGTACACGTGGGATTCTTCGTTCTGCAGTACGCCAAGTTGCGCATGTTGCAGTTCTATTACGATTTCATCGTCAGGTACGTGGAGCGCCCTCTGTTCGAGTACTGCGAGATGGATACGGATAGTGCCTATTTAGCCTTGGCCGCCGAGTCCGTCGACGACCTCGTGACCCCGACACTGCGAGACCATTATTTCCGCCATCGGTCGGAATGGCTGCCGTCCGAATGTTGCGACGACCATCGGAACGACTACGTGCGCTGTCGTCTCGCCAATAGACCGTGGGTCGGCGACGAGGCGTGCTGCAAGGCGCGCAGAGCGTTCGACAAGAGGACGCCGGGTCTGTTCAAGGTCGAGTGGTCCGGTGCGGGGTTCGTGGGGTTGTGTAGCAAGACGTACTACTGTTTCGGCGCCACCGACAAGTACAGCACCAAAGGGCTGAGCAAACGGCACAACACCATAGACAAGGACGCGTTCCTGGAGGTGCTCACCAACCGTCGGAGCGGAGGCGGTTCGAACCGGGGTTTCCGGGTGCATAACTCCACCGTCATGACGTACGTGCAGAATCGGGATGCACTCACCTTCTTTTACGCCAAACGCGTGGTGCACGAGGACGGGGTGACCACGGGTCCGGTGGACGTATAGTAGAAAAGGCGATGCACGCTGCACTCGTTTCACACGCAATCATGGATGCGCGATGGAAACACCCCTTCACGTGCATCGTCGCCGGACCGACGGGGTGCGGCAAGAGTACTTTCGTGACGCGTATGTTGCGTCACGCCGCTGCGATGATCGATCCACCGCCCCAGCAGATCACGTGGTGTTACGGAGAATGGCAAGAGGCTTACGCAACGACGGAATTGGGTCACGTGCGATTCGAGGAAGGGTTACCGACTGCGGCCATGTTCGATCCGACAACGAGGAACCTCATCGTCATAGACGATCTCATGGCAGAAACGGACGAACGGGTCACGACCTTGTTCACTAAAAAAAGTCACCACAGGAACACGTCCGTGCTGTATCTCGTACAGAACCTGTTCCCTAAAAACAAGGAGAGTCGCACCATCAGTCTGAATTCGCAGTACATGGTGGTGTTCAAGAATCCACGTGACTCATCGCAGATGGCGACCTTGGCTCGGCAGATGTATCCGGGACGCGGCAAGTTCGTGCAAGCGGCGTTTAAAGACGCCACGGCGGTACCGTACGGTTATCTGTTGGTCGATCTCAAACAGGACACGCCCGAGGACATGCGTCTGCGTACGGCCATCTTTCCAGACGACGGTGTTCAGTACGTGTACTTGCCGAAGGTATAAAACGACCGAGTGTGTGGATAGTCTCTTCATTCGCATCATGTCTACCCGGGTGAAGAGACACATCGTGTGCATACAGGCTCTGGCCAGAGTCAAGAACAACAAAATTAAAAGGGCTATCATCGCCAACGCCGACGCCGATCTGCTGTGTGCACTAGCCGAGTGTGCATACAACATACTAACAAAAAACATTCCATTGTCCCCTTTACAGAGGCAACGATTGAATAAATACAGGACGAAGTTACGCGCGTTGGCTAATAGACGAACGCCAGCTGCCAGGAGAAGACGTCTACTGCTGCAACCACAGGTTGGTGAGGGACAGAGCGGCGGTTTCCTATCGGCCTTCCTAGCACCGTTGGCCAGTTCGGTCTTGCTACCCTTGCTCCGAGAGGTGCTGAACAAAAGGTAGATACATGGAGCACGCACGCAAGATGGCCTTGGTGGACCCGCGACAGTTGGACACGCTTCGGTCACCCCCACCCCCACTCGCGACCGACACCTTAGGCAGGAAGGTGCAAGCCCTCGATGACGAGATGAAGACCATCCTGGATAGAACGGACCTAGACGACTGGACCAAGGTGACCCTGTATAATCAGGTGTTGCAGCGTTACAACGTCTTGGCCGATAAACGCATCAAGGAACCGCTACGCGTGGTCACGGTGAACGAGTCGGAGGTGGCGTCGGAGTCGGGGTCGGCGGGTGCAGTCCGCGCTCCTATTAGCGGACTGGAGGCCACCGTCTTGGCCACCGTTCCCAAGACCATGCGGGCCAAGGCCAGTCGTTTGATGGAGCATCTCAAGAGAGATGTCGAGTGGACCGCTCGCGGCGAACTGATACACGAGGGCGCGCCGGTTGTCGGAAGTAACGTGGTGGATCTCGTTAACGATCTGTTGCGTAAGAGAAAGACCGCTCCGACGGGTTGGCAGCCTTTCGCACGACAACTCCGTGCCATCAACCTACCCATGACGTTGGTCGGCAACGTCTCCAGGAGAGCCTACATACGTCCGGAGCCGTCGATCTCTCCCTCTCGTCGGTCACGTACTCCTCTGCGTGCTGCTGCTGCTGCTGCAGGTAGTGCACGAAGATCGCTAAGTTGGACACCCCTCGCCCGTCAGAGCCGTCGAATGGAACATACCATGCCCACCCCACCCCCCGAATCACGCAAGGCTCTGTCGTCATTGGCTGGTTGGGACAACCTATAGGATGGTACGCTGCGTGTCCGTAGCACAGTGTTCGTCATGTCGCCCGATCCACAGGACCTCGTGTACCGTTCCATCGTCGGTGCGATATTTATCAGTGGACTTTACATGATGGCTCACGGTATACTCCAAAGTTTTATGCTACAGGAGTTATCCGAACATCCATCGCTCGTCGAATGGAACATTCCTTGTCCACCCACCCACCCTCCCCCCGCATCACGCAAGGCTTCGCCGTCGTCGTCATTGGTTGGAAGGAAGAACGTATAAGGTGGTACGACGCGTCTCCGTAGCAGTCATGCTCATCGATCCACAGGACACGTACCGATCCATCGTCGCTGCGCTATTGTTCGAAGGACTTACCGTGCTGGGAGACGTTGCAGCCGACATTCTTCTACAACAGCTGTTATTCCGACTATGGTTACTCCGCTAGATCGTTGTTGTTCCACCGCTGTCATTGTGGGTGCCATAGTGTGCGTCCTAATACACGTCGGCGTGCTCCTCGTCATTCGTCAGCAGTGGGAATCCGAAGTCAACGTCACCGCCTCCGTCAACACTTCGATCCTCCACCTCTTTTGATGACTCAGAGGGGAGAAGAACGCTCCATGAGCGAGGTCTACTTCGATCCCACGAAGGTAGGCAGTTATGGTGGCGTCGCTGGCTTGCGACGCGTCACGCGTCTGCCACAGAAGGCCGTCACAGCATGGTTGTCGGCACAGGACGCCTACACCTTACACAAACCAGCGAGACGTCATTTCAAGAGACGACAAGTCATCGTGGGTGGTATGCATCAGCAGTGGCAGGCCGATCTCGTGGACATGTCGAAGGTCAAACGCGTCAACAACGGTATGACCTTTCTCCTCACGGTGATCGACGTCTTCTCGAAAGTGGCCTGGTGTGTTCCCATGAAGAACAAGTCCGCGGCGTCGTTGGTAAAAGCGCTGCAATCCACGTTCGTCGACGGTTGGCCACAGACGTTGCAGACAGATGACGGCAGAGAATTTCGGAACAAATCCGTTCAGTCTATATTGCGGAGTTACGACATCCATCACTTCTCCACGCACAACGCGGAGACGAAGGCAGCCGTCGTGGAACGGTTCAACCGAACGTTGAAGACGCGCATGTGGCGCTACTTCACGAAACACCAGACGTGGCGGTACATAGACGTCCTTCCGGACTTGATGCGATCGTATAACAATGCCCGCCACCGCAGCATCGGTATGGCTCCGTCACAGGTGAATGCACAGAACCAAGAAGAGGTGTGGCAACGTCTGTACGGTCACGACGGTAAGGGCGTGCCCAAGTTGCACGTGTCGGATCGCGTGCGTGTCAGCAAGTACAAACGCACGTTCGAAAAGGGCTACGAGACGAACTGGAGCGAAGAGTTGTTCACGGTACACGAGGTTCACCCCTCCGACCCACCCGTGTATCGCTTGCGGGACGATCTCGGCGAAGTGCTGGAGGGTACCTTCTACGAACTGGAGCTGCAGAAGGTGACGGTACCCTTTGATAAAGTGTACCGTGTTGAAGCGGTACTGAAACGCCGTACGGTTGGTAAACGTAAGGAAGCTTTGGTGAAATGGTTCGGCTATGGCTCCTACTTCAACAGCTGGATCGATGCCAAGGGACTCGTCAACTATAAAGCCTAGCCGCGTACATGACGACACTGCATTCGAGGAATGACACACGACGCGACACCACCACCACCACCGACCTGCCTCACCGCCATAGACGAGGAGGAGACGGATTGTACTGACGCTGCACCGAACGAGCCAGACAGCACTCCCTGGCATATTTTCGGTACCGCGTGTCCCAAAGAGGAGATCGTGTTTCTGTGTCAGGTCGTCGTCCTGTACACGGTCATTCTGATCAGCATTTACAACCTGACGACAGGTCGCGGCGATTCTAATCTGTGGACGGCTCTGCTGAGTAGTTCGTTGGGTTACCTACTGCCCAATCCCACGTTGAGACGCAATGGCGACTGATTTCTACATGACGCTGCCTAGCAACGCTTCCATGAAGATGCACCCCGACAACACCTTGACCCATTACGTCACGGCCTTGCCCCAACGCATCGATCTTACCGGCGAGTGGGAGTGTGGGTTGGCCGAGGTCCAGTATCCGCACACCTGGTACAACGTCACGGATACCGACGTCTGGTTCTTCCTCAACACGATCGATACTACGGACTCGTCCATACGTTCGAAGTTGCCGTGTGGGTATTACGACGATCCGTTTACGTTGCTGTATCACGTCAACAAGGGACTGTCCAATATGCGGACGTATGAGACACAGGCTCAGATCAGTTATAGTACCGTCACTCAGAAAATGACGTTACACATGACGGCGAACACCCTGTTCACCATACCGTACCACAGCGCGGTGGCGACCTTGTTGGGATTCCGCGGACCCGTAGCCAGCCCGGTGGAGTCGGGTGTGTCGTCTCCCGTCCTCCCCATCGACACCCGCCATCCCGACTCGTCGTACCCCTTCCACATCGAGGCCGACGATGTGGTGAACCTGACGCAGGGGTTCGACACCCTCTACATCTACACGGACGTCGTGGAGTCGCGTATAGTGGGCGACGCTCTCGCACCTCTGTTGCGCGCCGTTCCGATCAGCGGACGTAACGGCGACAGGGTGTCCGCTCGTTTCACCAACGTGCACTACGTACCGCTGTTGCGCTCGAACTTCGACTCGATAGAGGTGGATATAAGGAACGACATGGGTCGACGCGTGCCATTCGAATACGGTAGAGTGACGGTGACGCTTCATTTTCGTCGACGCAAGCCCGGACTGTTCTGATGAATTACAACGATTATTACGCGCGCCAGGCTGGCGGTGCGCTGCCCTACTTCGCCGGTGCGCAATACCAGCGAGGTCACGGACTGGGCAGTCTGTTCGGCAGTCTGTTGCGCAGCGCCATGCCGCTCATCAAGAGAGGTGCCGTGGCGTTGGGCAGGGGAGCGTTGAAGACCGGCGTTCGCATAGCCGGCGACGTCTTATCGGGTCAGAACATAAAAACGGCTGCCAAAAGACGCGTCACCGACGCCATCGGCAGTATTCGAGCCCCTCCTGGTAAACGTATAAAACGAACGGCCGCAAAGGCGACATTCACTGCAGTCAAGCGCCGCCGCAAGAAAAGGACGTCCCCGAAACGCGCTGCCGACATATTCGACGCCGACGACAAAGATGGCGTTCGTGCATAGACAGTCGTGCGAGGGAGTCAAGACCGAGCTGGATCTCTTTACCGTACCCCCCACTCAGACCTGCATCGTCGAGAGTCACGTGGTGGAACATCAACCCACGGCCTCTCTGGACTCTGGAGGACCGATAGAATTCTTCATCCCCGGATCGGGAGACGATTACATGGATCTCGCCAACACGATGCTACACTTGCAGGTGAAGGTGACGCGAGCCAACGGTAACCCTATCGACGCGGGCGAACCCGTGGGACCGGTGAACAACTGGTTGCATGCGCTGTTCAGCAATGTCGACCTCTCCCTGAACAACACGCTCGTGACCTCTTCGTCCTTCAACGCGTACCCGTATCGAGCCTTCATAGAGACGCTGTTGAGTTACGGATCCGACGCCAAGTCGACGCAGATGACGAATCAGCTGTGGTACAAGGACAAGGCCAGTCGCATGCACGCCACCGAGCTAGCCGCCGGACCCGATCCTAACCCCGGGTTCGTGACTCGTCGAGAGTACATATCCAACAGTCGCGTGGTCGACATGATAGGTCGTCTCCACGTGGATATGTTTCTGCAGGATAAATTCCTGATCAACGGCGTCGACGTCAAGTTACGCCTGGTGCGCAGTAAGCCCGAGTTTGCGCTGATGGCTGCTGGAGCGAACGAGTACTTGATAACCATCGTCAACGCGTCCTTGTTCGTCAAGAAGGCCACCATCGCTCCGGCCGTGCAGAAGGCTCACATCTTGGCTCTCGCTCGGACCACGGTCAAGTATTCGTTACGACCCGTCGAAACCAAGGTGTACTCCATTCCCACGGGTGCTCTGTCGCACACGCACGAGAACCTGTTCCTCGGCTCCCTGCCGAAACGTCTCGTACTGTGCTGCATCGACAACGACGCCTACAACGGCACGTACGCCACAAACCCGTTTCACGCCAAGAACAACGACATCAGCTTCGTCGCCGTGTACGTCGACGGTCGTCAGATACCCGCCAAACCCTTCCAGCCCAACTTCGCAGACAACCTCTTCGCCAGGAGCTACGCGAGCATGTTCACCTCGACCGGCAAGGTGTGGCAGGACGAGGGGAACTGTCTGACACGCGAAGAGTACCGAGACGGCTACACCTACTTCTGTTTCGACCTGACCCCCGACCAGTGCGACGGTCCCTGCTTTAATATGGTACAAAAGGGCAACCTGCGCTTAGAATTTCATTTCCGTGCAGCGCTTCAGACCACCGTGAACGTCGTCGCCTACGCCGAATTCGAGTCCGTGCTGGAAATCGACAAGAACCGCAACGTCATCTACGACTACTGAGATGGACACCCTGCAGATCGCCCGTCTACTGGCGATGGATCCGAACACCGCGTCCGTCTTTGGTGGCGTCGTACCCCGAGATGGACTGCCTGCAACAATTGACGCTCTGCCGATCGCCTTCGTGTGCAACACCGACGACGCCGACGAACCGGGCGAACACTGGATAGCACTGTACCTGTCCTCCGACGGGCGCGGCGAATACTTCTGTTCGTACGGTCTGCCGCCTCGTCACGCGGCGTTCCGCACCTTCTTGAACAAACACTGTTCCGAGTGGACTCATAACAGCACGAGACTCCAGAGTCCTCTGTCTAACGTTTGCGGACAATATTGCATCACTTATATCATGCTTCGTTGTAACGGCGCTCCTATGAGAACTTTCGTCAACGCTTTCCACACCGATCTGGTCGCTAACGATTGTCGCGTGTTCGATTGGATCAACCTGCTGAAAAAGGGTATACCGTACTATAACGTGTCATACTGAGCCTCTGGCGCGGTGGTCGCTCCACCCGTAAGCTCGCCCTCGAACCTCTGGCGCGGTGGAGACACCCGTAAGTTCGCGACCTCTGGCGCGATGGTCACCATTCGCAAGTCGCCTCGACTTCATCGTCATCATCTTCATCATACCCGACTCGTTGTATCCAATCGCATACGATCGCCTCGTTTGTACTGCTGCCGCTTTGTTGTATTTAATAAAATACGTGTGCACCGTACGATTGCGTTCGTCTCCTTACTGGGTCAACGACCCTTCGGCACATACACGTAACTAGGTCACTGTTCGTTCCTCCTCCGGTCGCTAGGGGCGCGGCACGCGCATGCGCGCCACGCTGCGCCGCCGCCGCCGCCGCCAGGGGGCGCTCCAAGGTCTAGTGCTGCTTTCTGATTGGCTGCGCGCACTCATTAGCGGTGGGCGATATTAGGGTGGTTTTCCTTTGATCTTTTGATGCTCTTGATAAGAGGTCCCAAAAACCTCTGATAACTACTAACGCTTGCTGTGCGAGTGTAGGCCTATGCCATTTGCCAAGACATGGCCAGAGTGCAAATTATTATCTGACCTGGAATCTGGTTACTTAGTAAGCATTAATTATACTAGATAAAATGCCCGTTCTCCAGACAGGATAACTTGGTGACTGTCACGATAACAATACTAAAAGCGTTATCACAGGAATATCCATCTATGGCGATGCGTTGGTAGTTGATGCTGCCAGTTGATGGCTCTCGACATTGCGGCGTAAAGCTGGCCGCACACCGCCCGGTTGTCTACACTGCGACGGTCGAGATGCGTCGGATCGTAGACAATCGGGCGGTGTGCGGCGGGCTTAATGCTGTCCGTTACAGTAACGTCTTGCGACACCTTTCCGTAACTTTTTTTGGGGACAATCGAGTAAGACGCAAGACGTTGTCAACAGTTGTAGGTAATTGTTGGCCTAGCGTTGCGGACGATTGTACTTAATAACTACAAAGGGTAACTCTCATAGAAAGGAAATAGCGGTGTGAATAAAAAAATTACTTACGATTCAACCGTCGGGTCGCAGATGAACCCCCTGAAAGATTGGCGCCCGAGTCGAAAGCGTCAAGGAATAGCGTGGTGTCAATTAATACATCACACAGTGACTACGTTAATAACTAATTATACCGCGTGACCTTGGTATTGCGTGGCGTGCGTGCGTGCGTGCGTGCGTAAGCAATGTGCGCGTACTTTGTGTGTGCGTGCGCGTTATAGTTATTAACGTAGTCACGGTGTGATGTATGAATGTATGTTACAAAAATATTAATAATATTTGCCGTGAGTTGATTGCCAGTTCTGATAGTGCAAAGGATGACGGAAATGTCAGACCGCTGCATTTGACACCATTGACCACGGCATTCTGTTGAGCGGACGACACGCAACTTTACGTTTCGTTTTGTCCTGGTGGACATGACCAGCTAAATGCAATAGAACGTCTGTGCAGTTGCCTCGAAGGAATACGGAAAAGGTCGCGTACCAATCTACTTATGTCGAATGAACAGAAAACGATTGTTGTGGTGTTTGGCGCCAAACACAAGCTGCCACTGACGATTGTTGTGGTGTTTGGCGCCAAACACAAGCTGCCACTAACAAAGGACATTCGCATTACTATATTGGCGAATCAACTGTGAGTTCATCATCACATGTTCGTAACCTTGGTGTTTTGTTTGAATCATCGCTCTGCATGACAAACCACATAAGTGCCATTTGCCGAACAGCACACATACACCTTCATCACATAAGTCGTATCAGGCGATATCTTACTAAAGATGCGACCAAACCACTGGTGCATGTTTTCGTCATATATAGATTAGACTACGGGAATGCGCTGCTAACTGAACTACCCTCGAACAGACGAATAAACTCCAACGTATTCAAAACATGGCGGCCAGAATAATTACGTTCACACCGCGCCGCGATCACATAGCACCGATTCTGAAAGAATTGCACTGGCTACCTATAAAGCGTCGAATCGAATTCAATATCCTTCTGTACGTGCTCCGATGTCTCGATGGAACGGCACCATTGTATTTTGATAACATGTCAAAGAGACGTTGTTCTACAGGACGCACACGTTCGTCCCAGCAACACCTGCAAGAAGTGCCGTGAACAAAGCGTCGGCGATCGGTCGTGATTGGCCCTCGACTGTGGAACTTGCTGCCGATTTCCATCAAATGCAGCAGAACCTATCAGTGTTCAAAAAGACACTTAAAACACACATGTTAAAAGTTGAATATTGCTGACATTTTACTGACATTTCTTTGTGACTGTGGACACTGTACTACAACTCATCTGTGTGCGTGGGTGTGTGTGGGTGACTTCATTTTCGCAGGTCGGGTGGGTGGGTGCGTGCGTGCGTGCGTGCGTGCGTGCGTGTGTGTGTTTGTGAGCGTGCGTGCGGGCGTGCGTGCATGTGTGTGTGTGCGTGTGCGTCTGTGACTTCATTTTCGCAGGTTGTCCAACTTCAGGCGTATTGCCGTAGAACCGGCGTCATGTTGACTGCCTGCAGTGTACGTGTCGCAGTAGAGAGTAGATAGTTGGCAGCGATGCAGTGGAGAGTGTCCTAATATAGGACCAATTGTTACACGTGTAATCTAATCGTAACTGAATTCACTGTGAGCATCTGTAAAAGCAATAAATAGGCGCTTCCTAGTTTTGACAAGGATGTGGATGTGTTTATTACTAAACATCCAGTTATTGTTACCGGAATCAGACAAGACTGCCGTTGGCGATCGCTTTAATTAAATATTTAAATGTTCCCGTGTAGCAGAATGTCACTATGCCAGCGTGTGACGGTCGTGAAAGAATGCCGTGGTTAAGTGCTGCAGGTGACTGTCGGTTTATAGCGCATGCCAGCATACGTCCGTTAGTAAAGCTGACGGCCGCAGGGTTTCCCGCGTGGTAGTTCCATACCTGTTCACAAGGCTCGAGTGTAACGGCAAATATTAGTCCTAAGTTTGATTGGCTGGAGACTGATCACCTTTTTGGCCGTTTTACATATAATTTTACTTACTTACTTATTTACTAACTTTATGTATGTCATCCACTTAACCTGTTAACATGATTTCCTTCCAGTGGTTACCATTTGTCATGGCGTTTACCAGAATAGCCCAAGTGAGCATGGTGTCCTTCTCAATGGTAGAGGCGTTTGGGCGACTTCTTCTCCGAAGACTATCGGACTTCCAGAGTAAAATGTACTTGCTACTTCATCATAGCACATCACATGCCCTGCCAGACGAAGACGACGTTGTCTCACAATGGCGTAGATCGGCGGGACGGAGCCATACAGTTCCTGGTTGGTGGTGTGATCGCGCCAGGACACATTGAGGATTTAGCGCAGTATTCTTGTCTGTGTCATCAAGTGAATTCTCCAGAGTTTGTGTCGAGGTCCATAATTCGCAACCGTGTATACAGTTACACATCAAGCACTTTCATAACAGCACCCAGCATATTTATAGTCACTGCTCACTCATGGAAAACAGCGCAGATAGCTTCAATCATCTAGTTCCAATCCACTTTTCGTTCCCAGTGCTAAGACAATAAACTTCGGAACTAGAGCTTCCCCAGATGCCCCACCAACTCCGTGGAAGTCACTCCCTGTTAGCCTTAAGTCAGGAAATATAATAACAGCAACTGATCATGACTGGAGTTGCTGAACGATTAGAAACTGCCTAACCCTTTTGTTTTGGTGCGCTGCTGAGCTTGGGTTTCCAGAGGGGTTTTGCGCAATATATGTTTATTTTTGTATTGTAGGCCTACATCTACCGCTTATTCCACTGCCGCCAGCACGACGGGGCGCGCGACGACACCACGCGGCATACGGCCTGAGCTTGTATCGTTTCGGTCGAGCTCTCGTGCAATGACAAAAACACATTTGATTGACAAACAGCGCTGTCTCGAACCGACCCCATTTAGGGAAACTCGCGCAATCTTGCCCAAACGAAACAGAACCAATGAAATACAGCAATAAACACAACCAGCGTTACTTGATATAACAAACGTAAACCCTACATCAATTATATTTAAGAACATGGATATAACGACATATATCTAGTAGCTTTTATAAATGTGTACAATTTAATGTGTAAAATTTTTACACTTGCTTAACATTGTCAACATTAAGTTATTGAATAATTTTGAGCATATTTGGCTTTAATCGGTAATTTTGCAGTACGTATTTTTGTGAAAGACTTGCCATTGCAGAATACACCACTAATTGTTAAATTCGTTGGTTCCCGAGTATCATAAAAATGACAGCGTTTTGGGGTACATACGTCATATAACGACTGCCGCAACTGTCAAATTCTGGTTCCTGTTTATCTAAATATGCACACATTTATTCTATCTGTAACATATACATTCACAAGGTAGCAATCTAAGCCCACATTTCGGTGTGTGCGTACGTGACCCCGGGAGTGCACGAAACATCTCTTGGGCACAACACATTACATGTTGTGCTTTACACGGAGAAGGACAGCGAAGACAAGTACTGGAGATAATAATAAAAAGACACACACATCGAAGGACACAAAGCTAGGCAAAAAATAAGATATATTAACAGGCTAAAGAAGAACCCCGAACAATCACCCCGTTAGCGAGATGGGTTCACGCGCAATTCAGTAACTGCGTTGTCACCCACACAGTAACTCATCCAATCCCTCACTCACTCACTCACTCACTCACTCACTCACTCACTCACTCACTCACTCACTCACTCACTCACTCACTCACTCACTCACTCACTCACTCACTCACTCACTCACTCACTCACTCAATCGTCTTCGCTCCCACTGGAACATTACGGGCCACAAAGGTCCTCTAGTCATCACAGTATTGGGCGAACCAGCCGAGTTCAACCCAGGTCTTCCCAACCACCTTCGCAAACCCACACCGGTTTTCAGGGAGAAGTTCATCAGCTTCATTGTCCTGCCAGGCATTCTGCATCACTCGTCCTTTGCAGCTTGGATTTAGCTTGTGCATAACGCTGGTTTCTCATTCAGGAGTGATGCAGTTTCATCATCATCATTTTCATCAAACAACTCCTTGTAGTTCTTTATTGTCTGTGCCAGTGTGCCAGCGTGCATTTGGCACATTTCTCACGAAGTCTCTCCCAATGTTCGTTGGTCGTGACCTCGCATGGGAGGTTTATCAGGTTGGCTTCCGTGTTTGCTTGCAACTCATACTGTATCTCAGTGTCTGCCAGCTTGTAACATTTAACTCATACTGTATCTCAGTGTCTGCCAGCTTGTAACATTTAACTCATACTGTATCTCAGTGTCTGCCAGCTTGTAACATTTAACTCATACTGTATCTCAGTGTCTGCCAGCTTGTAACATTTAACTCATACTGTATCCCAGTGTCTGCCAGCTTGTAACATTTAACTCATACTGTATCTCAGTGTCTGCCAGCTTGTAACATTTAACTCATACTGTATCTCAGTGTCTGCCAGCTTGTAACATTTAACTCATACTGTATCCCAGTGTCTGCCAGCTTGTAACATTTAATCCATACTGTATCTCAGTGTCTGCCAGCTTGTAACATTTAACTCATACTGTATCTCAGTGTCTGCCAGCTTGTAACATTTAACTCATACTGTATCCCAGTGTCTGCCAGCTTGTAACATTTAACTCATACTGTATCTCAGTGTCTGCCAGCTTGTAACATTTAACTCATACTGTATCTCAGTGTCTGCCAGCTTGTAACATTTAACTCATACTGTATCCCAGTGTCTGCCAGCTTGTAACATTTAATCCATACTGTATCTCAGTGTCTGCCAGCTTGTAACATTTAACTCATACTGTATCCCAGTGTCTGCCAGCTTGTAACATTTAACTCATACTGTATCTCAGTGTCTGCCAGCTTGTAACATTTAACTCATACTGTATCTCAGTGTCTGCCAGCTTGTAACATTTAACTCATACTGTATCTCAGTGTCTGCCAGCTTGTAACATTTAATCCATACTGTATCTCAGTGTCTGCCAGCTTGTAACATTTAACTCATACTGTATCTCAGTGTCTGCCAGCTTGTAACATTTAACTCATACTGTATCTCAGTGTCTGCCAGCTTGTAACATTTAACTCATACTGTATCCCAGTGTCTGCCAGCTTGTAACATTTAACTCATACTGTATCTCAGTGTCTGCCAGCTTGTAACATTTAACTCATACTGTATCTCAGTGTCTGACAGCTTATAACATTTAACTCATACTGTATCCCAGTGTCTGCCAGCTTGTAACATTTAACTCATACTGTATCTCAGTGTCTGCCAGCTTGTAACATTTAACTCATACTGTATCTCAGTGTCTGCCAGCTTGTAACATTTAACTCATACTGTATCTCAGTGTCTGCCAGCTTGTAACATTTAACTCATACTGTATCTCAGTGTCTGCCAGCTTGTAACATTTAACTCATACTGTATCTCAGTGTCTGCCAGCTTGTAACATTTAACTCATACTGTATCCCAGTGTCTGCCAGCTTGTAACATTTAACTCATACTGTATCTCAGTGTCTGCCAGCTTGTAACATTTAACTCATACTGTATCTCAGTGTCTGCCAGCTTGTAACATTTAACTCATACTGTATCCCAGTGTCTGCCAGCTTGTAACATTTAATCCATACTGTATCTCAGTGTCTGCCAGCTTGTAACATTTAACTCATACTGTATCTCAGTGTCTGCCAGCTTGTAACATTTAACTCATACTGTATCTCAGTGTCTGCCAGCTTGTAACATTTAACTCATACTGTATTCCAGTGTCTGCCAGCTTGTAACATTTAACTCATACTGTATCTCAGTGTCTGCCAGCTTGTAACATTTAACTCATACTATATCTCAGTGTCTGCCAGCTTGTAACATTTAATCCATACTGTATCTCAGTGTCTGCCAGCTTGTAACATTTAACTCATACTGTATCTCAGTGTCTGCCAGCTTGTAACATTTAACTCATACTGTATCTCAGTGTCTGCCAGCTTGTAACATTTAACTCATACTGTATCTCAGTGTCTGCCAGCTTGTAACATTTAACTCATACTGTATCTCAGTGTCTGCCAGCTTGTAACATTTAACTCATACTGTATCTCAGTGTCTGCCAGCTTGTAACATTTAATCCATACTGTATCTCAGTGTCTGCCAGCTTGTAACATTTAACTCATACTGTATCTCAGTGTCTGCCAGCTTGTAACATTTAACTCATACTGTATCTCAGTGTCTGCCAGCTTGTAACATTTAACTCATACTGTATCTCAGTGTCTGCCAGCTTGTAACATTTAACTCATACTGTATCTCAGTGTCTTCCAGCTTGTAACATTTAACTCATACTATATTTCAGTGTCTGACAGCTTATAACATTTAACTCATACTGTATATCAGTGTCTGCCAGCTTGTAACATTTAACTCATACTGTATCTCAGTGTCTGCCAGCTTGTAACATTTAACTCATACTATATCTCAGTGTCTGACAGCTTATAACATTTAACCCATACTGTATATCAGTGTCTGCCAGCTTGTAACATTTAACTCATACTGTATCTCAGTGTCTGCCAGCTTGTAACATTTAACTCATACTGTATCTCAGTGTCTGCCAGCTTGTAACATTTAACTCATACTGTATCTCAGTGTCTGCCAGCTTGTAACATTTAACTCATACTATATCTCAGTGTCTGACAGCTTATAACATTTAACTCATACTGTATCTCAGTGTCTGCCAGCTTGTAACATTTAACTCATACTGTATCTCAGTGTCTGCCAGCTTGTAACATTTAACTCATACTATATCTCAGTGTCTGACAGCTTATAACATTTAACTCATACTGTATCTCAGTGTCTGCCAGCTTGTAACATTTAACTCATACTGTATCTCAGTGTCTGCCAGCTTGTAACATTTAACTCATACTATATATCAGTGTCTGACAGCTTATAACATTTAACCCATACTGTATCTCAGTGTCTGCCAGCTTGTAACATTTAACTCATACTGTATCTCAGTGTCTGACAGCTTATAACATTTAACTCATACTGTATCTCAGTGTCTGCCAGCTTGTAACATTTAACTCATACTGTATCTCAGTGTCTGCCAGCTTGTAACATTTAACCCATACTGTATCTCAGTGTCTGACAGCTTATAACATTTAACTCATACTGTATCTCAGTGTCTGCCAGCTTGTAACATTTAACTCATACTATATCTCAGTGTCTGACAGCTTATAACATTTAACCCATACTATATCTCAGTGTCTGACAGCTTATAACATTTAACCCATACTGTATCTCAGTGTCTGCCAGCTTGTAACATTTAACTCATACTGTATCTCAGTGTCTGCCAGCTTGTAACATTTAACTCATACTGTATCTCAGTGTCTGCCAGCTTATAACATTTAACTCATACTGTATCTCAGTGTCTGCCAGCTTGTAACATTTAACTCATACTATATCTCAGTGTCTGACAGCTTATAACATTTAACTCATACTATATCTCAGTGTCTGACAGCTTATAACATTTAACCCATACTGTATCTCAGTGTCTGCCAGCTTGTAACATTTAACCCATACTGTATCTCAGTGTCTGACAGCTTATAATATTTAACTCATACTGTATCTCAGTGTCTGCCAGCTTGTAACATTTAACTCATACTATATCTCAGTGTCTGACAGCTTATAACATTTAACCCATACTATATCTCAGTGTCTGACAGCTTATAACATTTAACTCATACTGTATCTCAGTGTCTGCTTGTAACATTTAACTTCTTCGGGAGCCGGGCGTAGGTCCAGTTTTCTTCGAGTTGGCTCAACGTGGAAATAGCTGAGTGATCGAATGAGGTACACCGTGAATGTGCTGACTATATACAACGTGAATGTGCTGACTATATGCAACGTGAATGTACGGACAATATACAACGTGAATGTGCTGACTAGATGCAACGTGAATGTGCGGACAATATACAACGTGAGTGTGCTGATTATATGCAACGTGAATGTGCTAACTATATACAACGTGAATGTGCTGATAGTATACAACGTGAATGTGCTGACTGTAATACAACGTGAATGTGCTGACTATATACAACGTGAATATGCCGACTGTAATACAACGCGAATGTGCTGATTATATACAATGTGAATGTGCTGACTGTAATACAACGTGAATGGAATGGGCTGACTAGATGCAACATGAATGTGCTGACTGTAATACAACATGAATGTGGAGCAGGCTAAAATCTGGATGAAATTCATGCTGAGCGCCTACATGTCCAGAGTAATCATCCAACCCTTGCTGAAGGTTTCTAAAGTTGGAGGTATGTCTGTGCACTCGGACAGTTGGTTCTATAGTCGGATACCAGAAGTGAAGAAAGAGCACACGAAAGAGAAAAGAGGTGCATTAAAACAGGTGCATCAACATGGCTGCTGGAATGTCTATCAGATGATATGTGACACAATTTGTATTGTCCAAAATATGAGTGTATAAACGGTCCCTAAGCTTGTAGCCGGCAGCACCAGTGATGTGTCGGCATGCTGTAATTGTTCGGACACCTGGAGCATGACTATAAAACGACCGGACAACAGAGCGTTGTCCACTCGTCTCGTTAGCCTACCGTGCTGACACTGCTGCCGCTGACCTAAACGCCGAGACACCACGATGAAGCTCACTGTCGCGTCTGCTGTTCTCCTTGTCACCATTGCTGCCGCCTCGGCGCAGTACGGTGACAGCTATGGTGGTTATGGTTACGGAGGCGGCTACGGAGGTGGTTACGGAGGCGGTTACGGAGGCGGTTACGGAGGCGGTTACGGAGGCGGTTATGGGGGTGGTTATGGGGGTGGTCACGGAGGACACTACGGACCAGGCCTGATGCACGTGTAAGTACTTTTGTCTCTTTTGTTTGTTTCCTCACTCGTATCCGAGAATGTATATATATATATATATATATATATATATATATATATATATATATATATATATATATATATATATATATATATATATATAACTGTAAAGAATAAAATAAACCACTATTTTAAATAAATGGATTGAAATACCACCAGTGACACCTAGCTGCAGACGAAGGACATAATTACGTGGAGCGTCATGATCGCCAACGTCTCCAGGCTTGGCACCGGCTGATCGATATAATAATTCAAAGATATTACAACAATACCACAGTACAATTGACGTGTCTGTTTGCATGTATCCATGTATTTCGGCATGTTGTCTCCGTTTCTTCTCAGCAACCAATCGGAAATACTGACTTCGGATTCATTATAGTCTCTCTGACATCATGTGAATGATAGACCCTCTATGAACATTTGTACTAGCGAGGAACCAAATTAATCGCAAATCCAAAAACGTATTTGTATATTTGAGAACATTTGCCAGGCAAGCCACATCCTTCAACAATACGTCATATGTTCTCGCTAAAACGTTACCATAACGCATAGTTCCCGAGACTGGTCAAGGATGGAAATAATAACAACAGAAGTTAACTTATTTTATTATGCACCCAATTTAATATTTCAATGTAGAAGAATGATTGCAATTCGTGTTTTTACCACGAAGAGCAAACTATGTCAGTTTTAGAAGAAAACCACTGTTCACTATCGAAACTGGGACTCTTTTAACTGTAGGGTGCAAACCTCGCGATATTAATTACTACAATCGAGAAACAGCGAATGATAATAATTCTATGTCAGATTAATAATACATAATTAATTGGCATTAATTGGCATACTAATGTGCGACAAATAAAAGGCGAATGGTAAGTACCGGAAGTAATGAATGATTTTTATTTTTAACCATTGTACATCGCTTCGGTTCTATTTTTAAATGTCCATGCAAGATTAATCGGAACATCCAGAACAGATATAACCGAGTTTTTAATGTAACAAATATCATGTGTCGACAATGATCCATTAGTTATACGAGAATATCGATCATATATGGATGTTGTTACTTGTTAGTGCAATTAAATGAGAGGAAACCATGGCTGAATTTAACGACGTTTCATGATGTATCGCTAGCAGCAACTAGCTGGCACACTGCGCACATGTAATCGCCTGCAGGTGAATTGAATGTGTTAACTTTATATTACTCAACTAACCTGATTTTAGGAAGTTATTAAATGTACACTTTATCGTCTAGATGACAAACTGTATATTGGGCATCTATTATACGGATAATACCGGCAATATTTTCGTAACTACGTCAACTTCTTTTAGATCGAACGGCATTGCTGCCCCCTACCGGAACGACCAGCGTCAAATTGCAGTGAATCACGTGGCAGAACAGGTGGGCTCCGGAACCGGAACTGCTTACCACGATGGCGTGCCGGGAACTGGGCGCTACTTCGGCTACGGTCACAATGGCTACAATGGTGGCTATGGTGGCTACTAATAAATATAACAAGTAAGATTGGTTCTAGTTATAATAATGCCCATGGTGTATACTGATGATTACAGCCATACATGTATAAGGTATTGCCTAGGCGCCATACCAAATTAATGAAGAACATAAAGGTAATATTGCAGAAGCTGGTACGGAATGCAAATTCATTGAAGCCAAACTTCCGATTTGTTTAAGTGAATTGTGAGATATAGTTGGTAAGCAAGGGAATGCAAAGAGTTTTCCATAGACAAAAATAAGAGGTTAACAATAGTAAGGTTTGCAATTACATGTAGTGTCGTAACAGCACATCATATGCAAGGGACCATGAACTGCTATAGTCAATAGTAATATTTTGTGTAGTTAGGAAGAACGACACATAGAGAAATGAAATGACAGACACAAGAAATGAGAGGCTGGAAAATTATACATTAAATATACATATTTAGACTTTGCCATTTGGTGACAACATTCATGTTTCTGACAGTGACCGACAACGGTGTTTTTGACTTGACGACGACAACAATTAAGGTGTCATTTTATAAAAGATATCCACTGAACTAAATTATCCTTTTCCATTTTAGGACTGTTTTACAACTGAACAAACATTGAAGACTCAGCACAATTCCCGACACACTTCAACATCCAGATTTGAGACACTGGGGGAGCCGGACTGAAAACCAGGGAGATATTTCAATAAATCGTTGTTTCTCTCTTACGCAGTAGACGTTGTTGTAAATATCGATGATAATAAAAATCGTGTTTTGTAGACGAATTTTGGTTATCTGCTGGAATTGTATAGATTGTTCTATGCTTTGCAAGGAAAACGTTTTTTTGTAAATTCAGCAACAACTACGACTACTACTGCTATTGTTGCTGCTGCTCCTACCAAAAAAATATTGCTACCACTACTATCAACACCACCACCACCATTGCCGCCGCCGCCGCCGCCACCACCACCACCACCACCACCACTGCCGCCACCACCACCACCACCAGTCCCATTTGCTGCAATCAACCAATGCGCTACGTCGCTTGGTTACATCCGGGCAAGTTGTCTTCAGCAAATGTAGCCTCGCTTCAATCGTTAATGAACTCGTGGCATACACGTGATACTTTGCACAGTACATATTAGCCTGCGATTCGTGTATGTTAGTCGAATCGTAGTTTTTTTTAATGAAAAGTTAAAACTTATTTAGAACTATATCAATCTCAGTTCCGCAAGCGGCCACGCTGATTAAAGTTGCCTCGAGTGTCCAGGCTCTGTGCTGTGGCGCCACCGTTTGTCGCACACATATTTAAATGATTCGTGGGATTATGATTATGCATATGTAATTACAATTCTCGTTTGCTGATCTATTTTGTTTTTGATGAGATGTTGTTTATATGGGCATTCTATCGAAGATATGAGGTTATCGTAACACCAATATATTTAGCCTATGAGAGTTTCTATTGTTTGATCATGATATATTTTGTTTCGCAAGCTTGTAAAGATCCATATACTACAACCTTTTAGGTTCTGTCAGATAAAAACAATATGAACCATTAACATGTTTTACCTCGGATGGCATGGTATTGGAGTTTATAAACCAGCATGTTGTGACTACCTTTATCAAATGCCTTTGACAAATCCACCATTATGATGCCCGTTTGTGCCAAACTGCATATAGCTAACTAAATCGTGAACAAATTGAATCAGTTGCGTTACAAGACACCCAAGAACGAAAGCTGTTGAATATGATAATATATAATATATTTTGTGAATGTGTACATACAACGCAAGTGAGGGAGAATGGTCTATTATTTGAAGCTACATATTTTTGGCCTTTTTTGAAAATTGGCGAGACATTTACTGTTAACCAAACTGTAGTAACGCCTCCTGTGGCATAACACTTTTGAAAGATTAAAGTTAACGATGGTGTAATTTCAACAGCCAATTCTTTAATACTATTTGGTGGCTATTATCTGGTCTGGTATCTGTGCTTGATAAGGTTTCAGATTAAATTATCCAAACATGCTACACACATTGGGATGGAGGCCGCTGGCACAAGTCAGCTAAGCTCTGCACGGTGTATCTTCAAATCAATACCTTGTTCCTGTGAATATTATCAATATGAGACTACATTCATTAGCCTACCATATTCCTTACTCCAGATGCAATTAGCACTTACATTCTTCCGTCTAAGTACTATTCGACTGTAGACCCCCCCCCAAACACGTTGTTGACGTAAATAATCTGGATGCATTTAAGAGCATCCTTCAGACATTTCATTATCCTATACATTATATGCAAACAACATCTAAATTTATACTGTATGTAAGTTATTTTTTAATGTCCGCCTTTCGACCTTAGGTTGCGTAACCGGTTCTGTGTACGTAACTACCATGTTGACGTGCGCAAAAGAAATCGTACTATTTAGTTATCATAGACAAATAGGAACATAATAATTCCTACTGATATTTAGTTTAAATTATTTGATTATTCTATTAGAAAAGTGCTGTGATTTTTGGATTTGAAGAATTATATAACTTTGGACACTATTTCACTTAAGACTTTGAAAGATAGCCATATACCAAAGGGACTGGAGGTCCATATTGGATTGATTTTTAAAATGTAAAACCGAAAGTACTGTAAGAAAATATAGCACTCGCAAAATATGAAGCCGGCAGTGGTAGGGCCTGCAAAACAAAATTTGACTGGGTGATGCAAGGAGTCATAATCTCTTGCAGTAGCTGGATTTTCTTCCAGGAAACGCCGGGCAAGTCAATTACTGATGATGATGATAATGCTATTCATAATGCATATATCGTTAATATTTTTGGCCAAATTATCCTTTCTAGAAAGTGCAGCACATTTCTCTTCTAACACTTTTTTGGACACGCCTCACACTTACCAGTCGCTTAAAACGAAATGGATTGATCTTCATGCTACAACACCGCTAGTCGTAGCGTCATGCAACACAGGTACATTTGAATTTCTATATGACGTCATGTACATAAGAAGACAGTAAATGGACAAAAACGTAGCGTGCGTTTCCAAGTTCAAGTATCTTAGCTCTACAGCCACAGAAGATGCAAGATGTGTAGCAGAAATCAAAATATAAATTCAACGGCCACATCTGCACTTGCCAAGACTTGGACTATCGGCGCATTAAAACCTTAAGTTCGTGCAGCTCCTAAGCAGAGGATCGCGCCCAAAGAAAAATGGAACATTGCATGATTAGGGCCATCATCACGTCGTCCCAGCGGTCTAGTTAGCTATGGGACACACAGAAGAAGAAGACGTTAGACTTCTTGCCGACGGCATATTGATCAATAAAAGTCGTCCTTTTAGCGTGGACTGCTACGTCGCCTGGGATCTAAACATTCACGCGTCGCCTGGGATCTAGACATTCACAGGAACACCGGAAACAAAATACAATTTCCACATTTAACAAGATTTAACAAGATTGCCATCCCAAACAACAAGTTCCAGATGACAAGTGGGCAAGGAAGCCATTGGCTTATCGAGAGTCCAACAATTTTCTCATCTATGTGTAGCCCGCCCTTATCAAATACCTGTCAATTCTATTTTTAAACATATTCACACTACTAGCATTAACACAATAATTTGGCAGTTTGTTCCATTCATTTATCACCCTCTGTGAGAAAGAGTACTTTCTCATGTCCAACCTACACTGCTCCTTAACTAATGCTGTTTTGTGTCCTCTGGCTCTACTGCCTTCCTTAAGTTTGAAGAACATATTCCTGTCAACATCCTCATAACCATTCACTATTATAAACACTTCTATTTGGTCTCCTCTTAGTCTCCTGGTCTCTAGTGTTGTCAAACCACATTGTAATAAGCGACTTTCGTAACTAAGGTCTCTAAATTCTGGAATAAATTTAGTTGCTCTTCGTTGTATTCTTTCTAGCTTGTCTATGTCCTTTTTACGATATGGCCTCCATGCTTGAATACAATATTCCAAATGTGGTCTAACTATTGCTTTGTACAGGGGTACAATTAGCTGTTTCTCCTTATACATGATAGTTCTCCTAATTAGCCCTAGAATTTTATTTCCTTTCGAAGCAGCAATCCCACATTGCTCTGAAACGTTCATGTAAGCACTAAATGTTACTCCTAAGTCCTTTTCTTGTGTGGTTCTATCTAGTACAGCATCCCCCATTTTATATTCTTCGTCCATGTTTCCATGTCCTATGTGTATGCATTTACACTTCCCAAAATTAAATAATATTTGCCATTTTTCTGATCATTTAACTAATTTATCTAGATCATCCTGTAAACTTTGTTTATCTGTATCATTAGTAACCTTTCTAAATACTTTTGTGTCATCTGCAAATTTTAGTACTTTGCTAGATATGTCATCTTCCAAATCATTTATATATATTAAAAACAGTATAGGGCCTAATACTGATCCCTGTGGTACCCCACTCAAAACAGATTTCCAGTTTGAAATCTCACCACCTACTATTACTCTCTGTTTTTTGTGTGTAAGCCACTTTTCTATCCAGTTGATTACATCATTACATATGCCATGGGCTTTTAGTTTAAGTAACAATCTTTGATGTGGCACTTTATCGAAAGCTTTCTGAAAATCTAAGTAGACAACATCCACTGGTGACCAGTCATCTACCCACTTTGTAATTTCTTCAAAAAACATAAGAGATTAGTTAGACATGACCTTGCTTTTAGGAACCCATGTTGAGATGTATTTATTAATTTATGTTTTACAAGGAATTCCACCATGTGGTCTCTAATTAATGTTTCGATTAATTTACATATAACTGATGTTAAACTCACTGGTCTGTAATTTTCTGGTTTGTTCCTCGATCCCTTCTTAAATAGCGGCGTAATGTTTGCCTCTTTCCATTCTGAAGGAACTATTCCTTCTTCTAGTGACAAGTTAAACAATTTTGCAAGTGGTGCACTAATTTGCTCAACAATTTCCCTATGCAGTTTTGGTGGTATCCCATCAACTCCAGGTGATTTATTATCTTTCATCTTCTTGATTTTCTTTGCTATAATTTCAGGAGTTACAAATAACTGCCCTAAATATTCCGATGTATTGTTCTAAAATTTAGTAAATGAAACTGGAAGTGAGCTGATATCTTCTGTGGTAAAAACTGAGCTGAAATACTCATTCAGGACTTTCAGGACCCGCCTGAAATTATGTTTCCCCTATTGTTTTCCAGTGGTCCGACCTTATCTCGAACTTTCTGTTTACTCCTTACATAAGCATAGGAACTCTTGCTGTCATTTTTTATATAACCTGCCAATTTTTTTTTCAAAGGTTCTTTTAGATTTTCTAATTTCAGTTGTAGCTAGGTTAAGTGCCTCTTTGTAAGTTGCATAGTCTTCATCCTTTCTGGTACGCCTATAAACCCTACATATAGTTTGCTTAAACACTATTTTTCTAATAGCTTCTTTTGACAAGTGTTTCTTTCTATACCCTTTTCCTTGTTTTTTCAAGGGAACAAATTTATCTACATATGCACACATGCTGAGTTTTTTAATTAACACTACTTTATATATTGCTGCACGTGCGTGCGTGCGTGCGTGCGTGCGTGCGTGCGTGCGTGCGTGCGTGCGTGCGTGTGTGTGTGTGTGTGTGTGTGTGTGGGTGGGTGGGTGGGTGGGTGTGGGTGTGGGTGTGTGCGTGTGGTGGTGTGTGTGTGCTACAATTACATGTGTGTTTGTGTTAAATCCCAGGTGGGTATTTGTGTTGCAATTACATGTGTGTTTGTGTTACAATTACAACTGTGTGTTTGCGGTTATATACATGTGTGTTTGTATTACAATCACGCGTGTGTGTGGTGGGCGTATGTGCTGCAATGACATGTGTGTTTGTGTTAGAATCACATGTTTGTGTGCGTGTGTGCGTGCGTGCGTGCGTGCGTGCGTGCGTGCGTGCGTGCGTGCGTGCGTGCATATGTGCCTGATAAAAGACTGTTCACCATTAACGTGCTTTGTATTGACTAATATATTATCTGAAGCGGTATCGGCGTTAGCGAATATTAATGTTCTCACCGTGGGCACACATGACGTATTATTTTATTGTTGACAGTATTCTACTACTGGCTTCTTGCTGTTACTGCAGTCACATTTACGATCTAATAAATGGTAGAAACAATACTTACTAAAAGTAAAACACAAACAAACGATTGATGACCTTGCATACGTTGTACAATTTGGACCAAATAAAAATAAAGTTTGTTTTCACACTAATGTAAGGTTACCACTGCTTTGACACTCAACAATCGAAATATGCTTGCTGCGGGTGAAATTAGCGGACACAATCGCTTTTGCTGGAGGTGACATGAATTTATTGCATTTCAACATTCATCGTACATCATTCAACAATAAATGAATTTCGCATGATAACGAATGATAGTCCGCCGTAGTTGTGACATCACGCCAAAGAATATTATGATTAATGAAATTCAGTGAATGTCTTTGCAAATGTCTGCATTGAACTGCTGTAGAAGCCATGGTTTTAATGGCCATAACCACCGCCGTAGCCACCGCCGTAGCCTGAACCATAACCACCGCCGTTGCTGCCGCCATAGCCTCCATAGCCGCCGCCGTAACCGCCATTTCCACCGCCATAGCCGCCGCCGTAACCGCCATTTCCACCGCCATAGCCGCCGCCATAACCTCCATAGCCGCCGCCGTATCCGTTATTTCCGCTGTATCCCTTGTTGGATCCGCCGTACCCCTTGTTGGATCCGCCGTACCCCTTGTTCGTGGTGTATCCATAAGAAACGACGTGACCGTATCCATGACCGTGTCCTTTGTTGCCGTATCCCGAACCACCGTATCCCGAACCACCGTATCCCGAACCACCGTATCCGCCGTACGTCTGGTACTGCCTGCAATAACAGAGACGCTCTGGTCAGGCGTTTTCGAATGTCACGTTTTGTTTACGCAGTAGTCCTTACTTTCAGGAAGTGAGAAATATATATAGCGGACAATATTTCCGTTGGCACTGCATCTGTTAAAATTATGACAAGAGTCGGCAACTAAAAGTGGTAACTCAATTTTATATCCATCATTTCAGTCATTGCCATAGCAAAACATACCGCGAAAGCGAAATGTTGTTAACTTGCTGTGGGGCGAAGACCAGTGGTATAGTTACAAGTGATTATAACAGTAAGTGCGAGGTAATAATAAAATAAAAATTAATCTATACATGAAAGAGCTTTAGCATATATGCACTTTAGCACTTTAAAAAATCGCTGATGAAACATTTAGAAGATCAGTTGTATTTTGATGGCTCCGTTGATACAAACTGGTCCGGCCGTCTTTTGTAATATAATGACTGAGTTTTAGCAATGGCGTCAACACATTTTGGTTACAAACCAGATGATCACACAAACGTAATTATAAACACATCCCACCAAAAACCCGACAATTTCCGCCCGGTCAGGGTTGTTTGATATATAGATATGAATGTCATTACCATTACCAATTTCTTCTACAAGCAACGAGCAGGATAGCATTTCGTGAATATTATGTTGTTTTAAGTACAATTGGGGTGAAGCCAATCAAGACAGCTTTTGTGTTGCGAAAACACATACTTTCTTGAGCATAAATCATACAATTTTGTATATTGGGAATAAGCAACATTGTGACATGGTTTTCAAATACTCTTCCCATACTTGTTGCAAAATTATATTAAAAATTTTAACAAGATTGCCCTTCAAAGCAAAAGGCTCGGGTGGCACGTGGACACGTGTAACCCGCCCTTCTGAGATATTTGTTAATTTTGTTTTTAAACATATTCACGCTGCTAACATTTACACAATATGTAGATAATATGTTCCATTCATATATTGTCCTCTTTGAGAATGAATACTTTATGATATGCAATCTACACTGTCACTGATCCTTCACTAGTGTTACTTCGTGTCCTCTAGTTCTACTATCTTTCCTAAGTGAGCAATTTTGTCTTAGAACACTAATAGCTAAAAAAACATTTGAGTACGACCAGAACATACTTACCCTGAGCAGAGTGCTGCGAAGCAGACGCACAGCACAGCGAGAACACACACCGTCGAGTTCATCTTCCTTTGTTGTCAGTGTAGCGAACTGATCCAAGCAGAGCAAGCGTGAACTGTTACGGTCAGCGCCGGTCTTTTATAGCGCGACCTTCTGCCCCTGAGCGCCTGCAACGCCATTGCTCGCGAGTGATTGCAAAACAGCACGAAGCAGTCGTTAAACTGGCTAGTGCATTGCCGCTAGACATGTGCGCTATTGCATACAGTTCGTGCGAAAGAGGCAACGGGCGATTTCAGTGACAATCCAAGCATTTATTTTTGTACTATTACATTAGGCTGCATCACAATATATATATATATATATATATATATATATATATATATATATATATATATATATATATATATATATATATATATATATATATATATATATATATATATATATATATATATACGCGCACAGTTACAACCACTTCATAGGATATGATGAAAATGATATGTATATTGTGTAGCGTTGAGTGGGTGTACCTCTTAACAGCGACCCGATCATTTATAAATGCATTGGTAAATTATTTATTTTGTTTCACATGATACAAAATAGCTTATTATTTTTACTTTGACTAACACGGGCGATCTCCTTCCTGTTGTTGACAATAAACAATATATATATATATATATATATATATATATATATATATATATATATATATATATATATATATATATGCACTTTTGAGAACATTATCAAGTTGGCAAGAAGAGAAGATGAAATAACTAGTTTGCACTATAGCTTGGCGTTCTTGTTTATTGTCAACAGCATATATATATATATATATATATATATATATATATATATATATATATATATATATATATATATATATATATATATATATATATATATATATATATATATTGTCAACAGCATATATATATATATATATATATATATATATATATATATATATATATATATTGTTTATTGTCAACAGTAGGAAGGAGATCGCCCGTGTTAGTCAAAGTAAAACTAATAAGCTATTTTGTATCATGTGAAACAAAATAAATAATTTACCAATGCATTTATAAATGATCGGGTCGCTGTTAAGAGGTACACCCACTCAACGCTACACAATATACATATCATTTTCATCATATCCTATGAAGTGGTTGTAACTGTGCGCGTTTATGTACTGGCAAGTCCTGTGACGAATATGTTGACGCAAATAACATATGCGATGTTTACATAATCATTTATTAATGTACATGTAATGTACATTTTAAAAGTAGGATACCCTAATCAAGACAACTGGTTGTTTCGACTTATCGAGGAACATAACATTACGTTTAACGTAAACAGGATATATACAACAAGGTACGTATATAGCGTGATTATTATTTTGTTTTATTTTTTACATCTGTTTCTAAAGACACGATGTAAAAATACAATGGACAATTCTGAAAGAGTGTGCTTAAATTATATTTGTTATAATAATTATTATTATCATCTTAAAGACCGGCATAAAGCTGACTTCATGGAAATCTCTCAATATTCTTATTGTCACATTAACCTACAATTGCATTCCAACATGCCTGTGCGCAGCGTAATCACTTAGGCTAAACGGCGCTGCAGGTGTCCGGTCGTTTTGATGACATCATAATGGACATAGCTTCGTACACAGGATATGTGGTATATCGCTCTCGGCAGGAAATCGTAAATTACACAATAGTACGACATTAGTATATTGCACTATTCCGACGGATGCATAGCTTGTGTAAATAGTGCGATTAATATTGTTTAATTAAAACTAACAAGAACCATCAAGACATCCAATGGCCGCTATAATTAAACTTGACGTAGAAACAATACAGGAATATGTCATTCAAAACCAATATACTCAAGATCAGGAGAATTAAACTGTTTTTAAACCACACACAAAACCAATTTGAAACATTGCTGCTACGAGGCCAGTTGATTCAAAACGGACATACCGTGTGAGAATCCACCACACTGGAACAATATTTTTACTTACATTTGCCAGACCTGTGAGTTTAACGTCAGTGATTTGTAAATTATTAGAAAGGTTAATTAAAGACCATATGGTGGACTTCCTTGTTAGGCATAAATTATTAAATTCATCTCAACATGGATTCCTTAAAACGAGGTCATCCTTAACAAACACGTTATGTTTTTTGGAAGAAATCACTAAGTGGATAGACGAGGGATCACCAGTAGATATTATCTACTTAGATTTTCAGAAAGCTTTTGACAAATTGCCACATCAAAGATTACTACTTAAATTAAAAGCCCATGGTATCGGGGATGGCATAATTGACTGGATAGAACAATGACTGACAGAAGACAGCGTGTTATAATAGATGGACAAGTTTCAAACTGGAAATCAGTTTTTAGTGGGGTACCACAAGGGTCAGTATTAGGACCTTTATTATTCTTGATATATATCAATGACTTGGACGACAATATAACAAGTAACGTGCTCAAATTTGCGGATGACTCAAAAGTGTTTAGAAAGGTTAACACTGATGGTGATAAACAACATCTACAAAACAATCTAGACAGATTAGTGAAATGGTCTGAGAAATGGCAGATGTTGTTCAATTTTGGGAAATGTAAATGCATGCATGCAGGACATGGGAACTTGGATGTAAACAATAAAATGGGAGATACTGCTCTGGGTACTGCTGTAAAAGAAAAGGACTTAGGAGTTACAATAAGTGCTGATATGAAAGTTTCAGAGCAGTGTGGTATTGCAGTTTCAAAGGGTAATCAAATTCTTGGGTTGATTAGGAGAAACATAGCATACAAGGAAAAAAAGATCATTATACCTCTGTATAAAGCAATAGTTAGACCTCATTTAGAATAATGTATACAAGCATGGAGACCATATCGTAAGAAGGACATAGTTACGCTTGAACGCATAGGGACGAGAGCAACTAAAATTATTCCAGAACTGAGAGACCTTAGTTATGAAGAACGCCTAAAAGGATGTGGTTTAACAACTCTAGAAACAAGGAGGTTAAGAGGAGATCAGATTGAAGTTTTTAAGATAATAATCAAATAATAATGGAGGTGGTCATTACATAATGAATGTAGTGTTGATAATGAAATAACAATAGAGGTGATCATTACATAATGAATGTAGTAATGATAATGAAATAATAATTGAGATGATCATTACATAATTAATGTTTTCAAAATGTAGTAATGATGATGGGACATTTTAACATGTCTGTAAAGATAATGAATGTTCAGTAATGATTCCAACCTGATGAGAACATCGCACGACTCTTGCATTTGAATGACATAAAACCTTTTGAAAAAATCACCAACAAACACAAAATAAGATCATGCAATTAACAGTTTATGATTTATAGCAATGGAACCTTTCGGTCTTAGGTTAAATGCCACATGTCAGTATGAAATGCATAAATACAAAATACAAGTAAATAAGCATAACTCATTTAGTTTGATACCATCTATATTATACACTAGATAAACACATTTAATAGCACCCGATTAAATGCAGTGACTTTTAATGCATCTGATATGTGAAGTAAGTTAGGGACCATCTCAAGACACTGATGTGTAATACTACACAAACACAATATAATTTAACCTCTGACCTCCACATGAACCGGAATCACTGCAACAAGTGACGTCTTATCACGTAGTAGGACGTCATTGGCCAGTTTCACATGTGAAGTGCACATGTGAAACAATGGTCTACCCGATTATGAATACTAGCATTGTTATACACAGCCGTGCGACTCAAACGATACCTTAGCATTCGACCATGCGATATTACGCAAAACAACGTAATGTAGAGTGCACTAGCTAACTATCCATGCAACTCTACATATCTAGTCTCTCTGCTGCCTTTCTCGCACGACAAGGCCGTCTCAGATTTGTTTCATTTTCAACCTGAGTAGGAGTAACCACTTCAGCAGTACTTTTGCCAAGAACCGATTTGTTTTGGAGAGCTTCATGTGTCAATTCACCGTCGTTTGTGTGATTTGTGTTTGTGTGATGGCATAGAACCAACCAAATGATCGTGACCACCAGTCGCTGTAGTTAAATGTAGTTGTGTCAGTGGTATGTTGACTGAATTTATTCGTGCTCTTAATAGGTCAATGCGGCGTTTCCGCAACCCCTTTGAAACAATCACTTGATATGTCAATGGACACACTTCTCACTTATAGTTCTTGGGTTCCTCACACCCACTTATCCTTCCCCTGGTAATATCGTCTCCTCTACTTAAACTTATCATATTCTGGGACCACGCTCCATTTGGTTTCTCTAAACGTCTGTTATCCAGTTTCACCTGACCTGGAGTGATTCATCTGACGAAGCTATTGCTTTCAATGCAGATTCTATAGTTTGAATAAATCGTCATGCCAGAGCCCACCCAGTGGTTGCACCGTTGCTGAGGTGCCACACAGAACGTTGTTGCTGACTTCTGTGATACTACCGCAAATGGAATTCTTCCTCGGCGTGGAATGTGCTCGGTTGAAACACCCGTCTCATTTATCTTGGAAATGTGGCGGGGTTATTCCAAACGTTTCTCCAGCAAGGTTTGCCATCTCCCCTCTAGTGTATCCATGTCCAATGGCAGCAACTTCTTTCATATGGGCCACAAAAGCCGCTTCTTCAGTATTGCTCATTAATGGGTTAGGTCCAGATTTATATGGATCACAGAGTTCTTTGGTTTAAAGTCTGCACTGGAATACCACACAACTTTGCTGCTTTGTAAACGGACACTCCATCTTCCTTCGACATGTCATATGCACATTTCAATTCTCGAGAGCCGTTCTCTCTATGCCTGGAAGGTATTGTTCTTTTTATCTTTTCGGGTGGTTGCTGAAAAAGAAATGCCCACATGTTTTATCAAATACTTACGTAATATTTTGCAGTCCAACAATTTTCATCTAAGCGTAACCCGCGCTCCTGAGATATGTGTCAACTTTGATTATCCAGGCTCCGCGCTGTGGCGCCACCGTTTGTCGCACACATGTTCGCCTAGATGCAGAGTGGTGTTTTCATTGTGACGGAAATTATGTATGCACACAGATTATGGGCGCATACATACGCACGCATTTGGCTAATTCACAAAATAAGAGCTAGCGTTATCAGTTGATAGGATGCAATTTTAATTGACTTTAAACTTTGATTGTATTGACACAACTCTCCGACTGAAAAGTTAAATCAGGCAAAACAAATGTTGCATTAACTGAAGTGAAAATCGAAATGCTGAAAAATCACGATTTTCTTCCTTGGTGAAATTTCTTAACTTTGTCACATGATCGGCGAGAGGATGGAGGTCACGCCTATGATCAGCATTAACCCACACAGTGGTTACTATTTTGGATATCCGCTATTTTGATCCTTACCAGATCTAACGACTAAAGTCGATTCTTTCGATGATTTGAAAAAAAATATGCATTTTTATTAAACAGACTGCGCACATTACTTAAACTAGTCACACACTATACATCTGGACATAAATGAACCGGATTCACGCTGGGCTGAACCATTTGAGGAAGCAGCTTTGATACAATGTGAAACGTTTGCTGGTCAGATGTTTTTGGGAGTTGAGGGGAAATAATGGAGAGCTGCGGGGGAGCCGTGGGGACGTTGGCGAGCCGTGTGGGGGAACAGTGGGGAGCCTTGGGAAATTGTGGTGGAACCGTGTGGAGCTGAGGGAAGCAATGGCGTTGGTGTAATGTGTATGGACTTCAACTTATAAAACCAACTCGTGTTTGGTCGGACCTGAGATCCTCCAGTAAAACAATGCGAGGTATTCGTAGTCGCGTCCTGGCGGTCGTGAATGAAGTAGGGATAATGTCTTGACTTGTACAACTTGATGATGTTGATTCATGCAGTTGTTGTAATGACTCCAAACGTGCGATGTCTATATTGAACAACAAAAGTAATGCAAATATTTCAACATAAGTTTTTGTCACGACACAATGATTTCACCGACCGTTTGTCAACAGTGATGTGTCGACAGTGGCGTATCTAGGATCTCGCAAAGGGGGGGGGGAGGTCAAACCTAGTCACTCATGCTACCACCTAGCGGCTCAACGGAAAAATACGATAACAAATAACAAATGCCAAGCCAAATGGGGGGCCGTGCCCCAAGTACGCTAATGTGTATCGATAAAGTCGATGAGTATCGATAGAGAGGGCATGTGATCCGGATCATATTAGCATTTAAGCAGGGTTGACTGAAGTACTTTAATTTTGTACTTGAGTAAAAGTAAAAGTACTTCACCTAAAAGCTACTTGAGTAAAAGTAAAATTACTTTGTATAAGTAGTAAAAAATGTACTTGAGTAAAAAGTAAAACTACTTTTCAAAAGCACTTGAAATAAAAGTAGAAGTAAAAGTACAACACTTAGAAATAACAACAAAATCATGAGTAATATTATATAAATTACACAACTTGCATCTGACAACTGTTTTGCAACCACTCTGCCTATAACAATGTGCTCCCAGACAGCCTTAGTTGGTCAATCGGTCTGCCACCATTGAACACGGTGCTCACTTGGATGCTTGGAAAATTACACTATCTTTGATGAGAGCTCACAACATCAAATAATTTCAGTTAAATACAGAACTTAATTAATGATGAGGCACAATCTGTCTTTTTATCGACCTGTTCCACTGGGGTATGGGAGGAGTTATATTGTACAACAGGATATGTATACACAGGTGTGATTGCATCTGAGTAGGTGGAGGGTTAGTCCAGTACTAGTAGTAGCCACTCAGGGGAACTGGCCAGAGGTAATACAACCTAGCACTGCCTATAGTAAATTAACAAAGACATTTGATGCCTAGCTGGTGAAGCCATCTGGCTTGTGAACCCCCACCTTCTCATGTCTTCCCGGACATGTCTTATCAGCTTGAAATAGTTGCGTTTCTTTTGTTGTTTGAAGTAGATAATACCATATGATCTGATCAAAACGTAATGTGGTCCACTGGGGAATTCCATCTTCCTGGAGTTGCTATAGACCAATCAGCGATGACAATAAGCAGTAGATATTCAACACACCTGCGTTGACCAGTTACGCCCTGACACCGTGGTGCGAGGTTCTAGCTTACGTAGGAGAAGCCGGGTAAGTAACACGTCTGAGTAGTAAATGCGGATATGCATTTTTAAAGAGACACAAATCGGGTGGTGTTTTGAAAATCTCTTACATATAGTAATTATCACAATAAGGCGCCACATATATAAACACATACGTAGTGAGGTAACTGGACAAGAGAAATAACGTGTGCTGCGCCTACGACATGTCACTGCTTCATTTCGTGCTAAAAGGTTCTGCGCATAATTGCCCAGAACCAATAAAATGGACCCCCGGCCTTTTCCCAAAAGGCATGTCCCTGCCAGTGACACATTGAGGGTGGTTGAACCATGACTCCTTTGGGATACATTGTATCCTGGAAAACTAATGAATGACTAAACTTGCCCCCCTTTGGCCCCCGTTTCCGACCCCCTAAAGACGCCACTGGTCCGTGCATGCTGTATGTTGTAGTTAACGAACGTTCCGTTGTTGTTTATAGAACCAATGGATTCACAGGCAAAAATCGAAATCACACTGCCGCCGCCAGTTGCAGCAGAGACAATGTTCAGCGGAGGGGTTGGCGTTACGGGCGGATGTCGTTACGTATTGTTAGGTGGCGCCTTGTGTCTGGTCATGGCCGTTGTCATGGTGACATTCACTCTCATCGAGACGCCCACGTCCTTCAGCTGGATAATGTGTGCGATTGTCATGGGCGACGGAGTTATTGTTTTTATCGGTGTGAGGCGCTGGTGGAAGTCACGTGATCCGGAAATGGGTAAAAGGAGGCACGACCGAGGAAGCTACAGCAAGAAGGAAAGCTGGTAGGGAAACATAGTCGCATTGAAATTGTTGTTATCTGTTTGTCTATTAGTCGTCAACCTTTTCGTTATCCTTATAATAGTACCTATCATTTTTCTTAAAGGTACAATAACGTGGGAGTAGTGGCTCGGGCGCAGGAAAATACTTGATGGGAGGGTACTGACTGATGTCAAACAATAAGTGAGCTAGATATGGAACTGGCCGATTGGAGATGGAGTCCAATGACTAAAAAGTGGACTGGTGGTAGACATGGGGGAAATAGAGAATTGGCGAAGAAAGCGATTTTGAAAATAAAGGTAGGAAAGAGATGGAGGAAGATGACAGAAAGTGTGTGTGTGTGTGTGTGTGTGTGTGTGCGTGCGTGCGTGCGTGCGTGCGTGCGTGCGTGCGTGCGTGCGTGCGTGCGTGCGTGCGTGCGTGCGTGCGTGCGTGTTAATAAACTAATGATCTATTCTGTCACTGAACTGATCGTGTTGATCGTAGGACCGTGGTGGTGCTACTGCTGGTGGCCGTGGTCGTGTGCGTTGGTGTCCCGTCTTACCCTCGATGTCAGTCGCTGGCAGGCTTCGTCGTCTTACTGTTGCTTCAGTTCGCCTTTTCGACGAACCGATGCGCCGTAAGTAGGCCAATATGATACAAGTTTTCACCATATTACATTGCGTTTAGGGTTGCCTCAGTGCATATTGAACTTCTTATTATTGTAAGATCTATGCCTCCCCATCTTATCTTCTTCGGTGCCACACGCAATGGTCCGGGAAGCATTTCTCACAGAAGTAGATGAGTTTTAATTGTCTGTGTTCACTGCGCTCCCCATGTCGAGACACTGAACTAGTACTCAGTCGGCCAATGAGTACATAGGGTACTACAGAAGTGTAGTCAACGCATTATTCTCCAGGTTCGAAGCGACTTTAATCGTGTACATCGGTTACGTACATAGTAGCAATCACAATCACGCACGATGACAAGGAAAAGAAACAGTGAAGATATATATATCACCGTAAACCGTAAAGAAAAGTATTGAATGTAAACATCACTTAGATTAAAACGAAACATGGTTACATCTGACCAGTAATTTTGAAACATAATGCTAAAGCATTATAAAGCAGGTATGACCCCCCCGGTCCATTTTCCACTGTAAAATATGGACCCGCACCGTGAAAATGGACCCAATAGGTTATTACTGTAACAAAGAAATCCATTTCAGTAAATAAATTAAGTTTATTCTCAAACAAACCTTAACAGATTACAATTCTCATCGGTGTCGTTGCGTGTCAAAGCAAGCAAATAAGTCTCCATTTTGAAGTCGCTATGTAAGTTGTACCTATTAGAGATATTTCTATTCATGATTACTGAGTTGTCTCACGTGGCTATCACTGGTTCAAAGTGTTCGTGGACATTCTTGAGGAAGATCGCCTTGTCTGTTTGCTGGAATGCTGACGGCAGACCAGGCAGAGGCTTATGACATTGACAGCTGTACCATTTTTTTTTTAAAGTAGCGCATCAAAAATCATCATACAAAGCATGAGATTTAAAATAGCATACACATTTGGCCGTTCATTTATTTATAACCATTCAGTAAATTACTAAATACTAGTAATAATAATATTACTTAAATAATACTCATTTATTTCAAAAGTAGAACTTGGGAGATACGTGGAAGGAGGGAGGGGGTACATTTTCCACGGCCACTGAGAACAGACTCCCCCCATATCCAAGCAGTCCATAAAAAAGGGGATACATTTCCACGGCCATTGAGAACGGTCCCCACCTATTTTTTTCACAATTACATTTCCATTTCCATGCCCGGGATTCAGTTCTACGACTGAATATTTAAATGCTCATGACTGTTTGGTGTGAAGTTAATCTACTGGGCTGGCCCAACTTGGAACGGAGCTAAAAACTGCCCGCGTTAGCCACCACGTGTGAAGAACACTTTCAATTGCTTTCTTATGGTCACACCCTTGAAATGTCCTCACAGGAACTCCTTTTCTTTGAAAGCAGTCCATCAAACGTAATCTATAGTGTTCTACGTATCTCTCCGTATTCATACAAACATGAGTTTTAACTGTAAGATATAGCATACATATTTGGCAGTTCATATATTTATAACCATTCAGTCAATTACGGTTAATACTAATACTAGTAGTACTATTAATTAAACAATACTGATTTATTTCATAAGCAGAATTTCGGAGATACTGTCATTGAGAACAGACCCCCTCCCCATATCCAAGCAGTGCTAAAATAGAAATAAAATAATGCCCTTAAGCATCATTGCTTGTCATGTACCAATAATAAAACTGAATAGATGTGGGTACGCTTTCCACGCCCGGGGACCATTTACCACGATTGAATATGGACCCCCATGTCCATTTACCACGATTGAATTTGAATATGGACCCCCCGGTCCATTTACCACGATTGAATTTGAATATGGACCCCCCCGGTCCATTTACCACTGTGGCAAATGAACCCCGGTCCCCTTGCACGGGGTTCAATTTACAATACTACACCGGCCCTTGCAATCCCTCCTGCGGGGTATTTATACTCCCAGTTTACCAAATTCATACGCCGTCAATAGAGGCGCTTTGCTTGCGTAGATACCCAATACGCTTTATTTGTTAAACCACCCGCCGTCTCAACCGCTGGACAGTGACATCAGCTAGCACGTCCTTGGCCAGTTTGCAAGTTAAACGTTTGAACTCTTGGGGCTGGGCCAAATCCACGGTTCCCATGGCTCTTTCAATTCCCTAATTACGTTGACCTCCGAGGTCAGAGCAATTTAGCAAATGTCAGTTTTATAAGATGGCCGCCGCGTGCTGACGTGTTTCGACGACTGGGGAAAAAGTGTGCGGTTTAAAGTCAAATTAGACGTATCGCCTGTCAGCGCTCCCCAGCTGTTTCAATGGGATCATGCCTCAGTTAGACTTCCTGGTGTGTTACACGAATGTAGAGCACAGTCTTTTTAGATATGTGTAATTTTAAAAAACTCATCATTTGATATAACTGCATTTGAGCAGACACATGAAATGAAGATCTAACCAACCAACCAACGAGCTGGGCTACTTTTTGAGTTGCGGAAACTGAAGAAAGATGGGCATATTGCAGACTGCTGGTCGTTTAATGGAAACGTTTTAATGAAAACTGTAAACATGAAAGTTCACCAAGTACAAACGAGGCAAGACCAGTGCTTCGCGGCCTCTGCGACAGTCGTCTAAACAGTGACAGGTGACATCCTTTGTGATACCAGGTATCGCCTTGCAGCGCTCCCCAGCTGTTTCAATGTTTCAGTTAGACTTCCTGGTGTGTTACACGAATGTAGGGCACAGTCATTTTAGATATGTGTAATTTTCAAAAACTCATATCATCTGATATAACTGCATTTGAGCAGACACATTGGCAAGTTTGCTGGTAGTACATGATAGCAGTGTAACCGTGGATTTGTATATGATTTAAATAGGTAGAAGGATTTTTGGCAATTTTTTCGCCACAAGGCACGTGTGCGTAGTAATTTATGCAGACATTGGTAAACATTGACGGGTATGGCACGTTCGGCCATTTTAAAAGAGTTAGAAATATGTGATTTTGACAAAACTCGACAAGCACGTCAATAAGATGACGACAACGGCAGGAAAGAAGTTTCAGAATGTTTGATGGTCCCGTTTTCTTATAATCGTGCAAAATGTTAACATGGTCACCAATGGGAAACGTAACAGTGGTGCGAGAGGTGTCTGACGTAACAATGGTTCGAGAGGTGTCTGACGCTTTGAGCAGTTACACTGCATAAACCTATTCACACCTTTACACGGTGTTGAAGTAGACACGGGCTTATACATGTATTTTTTGTGTTTGTTTGTTTTTATTTTAATAGGTATACCGTGTTACAGTAATGCTATCCATTATATATGAACATATATGTATGACATTATTTGTGTATGACATTTATATATTATATCTATGGCATTATTTGTGAACTACTGTATTCACGTGATTGTCTTTTTTTTATTGATTATAATTTTATACCGGACGTTTTGTGCACCTACACTGCATAAACTTTTGCATACCTTTTCACGGCGTTAATTGTAGGCCCACGTAGAAACTTTGGCTTATACATGTTGTTATTTGACCATAACAGCAGTTTATTTTTAATTTAATCACGTTATTCACATATTACATTGTGATATTAGTCATTGACAAAATGGACAATAATGTTACGGTTTGAAATTGATTAAGCTCCTACTACTTGCGTAATAAACTGCATAAACGTTTTCACACCGTTTTCACGGCGTTAAAATTGGCCAATGTAGAGACGTTGGCTTATACGAATCACATCACCAGCTTATGGTGCTTGCCGCCGTATGATCATGGCGATATTGTTTTAGTTTTGTATGTTGGTGATTGTTGTTGGTGGTGATATTGCCCTGTAACTTGGAATAAGCTAAACTTATGCAAATATACGTCTAAGTTGTACACTACCAAGTCTTCTGGTCGGCGGGGCTCTGGTAGGAGGGGCCATTCTAGCAGATGTTCCATCGTTTGGGGTCCTCTCCACATTCAATGTTACAGTTTGAATAATTATCGCTCATACTTCAATTTCTCATTTCTCAGCTTTGGATATACACTGTGAACTATATTTATTATCTGTGCATGGAAGTCTGGAGAACGCATTGGAGTATAGACATTTGGTTATTATTAAATTTTTTTCTGTTTTAAATGAATTTTAATTCTTCCAACTTGGTTATTCAACCGTGACGATGACCGACAACCACCAAGCAGTCACTGAAGCGCGAAACCAACAACTAGATTGCCGAGGCTAGTCCCCTTTGACCTGGAACGAGTAGGCCTACAAGGTGTGTCTCAATTGATCAAGTGTACTGGAGTCATCGAAGCGTGCATCCTGCATGGTGTGTCTTGCCGTGTCAGGCGTGCCAACGGAGAAGGTGCTTCAGTGTCATGCTTGACTAACTTTATAAATGTGCTGGCCCCCTGCATTGTAGTGATTTAAACGATGGAAGTCTCTAACATAAATATCGAATACATAAACTTTGTTTTGTGTTTGATTGACCTTAATTACTTAACGGATTCAACTGAATATTGGCGACACCCTTTCGACTCATACACTTGGCTGCAGTGACGTGGACAATAAGTACGGTAACCCGGGGCAGTGCGCCCCCCCAAGGAAAACTTTTTAATTCCACACCATTAAACTACGTCATTTACTTTACTTAACCCTCTTCGTGCGGAAGTGCACATAAGGCCCAGAGCACGCCGCTGCAGTCTATCTCTTGATGTTTTCTCGAGCTTCCCCCAGTTCAGGTTATGTTGTTTCATTTCTCGCTCCACCGTTCTTCTCCAGGTTTCTTTCGGTCTTCCTCTCACCCGTTTTCCATCTAGTGTCCATCTGAGAGCAGTTCGGACGTAGCCCACTACGCTAGCCTGTCTTTAGTGTGTTCATATTATGGACATATATGTGCGTCACCCATTGGAACATTATTTTCAGTAAATAGACAACCTAGCTGAGTTGCATTTGAAAAATAGCACGAATACTAAAAAAAGCCGTCTTGCACCCCTATGACAAGAGGGTCTTCTGCTTGGGATAACACCGTCTTTAACCCCCTCCCCGCGGTTTTCGTTTATATGAACGAACTTTTGCCTCGAATTAAAATGTATATATACAAATGGCATGATAGTAATATATCAGGCCATTGTGGTTAAATTTAAATTGGAGTTAAATTGCAGTCTATATATAACAATCACTGTTCACATCGACAGTATCTCTGCTTATTCAGCAACCGTACGCCGATATGTAATCACATATTCGGGTCTATAATATCCCAGCGATTTGCTGAGACGGCGGCGGCTTATTCAGCAACCGTACCCCAATCTGTGGTAATCACATATTCGGGTCTATAATATGTCAGCGATATGCTGAGACGGCAGCGGCTTATTTAAATCACCCAGTTACTAACCTTCAAGGCTTTCGCTGCGTACTGCGATATGCTGTGTTCTTGCAGGGCGCTCTGTTCCGTGTGTGACGGGAATGACCAGCGTCTCCTAGTGTTTTCCCAGTAGTCGCCCTGATCATCCCAAATCCCCCTTATTTATATTGTTAAATATATAGCCTTGGGTTAGACGCGGAAGCTGATTGTGTCACTTGCTCCCGACTCTAGAGGCCAGACCACAGTACAAAATTGCATTGGTGGTCACGTTTTTTCTGATTATAAGAAAACGTTACCACTAACAATTCTGAAACTTTTTCACAGCAACTGCCATCAACTCGTTGACATGCTGACCAAATTTATTCAAAAGTATCTACCTTCAGCTCTTTTAAAACGCCCCGACGTGCGATGCCCATCAATAAAAAAAATAGCCATGTATTCATGCGCCCACGTGGCCCATAGCAGAAAATGTCCCATAAATACCTCCGCCTGGTAAACTCTAAACAATGCACTATTTCACAGCCAGTAGCTTCCGCAAAGAAACCTGTGAATATGCCTGTTCAATTGCACTTATGCTACACCGTTTGAATTGTTTAAATCCACATAGCACAATTTAATACGTCCTACATTCGTGTGAAACAATAAACAGGAAGGTCAACTGTGGTCTTACCCCTCTAGGGGGTCCTTGGAATATTGGCAGGGTGCCAGTGAACTTCAGCTAACTTTATGAACAGAGGCCTCCCGGTGTGGTGCTCTGCCCCCCAAAACAGATGGCCCCAATTGTAAACAACATTCCAACTAGCGATTTGCATATTGATTGGCTTAATGTAGCCGTGAAACATTCAACAATTAAGGTAATAGCTATCCTATTTGTGGTATCCTTCTAAATTTGTTACACTACCCCCCGCTAATTAAAATTTCGTCCCGAAATGGTAAGAGAAAACATTAACACACATACAACATATCATAATAGTGATATTGAAATAAAACATATAATTATGCAGTGAATGTAAAAGGTGATCGAAAGATAAAATGTTCCATCATCTGAAAATATAAGACATATAATGTCGATTTAAAAATAGTGTTCCTAATAAAATGTTCACTTTTCTACAATCAATGTTCAGGTCTGTGTGTGTGCCTCCCGTCTTGAAGACGCTGTCGGCGGTGGCACCCACGTTTGGGTCAGCTTATACTCTCTCGGTGTACATCACTGCGGCCTTCCTACATCGGTGTGCACCACTGCTTCTGACGCTAAGTCCCACGTGGAGTCAGACCACAGTATAACATTGGTGGCCATGTTAACGTTTTGTCTGATTATAAGAAAACCTGACCATAAAAAAATCTTTAAAATTTCACAGCAACTGCCATCATCTCATTGACTTGCTCACCAACTTTTGTAAAAATCATATACCTCCAGCTCTTTTAAAACGCTGCCACGTGCGATGCCCGTAAATTTTTACAAAAATAGCCATGTATTCATGCGCTCACGTGGCCCATAACAGAAACATTCCCATAAATTCCTCCGCCAGTTCAACTCTAAAACAATGTTTACTGTTTCGTAGTAGCGAAAGAGTAAACAGGAAGGTCAACAGTGGTCTCACCCCACGTGGCATCGTCTGGCGCGTCGGCGATACGCCCGCATGTGGGTGGCGACCACGACCTATATATGATATTATGTAGGTCAGTGGTGGCGATCTCGGCTTGCGACGTCACTGATGTATGAAGCGCCATCCATGTCAGTGAAGCGCGCTTCGGATTGGTCAGTCACCGAACCGCGTCGCGCAGTTCGTGTCAGTGAAGCGCGCATGGGATGATCAACGGTCCCGTCGCTCGTCCTACGCGGTTCCAAAATAGCAATCCGCGTTGCGGTGACGTCAGTCGCCTCATAACTTGGGCTAGCTGCGCAGATTTATTAATATAACACAACCTGACAGTAAAGGTTCTGTGCGCTAGTGACCCGCAGGTTAACTATACTCCATCATTAGTTGCACTACCCCACGGGAGCCACCTGCAAACGCATCACGCGCTAACGTCTCTTTCACACCGACGCTAGCTGCAGGATACGCTTTCCGTACCAAGTGCTTATAATTACCACTACTAATTTTGCCAATATAGTGTTTGTCGTCAAACAATGTGCCCTTTTCCTCAGATCAACTGGAAGATAGTCCTTGGTAGTGTTCTTCTCCAACTCGTGCTAGGCGCCATCTTGTTACGGTGGCGCCCGGCTTTCGACGTCATCGTGTACGTCACACAAGTCGTCTCTGCGCCGGTGCAGCACATCCTGCTTCCAGGAGCCATCAACGTTTATGTCAAGGTAACAAAATAACTGATATTAGAATAACAAACAATAAATAGATCAATTGCAGTTATGCATATTTTCATATCCATTGTATTGACGGTATTTTACTGAATAACTGAGATTATTGAAACAAACAATACATATATTAATACAGATAGCTATGCATAGAATGTATTAAATCAATATTTGTAGTTTTATAGTTATATCTGCTTTAAACACGGCATCGGAATAGGCCGAACATTCTGTTGCGATTATATTGTGTTTGTAGTGATTCACTAGCACCAACATCGTTATCATTATTGAACAATTTGCTATTAACATTATTTACAATTTGCTATTGAAGGTGCATTTATCGATGAGCTAAAACGTACAGTAGAATATTAATTACTTCTATCGGTGATCAAACGCCTTCGCATTTAGGTCATTCTTCTTATCACCGCTTGGGGCGCAGTCGTTATCCTACTGTTCGCCAGTGGCGCTCAACGTCTTCCAGTGCGCGTGACGTCATACATGCTACAACGGACACTCAGAGCAAGTGCCGTAGATTCGCTGCTCATTGTCGAGGCGATCATGTCCAGCAGTGTAAGAATCAGATCATCATTCTCCACTCGTTTACCGTTTGTTTAGCTAGTACAAAATGCTTTCCGAATTCCACATGACCGTGACAAATCATGCTTGGTTGATATGTATTGCCCATGTGATGTAATTTCGAAATTATTGCCCATGTCCTAAAAGTTTTTACAGAAATAACCGCATAAGACATATTTAACCAGATATACGTGATCATCATACCCACGTACCGACCCTACCTGATTAGTCTTATTCTTAACATGAAATAAATTGAATATCACATCCATTACAGCTTACATTGCAGGCGAACCCTCTTGAAGGTGTTCACTTCAATCGAAATTAATGTCTATTTTCTATTCACGCTTGTAGTCCATCAACATGAATTATGTTGTATGAGACATACTATAACCCAAACTGATAAGTTATGTTATGTGTTACCCTTATTTGATGGGTCCAATAAACTGTTTCGAATTGTTGTTCAGCTCGAGATGATATACACTATGGAGCGCGACCTGGCGGTGATGACGACACCGGAGCTGCATATTTCTTTGACTGCATTGATGGCGGCGTGGCCTAGCTGTCTCATTCCGCTCCACATCGCATTCAAGGTATCGCTCCCCGTGGTCTCCGTGTGGACTGACACCCCGCAATGGAACACCGCTTAACTTTGATGTCATGGTGCTTAGATGAATAATTAATTACACAACCTCCGTGAACAAGTTCACAAATTACATGATCAACAACTCACCGTTCTTCGTACGTTTCTTATGTGTGTATACATATCTTATGTATGTACACATATCTTATGTGTGTACACATATCTTATGCGTGTACACATATCTTATGCGTGTACACATATCTTCCAGATTTCTTATGTATATATTACGGTGTGTATAATTTAACGGTAATGATGTCATTAAAAGCATTAAGGCAATCTATACATACTAAACACGTAGGCAATGGGCATTGGTGAAGTAAGTTCAAGAACACTACGGTAGTGTTTTGGACCTAGGTTCAAAACAGCCTAGAGTGTTCAAAACAAAAAACTGCCCAATCTCGTTTTTTTTCCTCATAAAATCATGTTAAATAGCTTCAACTAATTCCATTCTAACATATCAACCGCTCAAATGTGTCTTAATCAGGTTCTGGTCCAAAAGACTGTTACATGTCTATAGATATACCGACCTATTTTCAGCCTGACAAGAGTGTCTTAGCCTAGGTTCAAAACACCACCGTAGCGCAATAGAAGTATTTTATATATTATTATTATTGTTGCCCAGTTTCCGGTCGAGTACGTCATCATATTCAGCATCTTGTGTGCGCCGGCTACGCTCGCTGCCGTAAAGCTGAGTCATCCTGACGTCACGCAGTCGCGATCGTGGGACGACCTTGAACTCGCTCGCATCAATATGGCGCCCAGTGAGGGTCACTGGTCAGCTGATGGACAGAAGAGCGCCAGTGGTTGTACAGACGAGAACAGGTATAAGTATTTCTTACCGATTCTGATTTTTTGCGCCTCTGAGCTCGGATTCCTGAGAATGTAGACACAATAAAAGTTTAATCATTGTTATTGCTACTACAACGGAGAATGGTACCTAATACTTCATCAATGTGTGGTGAACATTTAAAGCTGCTTCCTCAAATTGTTCAGCCCATCGCCAATCCGGTTCATTTATGTCCAGATGTGTATTGTGTGGCTGGTGAGTTAAAGTAATGTGCAAAGTCTGTTTAATACAAAATGCCTATTTTTGTTCAAATCATCGAAAGATTTGAATTCAGTCGTTAGATCTGGTAACGATCAAAATAGTGGATATCCAAAATGGTAAACACTGAGTCAATACAGATCATGGGCGTGACTTCAATCCTTTCGCCGATCACATGATAAAAGTGACGAAATTTCACCAAGGGTGAAAATCGAGATTTTTCAGCATTTTGATTTTCCTTCACTCAATGCTTGAACAAGCATTAAGTAATTTAATAGTTTGTCTAATGATTTCACAAAAAACTACATACTAAAGTTGCACAATTGTGTTGCAGTGGATACTAAGTAGGTTTCCTGTTTCGTAAAATTTATTTGAAATGAAAGTTGCAAAAAAATCAAATTGAGGATGGGCCTTTAAAACAGCATAAATGTACAACGTCTGATCGTTTTGTATTGATCGTAAAATCATGTTATATACAGGGTGGCCCAAAATAAACGGGTCCCATTAGGGTTTTTTTTTAATGTAATAATTTTATATAAAATGGAGAAACTATGAAAGCCATTAGTTAACGTTGCTCCGTTGCAGCAACGACTGCAACTCTCACCTCAGCGTGATACTTCGAGATTTTACAGCACTCCTAAAGATCGCAGTGGCTGTGCCGCTCAGCATGATGGGAATTGTTTGTTTCCTAAACATCGCCGGGATAACATTGGTAAATGTGAGTATTAGCATGATACTTGATTCATGGAAAGTGGTTTACATTGAGCCAATTAGTGACGGAGTACACTCGAAAGTGATGACACGTGTCTCTTAAAATATGTCCGCTTTTTGCCAGATTCTGTGATATTTTGCTGTTAGGATCATACGAACGCGCGTTATGTATTTAAAACGTTAACATAGGTTAGAATGAATAAGTTGCTTTCGCACAAATCCAATTTGCACTGTTCTTTTACAAATGCTACTTTGTGTCCTATAGTTTTACTACCTTTATTAAGTTTGAAATATATGTCTATCAATATCTTCATAACCATTCAATAGTTTAATAACTTCTATTTGGTCTCCTCTAAATCTCATCGTCTCTAGTATTGTCAAAGCACGATCTATTAGGCGTTTTTGAAAACTAAGTTATCTCAGTTCTGGAATCAGCTTAGCCGCCCTTCTTGTGCATAGCGCTACGTATGCCTTTATGTCAGGCTTGCATTGCAATCCAATCAAAATGGCTGCCACAATCCGCGACTGTTGTGTGTGTGTGTGTGTGTGTGTGTGTGTGTGTGTGTGTGTGTGTGTGTGTGTGTGTGTGTGTGTGTGTGTGGTGTGGTGTGAGTGTGTGTGTGTGTGTGTGTGTGTGTGTGTGTGTGTGTGTGTGTGTGTGTGTGTGTGTGTGTGTGTGTGTGTGTGTGTGTGTGTGTGTGTGTGTGTGTGTGTGTGTGTGTGTGTGTGTGTGTGTGTGTGTTGCAGGATGTTCATTCGTACGTCTTCCGGCCCCTAGCGACTGTCTTGGGGATTGATTCAGGTTACGGTCGCCATGTGGCTAAGCTAATCGGCACAAAGCTGTTCACACTGAACCTGTTCAGTTACATGTGGATCCGCGAGGCTCTCGTGTTAGATAAACTCGATGTACGTATCGATTGAACTATCTTTCTACACGCCTGCCTGTCTTCATACATAGCATAATATGTATTTATCACAACTATGGGCCGATATAGTCTTCGGGCTGACGTCTGTTCACGACACGGATTGCGTGTCAGTTGGCTGCTCTGCCAACTGCTGGGTCGAGGTTTTAACTTTGTATCTGAACATAATGTTAATACTTCAGAGGAAAGCCACGTTATTATAACAAATCTCATTTGTGACCCCGTTTAGAAAGCCAGGTCAGACAGACATTGCATAAAAGCACGCCCGCACGCACGCACGCCGGCATACACAGGGGCATAACCAGTATTTTCAAAATGGCTGTCTGGCAGAAAAAAGGGGGGTACCTAGCTGAATAGGGGATGCTCGGGTACCCGTAGCATTCATCCAGTAGGTGAATACGTACGATTTTAAATAATCATAAAACACGCCTATGCATAAACGGATGCTGCAGCAATGGCAGCTGATGCCGCAGCACAACACTAGTGGCTGAATACATAAACCATTATAATGGACTTCTCCTAACACCGGGTTCTATTTGTCGACAGGTACGATGCGCAGTGATATCGTTTTTCGCGTGCAGTGGGCCGGCAAATCTGTTGCGAGTAACGCTCGTCATCGCCGTCATAGTATTCTTCCGCATTTCGCGCAGGGATGCGTTGCTGCTGCAAGTGGTCCGAGCGTTCGTCGACGCCAACATGGCTGCCTTTCTGACAGCATGTGTAGCAGGTCAGCATTGCGCCGCCTATAAGGCTTTTCTAGCTCAATATCAATACGTAGCATAGGGCATTACATGTAGCATATGACCACCGGTAGCCAACAAGATGATTACTCGTTACGACGGGAACTTATACCAAAGATTCAGACTGAAGGCCAAGACAAGCACATGCTATGTTAGAGAGCTCAGGCTCTATATACATAAGATGCTGCCTTCTGTGCCATTCCCCAACACCACCGCCTGCAACCAATTCGAACTCCAGGTCAGTATCGAGAAGAATGTAATGTTGAACCAAGAAGGAGACAAACCAAACCTGGTAATAGATGAAACCACACTGGAAAATGTTGACAACTTCACCTATCTCGGTTCCACTGTCTCAGCCAACCGTTGCCTAGACAGCGAACTAAACATCCGGCTGGGCATCTTTGTGAACGTGTCTGGTCAAACATAATTATGTCACTGTTCATCTCAAATGTACATCATACGAAGCTTACGTACTAAGTTTACGCAAGTCTATAGTAGACCACATCTTCGCTTCAAAGAAAGTTCTAAAACGAAATCTAAAATAATTTCATATCCCACCTGAAACGTGGACTGCTGCTGTCATGGACAAACCAAGCTGGCGGGCAATGCTCCACACTGGTCGTGACATTCACGCCGAAACGTAATTAAACGATTACTGAATGCTGGTTAAATCTTAGAATCCTGACCAACATCTAGTCTACCAATCTGATATGTGGACTTCCGCTACTCCGATACAGCGCATACATGTATTGCTGTGTTGAACAAACGTTGCCGTTGATTATCTGGAATAGTGGCAGCGGCGTTGGGGCCGCTTGGGGTTTTGGATACAGTAACACTAAGCATATGTATGCCACGCATTTGTAACAAATTGCCACCCTTTTTTAACAAATTATTTTATTTTACTTTCAGGCATGTTCTATATTGACACCCCGCTATCCTTCAAAGGAGCAACATCCGACGCAAACCCACTTTAGAGTACTTTGTAAACGGAACATATGCCCTACATAAATGCCACTGGCGCCGTAGAGGTGTAGCACAGACATCGCCACAGCACAGTCACATGGTGACAACGTCGAACTGGGTGGTTTAAAGCAACTCGGCATTAGTCGTATACCGGTGACACAAATTGACCACACCAGTGACCGCATTTGGTGACGCCATCTACCGTTGACAATAACGGAAATATCAATTGAGTGAAAATGTTGTTTGATGAGTTAACCATCCTTCAGTAGTGAGACGGTTAATGAACGATTAATGCTTACATATTTTATATACAAGTTGACATCGTGGTTTTTATGATGCACCTGTATTAGTCATTAAGGTTTTGTGGCCGTGGTGTTTGTGAACTAATCATCACAAACGAGACGCATTTCAATGAAGCAATGGGGAAGTTCGACAAACAATTTCAAGATGTAAAGCACACATCAGCTCAACTCGTTTTTAAATCAGTAAAATCACGTCACACCGTTTAGAAAAAGCGATAAGCAAAACACAATAGCTACACAAATCGCTCTCATGCAGTAATAAAAATATCTCGATACGCATGATAGAAATCGCTATCATGTTGATCGCGAATTGTTTTCGGTAGGAACGATAAGATAAAAATCGTTTCGTTAAAGTGAAACAAAAGTCATGGTTTTCGGTTTGTATTCTGAGCGCAGTGCTGCGTATCGGTGACTGTGAAATATAATATGGGACACAAGTGATTCTCGTTTCAAAGCTATAGTTGACATGGTAATGCACTTCCGGCCCCCCAGTTGTACATACCATGACACGATAAAGGTACCTATGTCATTATAAAATAAACCATTGATCACATTTTAATGCTAGTTGTTTGAATAAATAACATAAGTAAATGTGTTGTTGTTTGTTCTCCATGTTTTACTTTCAAATGTTTTATGTGTGAAATGCGATAGTGGACACCGTGTCGTTGGGGGCCGGAAGTAAGCATTTATGGGTAATTATGGGCATTTGCATAAAACCAACATGGCGGCAGACGAGACAAGTGTGCCCTATTAATTAAGTTCATTGCCAAAACTCCGCCTGGCGTGTAGCCCAACTTCGAACGGAGGAACTCAACGATTCGTGCTCTCTCGGTCATTGCAATTCGTGTCCCAACTCTCTACACTCATGTTGATTCTCCACGGCAGATCACAATACATCAGCGCGGATCCACGAGAATAGTGATGAAGACCGTAGCTGGACATCTTCTGTCACTACCCGGAGGTCAGCCCACGAAGAGGTACCACCATCACATTGCAGGCGATGGTGTTGGGGAATGGCACAGAAGGCAGCGTCATATGTTTATAGAGCCTGAGCTCTCTAACATAGCACGTGCTTGTCTTTGTCTTGGCCTTCAGTCTGAATGGTTGGTATAAGTTCCCGTCGTAACGAGTGATCGTCTTGTTGGCTACCGGTGGTCATATGCTACATGTAATGCCGTATGCAACGTATTGATATTGAGCTAGAAAAGTCATATAGGCGGCGCAATGCTGACCTGCTACACATGCTGTCAGAAAGGCAGCCATGTTGGCGTCGACGGTGGCGTCATGTAGACTGTGACGACATGTAGGTGGAGATGCGTCGGTCACATCCTGCGAGGACCGTCTTGTGCGTCGACTCGATGATGGCGGACCTCGAATGAAGGACTGCTGCAAGATTCTACGCTGTATCTCTGGGAGCCGCACATTGGTGGACACGTGTTGCTGATTAGTGCTGTACTTCGTAGATATGAGCGGGTGAAACGCATGGACGCTGTTGCTTTAATATCACCGCTTGTATTGTACCACATCGACACACGGCAACCACACTAGTCTGTGTGCACGTTCTCATGTGCTGTTGCGGATCACGTAACCAGCCACGGGGCGGAACAGTGACAAGATGAAGGAGTTGGTTCCATAGGAACACAACGTCGAGTAGGCTGGTACGTGGGACTTGGTATAACTGAGGTCACTCGTTCATTTCATATCCACCGTTGTATGTAGCTATGTACTGATTTATAGAGCTGAGTGAACTGTCTGCTGTCCTCCGACAGGAGGTTCGGCGTTTGAGAGCAAACTATCGTGATAGGTATACACTCCTTTTTGTACTCTTTATTTTCCAATTTCGAAAACTGAAAACTCATTGATGGCATAATAAGTTAACTGTATCATATTCTTAGGTTTTCGTCTGTGTATGATGTAAAACAATGTTCCTGTGGATATAAAATTTATTGCACCGAACTGAAACATCGAGTAAGGATACTTTTGCACAGTTCCCTCAACATGGGGCTTGTTTTTACTATTACAAACCATCGAGCACGATGGTCGGTGCATGTAGTTCACACAGATTCTGACGTCAATGTGAATAATTATTGGTTCCAAGTATGTTCCCTATTCACATATATTGGTGTGGTTATTGCAATGTCACCTAACACCTTCTATGATGATCTACGAGTACCTATTAAAACGGTTACTTGTACAGATCGTGTGATCGATTACTGCTGACGTTGATATCCAGGCCAACTTCGTTCACTGCATATTTTCCTCATGCACCCAATGTGGGGTTACCTACCCATGAGAACTGATTATTTAACTGTCCCTTGTAAAAGCACGCCAACGTTGTTGTGATGGAGTACGACTGGCGTTGATAGTTTTGACAACTTCACTTTCCATGTCCATTTAATTACGATGTGTACTGCCCTGACACTCTAACGTGGTAATAAGTGGCCCTAACACTCTAGCGTGGTTATAAGTGGCCCTAACACTCTAGTGTGGTAATAAGTGACCCTAACACTCTAGCGTGGTTAATAGGTGGCCCTAACACTCTAGCGTGGTAATAAGTGGCCCTAACACTCTAGCGTGGTTAATAAGTGGCCCTAACACTCTAGCGTGGTAATAAGTGGCCCTAACACTCTAGCGTGGTAATAATTGGCCCTAACACTCTAGCGTGGTAATAAGTGGCCCTAACACTCTAGCGTGGTAATAAGTGGTCAATGTTCATTTATGACGTCCACTGACAGAAACATACTGGCTCCATTGTGATTGATTACTTAGGTACCCGGTACTGTAATTTTCTGTATATAATATGCCCCAAGTATAATGCGCACCCTGACTTTTTGCTCAAATCTGACATCATTTCTATATTACCATGTATATTCCGATAGTTTGGTTGAAGCACAGTTTAGAGTGTCCCTCAGTCTGGTGTACTTGTTCCGTCCAAGCAGCGCCGCGCTACATCAGCGTCCTCTGCAGTAATCGTCAGCGGTTCATTATACTGCTCATCGCGGATGATTAGATGATTGATGTTTACAGCTTAACTCAGGTCCTTAGCCCGGGACCCGTTGCGTCGTTACTGCAACGGGTCTGTGGACAATCATAACTGTTTTTTTTAATGATTTTTGAGGAGACCATAAATTGCTTTTATTTTACCAATAACTAGGTAAAAAACGGTGCTTGTATTGTCATAAAATGGGCCATTTTATTACGAACCAATATTTTTGTCGTCAGTCGCGCCCATAGCACAACTCGGCGGCAGCAACTACAGAAAACCATTATTCAGTCTGCTTTGTATATCACTGGGATCGCTTCGTCTACGATCGCCGATCAAACCATCGTAATCCATGGAATCGGAAATGTTTACTGGACCCAAATTTATACAACAAAATATTGGCGGGCCGGTATTCCACAGCATAGCTGAGCTGGCGCATAGCTGAACGTTCAACTATTAAAAAATATCGCCTATAGATATTCGATCGGGTTCCCCAGTCGGTCTACGCCCACCTCTTCTACAGCCCAATTTGCAAGGTATGCCCCAGTTGGTCTACACACTAAAACATTACAGTCGGTCCCTTCTGTGGCTACTCCACAATGAAATGTACCACCTATGACAATAGCCCCCCCCCCACGCTAACATTCATACTTGCAGCAAGGGGTCGGTAAACCACATTTACAAAACTAGACAAAGTAATTAAATGATCTGAAAAATGGCAGATGTTATTTAATTTTGGGAAATGTAAATGCCTACATGCAGGACACGGGAACTTGGATGTAAACTATAAAATGGGAGATAATGTTATAGGTGTGATAAGTGCTGATATGAACGTTTCAGAACAGTGTAGTATTGCAGCTTCAAAGGATAATCAAATTCTTGGGTTGATTAGGAGAAATATAACATACAAGGAAAAAAGATAATTATGCCTCTCTATAAAACAATAGTTAGGCCTCGTTTACTCATTTAGAATACTGTATACAAGCGTGGAGACCTTATGGTAAGAAGGATATAGATACACTTGAGCGAATACATAGGAGAGCAACTAAAATAATTCCAGAACTGAGAGACTTTAGTTGTTAAGAACGCCTAAAAGAACGTGGTTTAACAACCCTAGAAACAAGGATGTTAAGAGGAGATCAATTTGAAGTTTTTAAGATATTAAATGGGTATAAAAATATTTATAGTAATATATGTTCGCACTCAAGAAAGATAGTAGAACTAGAGGACATGAAGTAACATTAGTAAAGGATCAGTGTAGATTGGATATCAGGAAGTACTCTTTTTCACAGAATGAATGAATGGATCAAATTGTCTACAGATTGTGTAACTGCTAGCAGCGTGAATATGTTAAACAAGAAGGTTGACATATATCTCAGGAGTGCGGGTTACACATAGATGCAAAATGTTTGACTCTCGATAAACCAATGGTTTCGTTGTCCACTTGTCATCTGGGCCTTTGCCTTGGGTGGCAATCTTGTTAAATCTTGTTATATATCTTATAGCCCTACCCCTGGCAGATTAACCTGCTGAAACGTGGAACTTATAATGTTGCTGAGTTAACCAGTAGCGGCCGTTCCTAGGATCTTGGTGGCTCGTATACGGGAACTTATAATGTTGCTGAGTTAACCAGTAGCGGCCGTTCCTGGGATCTTGATGGCTCGCATACGGGAACTTATAATGTTGCTGAGTTAACCAGTAGCGGCCGTTCCTGGGATCTTTGTGGCTCGCATACGGGAACTTAACTTTAATTGGCTGCGGACCGGTCGTGCGAAAATTAGGGGTACTATAGTACGCGATATTTAAGAGAGAGGTGTGTAATCTTGTAACATAAATTTATTAAGCGGTAACTCAATATTTAGATAAGCATCAGACCTGGAGTGTGAACTGTCAATCTGGAATTACAATTAACTGCCCTAAATAGTCCGATTTAGTCTCCTGAAATTTAGAATCTGGAGCAAGTAATGAACTAATATCCTCTCTGGTAAACACTGAACCGAAGTGTCTATTTAGGTCTTCCGCCATTAAAAAACCTTGTGATATTATATTTCCAGCACTGTCTTCTAGTGGTCCAACCTTGTCTCGTACGTTTTGCTTACTCCTGACAATATGCATAACAACTCTTGCTGTGATTTTTTTATGTCACATGCTAATTTTGGCTCATAGCTTCGGTTAGATTTTCTCATTTCAGACGTAGCTGCATTTAGTGCCTCTTTTTAATTGGTGTAGATGGCGCTAGCTGGTGTCTAACATCAAAATAGGTTGTGCGCGCTCTTATCGATTGCGCGCTCTTACCCGCACTTACCCTAACAACGACCCTGAAACTTGCGACTGCGGTGAGATCCAGACCATGATCCACTTTCTGAATCGATGCCTTCTGGACGAATTATGCTCCCCGACAGATCTCATAGCGGTATCCGACACAGCAGCGCGCAGTTTTGGAGTCATTTGGCTGGAGCTTCGGACCATCCAAACGTTTCAGTCATGGAAACGACACAATGCAACATCATGTCGCCCTCTACCGGGTACATGCTGTCACTGTGTTATTATTAGTCCGACAGGTGGCTCCCGTGTGTGCGATCTCGCGAAACATCGCGTGATATCATCGCATATTTCTTATGGCGGCCGAACCTGGGAGCCGAAATCGATGCAAAAAATAATTTTACTTCTTTATTTCTTAAAATAATCGTTTAGATAAAAGCAGACATGTTCATCTATTTGAGCAAGAAAGTAAGTGTTACATCTTCGCGACATATTAATATATTTAATGTACAGAAGTTGTTTTAATGACTGTTTTGGTGCCTGTTGCCAGGCAAGCTTTACCTTTTGGCTTTGCTTGTCATGTCAAGAAACGGCCGGGGTTGGGCAGTCTTTATCTGTATCGCAATGGCATGGGTAGTATGACCATGGAGTCTTTGATGTCATGCCTTGGCATTTGCTTGCCTGGAAGTTCAGACCACCGCGGCACCGGGCTTGACAAGTCAGATTGAATCTTGGTTTGTTTTTTTATTTTGAAACTGTCTAGCTGTTCATGTGTGCGGATAACCAGGGCAGTGGCAGTGTCAGTGAACGTAAATCATTCTGAAGTAACATTTAGGCTCATTTTAAGAACATGAATTGTTTTGACCAATTAAAACCACCAAGTCATCAATTGGCTATTAGAAAGTGTTAGAAGAAAAAGTTAGTAGGGATGCCATATGGACTTGTGCAAAGCATTACATAACATTGTCATAGGGCGCAGCACAAGTTTAACAAGATTTAGCAAGATTGCCATCCAAGGCAAAGGTACAGATGGCAAGTGGACAAGGAAGCCATTGGCTTATCGAGAGTCCAACAGTTGGAGGAAATAGAGCAGCAGCGAATCACACATTCAGCCAATCAGTAATGCTGGTATTACGGAATGTCCGGACACTCACATGTGTTGACTAAAATGTCTGCTACAAGCCCAGGCACAGCAACTTGTGTCCAGCTGTGAGTTGTCGTTGTTTATTTGCCTACCGTCTCCTATCTGTGAACGCGAGGACATTGGAGGTGAAATATAATATTCAGTGATTGAACGGATCCTTTAGAAATTGTTGATAACATTCAAAGTTCAGATTTAGATCTTTAGATATACTTTTACTTTAGATATATATCGTTGACGATTATTATGTCCATGATGACGTTGGTGTATGGCATCAGTTTGTTTTGCACGTATTTCCCTTGGCTTGGGCTTGGTTGTGATATCTCGCAAACACTTCTATGGTTTAGTCGTTATCGAGAGTTGTAAGTTGCTTATGATTGTTACTTTATTGTTGGCGATACATTCAGTCATTCATATAATATATCCACCTCTGAAGTTTGCCTTTCCCTTCTGCTTTCTGCCGCGGACAACTGCTTCGGTATTTACGCTGTCTCTAAACTAACAGAATGATGGGCATGATCTATTGACCCATTCCTTATGCGCAGTGCACTGTAATGTGTCAGAAATCCCTTCTACATCCAGACTAGAGAGTCTAGTCTATAGGCTAACTAGTGTGAGACTACAGGTGCGCTTCGTCTGGTTCATACATCGCGACTAAATGCATCGCTAGTCTATACATTGGCTAGTCCGGACATAGGGCTTAGTCTGGGACTACGCTACACCCAGTCCATGCATATGGCCCCTGTACCTCGTATAGGTATAGGGATGAATCGGTGAGGGCAGGCCAATAACAATGCATTTTGGCTAACATTTTGAGATGGCTTCCGCCAATTCTAAGGCTGGAATTTTTAACACTGGGTGCTGTTTACTGAGTGTTGATACATGATCCATTACTCAGATCGCCATACCCAATGGCACAGTGCTCCGCTGCCTGTCGTGGAATCATCAACAGGGTTTCATCGCATGTGGAGGGGAAGATGGCCTGCTTAAGGTGCTGAAACTGGATACTCAGATAGGTAAGATGGTTCTCTTATAATTGTGTCTTTGTAAGTTGATAGCTGTAACATTGCCCATGCATGTGTTGTGGTCAAGCTATGCATTCGTATTTCCTCATCTAGGCAAAATATAGGTTGTTCCGATGGTGTATTTTATTAAATTGTTGTTGGTTTGACTAAGAAGAAATTAGTTCAGTGCAATTAAATATATATGTACTGATTGAAGTTTATGAAAGGGGTTCAACTTTCATTATTGGACCCCTTAACATTCTTTTAAAAACCTTAAAAATTCTCAAGAGTTATTAATAAATTCCTTTTTTTATATTCCTTTAAACATTTCTTTTAAGTGACGACGGTGTGATGACGGATAATGGCAAGAATGTGTAAACTACCTGATTTCCTGAAGGTGTGTTTATTACTGTGAGCTGTAGAATTGACATGTGATTACAGGGAAAGACATCAAGGTGCGGGGACTGGCTGCACCAAGCAATTTGTCCATGAACCAGACACTGGAAGGACACAGTGGTATGTACCTTACAAATAGGCACTTAATATAATATTAAATATATAATGCTAAATAATATAAGTGAAAAGTAATATTGTGAACTGTCATTCAAAGCTAGAGGTGATTACCACAGACCCTTAAACCAGTTTGTTCAAAATCACAATTTTTTTAGTTTAGTACTCTTTCTGCGCAATAATCTTTGTTCTTAAACTTTGTTACTTAGCATTTCACCATTTTGAGTTTCCTGCTAAAAATCATAGAGCAAAACCATGAAGAAATTACATTTTTATTTGATGTGCAGGTATAGGCTTGTATCACTCATCTTATTTTCCCTCCCACTTGCACTTTCAGTGTTACTAAAACATCAGAATTGTCTGAGACATCGTTACTGGCTGTGTGATGGAACACCTGACTGTCATCTTGTACACACCAGCCAGGTGAACGATTGTAATGACAAACAGGTTGTTACTTGTAGCCTGTTGTAAGCCAAATTAATATTTTCTCTAAAGGTGCAGTCCAAGTGGTCACCTGGAATAACCACCATCAGAAGTTGACCACAAGTGACCAGAATGGACTCATCATTGTGTGGATGCTCTACAAAGGTATAATAATAATAATCTTTATTGTCTCAAATTAAATACAGTTATATATACAGATATACGTACATGAAAAAACCATAATGTGCTTGTTATTCCTTATTCAATTGGTTAACATATGATTTGTGTCAGTGATATAATAATAATTATTATGGTTACTCTCAGTAGAAAATAATAATATTTACATGTTTGTCATTCAATAAATTCATGACACATTTGTGGGTGGATAACACATTAAAGAAACACGTTAAACAAGTTAACAATGCAAAAATAACAGTGTCTTCCCTGCAGCTCTTGATAACAATGCACAAAATAATATCATGTAAGTGTGCCATAAGCATTAGTACTAAATTAAAAAATTTCGAAATTGGTTAATAATAGTATTCATAATAATGCATGTATGGAATAGTTGAGCACATAAGCTCAAAATAACAGTCCACAAAATAATACAATATAATATAAGTGTATCATAATATAAGTGTACCATAATATAATATATGTGTACCATAATATAATATAAGTGTACCGTAAGCATTAGTCCATGTTTGTCTCCCCAAGCCACAACACAGTGGACTCTAACCTGCGCATAACAGAATCAGCTGTTTAGTAGAATCAAAATTGCAGGGACAGAATGAAATGTGTCGCCTAAAGGAATCGCATCCGCAGCTCAGATATGTGAAAAATGGTGCATCATAGCATGAAATAACAGGTTTTCTGGAGAAAAAGGAAAGAAAATTTTTTTTTAATATAAATTGATGACATTTTGTAGTTACCATTCAGCATGAACAAAAAAAAACTCAGTTGTAGACATACATTCACTTCCACATCATTCGGAATCTGGAAATTTGCTTAAATGAATCAGATGCTTAGTAGCTTCAAATTGCTCTGGCCTGAAGTGATTCTGTTTTTAAAAACAGAGGCTGTTGTAATGATGATGTTTCATATAGTATCCATTCTGAAATGTGTTGATTTTTACATAAATAAGATATATCTTGTGCGTTTGTGATTAAAATGTACTGTAGTTATGCGTATATCAAAGGTAAAACAGGGAAACAGTGAATTGATAAAGGCTGTAAGCAAAAAGATCATCTCTGTATGATGTTTCAGATGCCAATTATAACGTTTTATAACTAACTAGCCAAATTACCTGGCATTGCATGAGAGAAAAGGCAGCCATAGCAAGAGCTTATGACTGCCTATGAAGGAACTTATGTGGATGTTTGACGTAAATCACGCAACTTGGAACAATTGTAGCAAATATAATTAGCGTTATGAACAATTGTACATAACTACGAACTACTATTATTCGTAATCTGTGTCAGACGTCCACATAAGTTCTTTTATAAGATCCCATCCCCGGGGGGATTTAGAAATTTATTATGTTTGAACCATCCCTATGGCTCTCGAGCGTGCCTACACAATTTCAGCCCTACACATGTGAAACTTAATGAGATATGAGAGGACAAGGAAACATACAGAGCCGCAAGATGTTTTATAGTATAGACAATCAACTTATGATGTTCGTCTTTCAGGGGCGTGGTATGAGGAAATGATCAACAATCGCAACAAGTCCGTGGTGTGCGGAATGAAGTGGAACGCAGACGGACAGAAGATCTGTATTGTCTATGAAGATGGTAATTATATACTTAATTATATATTTCTGCAACAAACATCCATTCTGTCATCAACACGTAAGTTGTTATTGAACTCTGTAAATATCGTATTAACGGAAGTTTAGCTATCTTTTAGATTTTTACTTGATTGAGCTTTCAAGATCCTTTTGGCAGTGTCAATCTGAACTGCTCTCTGGTGTCATGTGACCATGTTGGTACAGGAACAAGACAGCTGTCCCGTGGACATTGTGGGAAGGTTGTGATCCCTGTCTCTGTTGATAGCCAGCTAGAGAAGACCACTTCTGGTGGAGAAAGATCAGTGAAGTGATAAAAATATGGGAGAGGCATCCGTGCCACGTTGCCTCGGTTCACTCAGTTATACACATGAGTACCTGGCTATAGACGGTGGTGGATATACATGTGAACGAATAGTCTTGTTCAGTAATTGCAGCATTGCTGAATGCTTCCCTGAGAAGTTGAATTGGTTTTGGAATGAACAGGTATGCTGGGGTGAAGTGTAAAGTGCTTTAAGCAATCAGACTTACCTTGAACTTAACTATGTAAAGTAAATATGAAAAAGACTCACCTTTAACTGTTTCATTCATGACCCTTCACGTGCCATTACTATTTTACAAACTCTAATGACTTTCTAGGTGCTGTGATTGTTGGTTCTGTGGATGGCAATCGCATCTGGGGCAAGGACATTAAAGGTGTGCTTCTTGCTCACGTTGAAGTAAGTAGTCGACTTTAGCTCATCTTGCATGAGTTACTTGCTATAATGGGAGGCAGAGCGTTTAGCTGTAGAGAAATTGTCTGTTATAATTGGTTTCTGGGAAGGAACCAAGGACAGTGTGTAGAAATAATTAACGTAATTTGTAGTTTATTAGGTTTTAAGAAAGGTTTGGTGTCACTATGCTAGATTTAATTATATAAAATACATTGAGTATAAGATAAGATAAGATACGTTTTATTACCAAGTAGCAAGTACAAGGAATTTGTAGTGTTGTGGCGTTAGCACAAACATACACTCATGCACCCAATACACACGGAACTAAACATTACATATCACAATCGTAATACTAAAAACAGTTGAAAACAAGCGAGAGTAATATAATAGGTTGCAAGATTAAAAAATAAAAAAAATTTAAGATTAAAAAAAATAAATAAAAAATTAAAAAGGCGACATTGCATCTACCTACCAGAGGCAAGACATTTATGATGGCTCTCCGTTTAAAAATCTCAGCGCTTGAGGATAGAAACTATTGTTAAATCGCGTATTTGTGTGTATATTAAATTTTAAGGGGCAACTGGTTGAGTATTAGATTGGTTGTTATATTTAGAAAGTAAGTGTAGCGTGGCCTCTTACTATATGGTTCCAGTTGTAGTCTTGAACAACTTTGAAAAATATATGTTTTTCCCTACATTGTTTTATTTACCCGAGGATATGAGATACATTGGATAGAACCTTGTGTAAAATGTGTTCTGTGTTTGCGTGCAGTGGTCCCCTGACAGCAGACTGTTGCTGTTTGGCCTGACCAACGGTGAGATACAGATGTATGATAACACTGGAAACTTCCTGGTAAGTTAGACCCTACATATCTACAGCAGTCCTGGTTCTTGACACAAAATCTCTTATTTACTAATAGATTATATTTTTCTATATTTTATTTCTTATTTTTTTTACTTAGTTAAGTCACAATTTCAACTAAATAAGTTGAAATTTCAGTCAAAGGTTAATATCTGCTAGTTGAGCAACATGAACATTGTCAACATCTGGACATTTCAGTCGAAGCTTCAGAAGCAATGTGACACATTGTCAACGTGTGTACCTTTCAGTCGAAGCTCACATGTTCTGTCTGAGTAATGTGACACATTGTCAACATGTGTACCTTTTTAGTTATGTATCGTCACAGACGTGCTTTTAACTCTTATTATCTCTTTGCATTCTATTTTTATTACTTGATTGATTTTAAAGCAGTTTTTGTTTGTTTTTATATGACCAGTTTTAAATACCGCTTCTGTTTAGTAGATCAGTTTTTTCTTTCTTTACACATTGATATTTAAAGTTGTATTCTATGTTTATTTTATGTATAGTAACTTCGGTAATATAATTCACACATATAACTCCATATCCATCTGTAACCATCAGTATTACACTGATTTACAAATTTTATTATAATTATTTTATCAATGTTGTATTTTAGGCGCCTCTAAACAGATTGTATTTCTGGGTATGTATGGCACTATATAAATAAAGATTATTATTATATTATTATTACCTTTCAGTCGAGGCTTCAGATCTTCTGCCTGAGCAATGTGACGGGGGCGGTGCACATTGCTTCGCTGCAGTGGTACAATGGGGAGAACGGGTACATTGAGCCAAACTGTCCCTGTCTCGCTATCTGTTTCAACAATGGCCGCTGTCAGGTGATGAGGTGCGAGACTGACGAGAGTAAGTCCTCTTCTTTAATTCCCTCCGCAATTCTTTCATTCATTCCATATGAAATTAACCAACACAATTCTTGACCCCCTCCAATTTTAATTAAATTTGGTACACATATTGTAACCGTTGTGGAATTTACCTATGCAAAATTTTAGACTTGTGAGTGAAATAGTTTTACAGTTACGTATACATACGTGTTAAGAGGTAACACAGTTTTTTTATCATTACTATGCAATAACTCTATTTCGGTAACAATAACACTATTTCTCTCACAAGTCAGCAATTTAGCATATGTAAATTTCAGTATAGTTCCAATATCTATACCAAATTTAATTAAAATTGGAAAGGTCAAGAACATTTTGGCCGTTTTTGTTGATTTCACATCTAGTAACTTGATAAAGTGTGAATAACCTTATGGTGTAGTATACAGACCCGGGTCACTTTGTACAAATTTGTACAAGCAAGCTGATACGTCAGATAGATTCAATGTTTCGTGAAATGATTCTATGACAAGGTGAGCATAGACAGCTTCTTTGAGGTTTCTTCACAACTGTTGCTTTGATGTGGTTTTGAAGTGTTGCAAGATTTAATTACATTTTTTCTCCAAGTATCCAGGCAACACATTTAGCAGGATTCCGTGCTTCTGTGGATCCCAGACTTTGGTCCAGAAACATTAGAACGTCAGATTCCTGTGATTCCATTGGAACCCTGAGTTCTCTGGAACTTGATGCATTGTCACATCTTAGCAGATTAATTGTTGCCACCAGTATATTATTAAAATTTATATTAAATTATATGCTTGTCTTGAATTGATTAGTTTCAGTAGAAGTTTTAAAGATAAATTAATAATTTCTTCATAGATTGTAGTTGAAATACTATATAATATACCAGATTAAAACAAATTGGAGTTCATAATTTATTTGGTTATGTTACAAGGTTTTTAAAACATTTTTGTAAATTTGAAAAAATAGCCACTAAAAACGAAATGTAATCATTTTGAGACAATTCCCAACGAAATAAATGACATACATATAAGCATGACAGTGTAACTGATAACTTTATGGCAGATTTTGGTTAACATAAACCAATTATGTCTGCTACACAACTGTGAATGAATTAAGCAAAAGTTGAATGACAACCTAAAGTGGCAGTGTATCTTTGACACAAACCCTTCACCAATCGTAATTTACTTCTGTATTACGTTGCATGCACATAAGACGCGTTCATATGCAAAATTGTCACCATGTCACATATATGTAGGCATTTCCATTTCCAGATTATTGTCAAAGGCACGATAAACTACGTTAATGCTGATATTTGCTGGTTTAAGGACATGATTTAGTTAGGTAGACATAATACTGAGAGGGGATTTCCAAAAGGACTGCATTTTTAAACGATGGATTGGTGAAATATGACGTTAGTGCCGGGTGATTTTTTGTGGTGTCGACGTTTAGTTCAGTATATCCTAACATGTCATGAAGAAACAAATTTAACAATCAAACCCGTTGCCTCAGTTCACTCAACTGTAGAAATGAGTACAATTGTAAATACACATAAAGTAATCTTAGCACAGTAATTGCAGCATGGCTGAATGCTACACAGAGAAGTCAAGTTTGGGCTGGCATTAACAGATCCTAATTTCTAGTTGTTTCCAGCAGTTGGAACATTAACTGACTAGTCTGTATGTTGTGGTTACTACAATTTGATTTGTCTCATTAAACCAGCCAGCCTTTTTCAAAACATTATCACCAAGCCGACCTTTATATGCTGGCACTGAGGGTGGTCAATGCTGCGGTGCGTGTTGTCCTCAATGGTTCTTTTACGTCCCCCAATTAAATGAGGCGGGACCGACATTAACATGATCATCTGAATCACCAGGTATACACAGTCCCAAATGTAAAGAGCCAGGTTTTTACACCAAACATACCCATGCCAGGTCCGGGTCTTGAACCCAGAACTCTGGCATGCAAGGCGGATGTGCTAACCACTACACTACCACGCCTCTCTAAGGACTGGACACCACAATGTATAAGAACTGACATTTTTGTTTTAGATGCAATCCTAATAGACACAGGGATGGAGATCGTTGGTGCACAATGGAACCACACGGGGGCAGTGCTGGCAGTCGCGGGTACGCAGACAGCTGGCGACAAGGAAGTCAATATTGTACATTTCTACTCGCCTTTTGGAGAAGTACGTGCAGTTGTGATTTCTTTGTAGCAGTGATCTAGACATGCGTGCATTTTAACTTAGGATTATCAGTAACTTTCTATGGCTTACATGTTTTGATAAAATAATAATTGTACACACAGAAGGATTATAAATTCATACAAATTATCACATTATCGGTAAAGGGTATGCCTATTTTCATGAGCATGTCCTGAGCATATATAATTATACTGACGTCACCAAAAGCTAATGCTGGTTTATGGTTCTAAGGTTGACAACCTGTTATTGAGCATGTTAATAAATTATTACTGGCTTTTGATAGGAACCTGTTATTCCCATCCGTCGACAATGTAATGTTGGTTATTAACACATTTTTGTATCTCTGACAGTCCTACTGCTCTTAGGCAGATCTGATCAGTATCAGTTTGTTCAGTTCAGTAATAAACAGTGATGGAATTCATAGCACCTTGCATCAATAGTGTTGGGATGCATTGTATAGAGACAGGGACCATTGTATAGAGACGTGGACCATTGTATAGAGATGGCCCATTGTATAGAGACAGGGACCTGTCACAGCCATGGCATGGCTGAATAACCTGTGTCTAACAGGTCCTGTCCACCAGGGTATTATGCACATCCATGGAACAGCACCTCCTGTCAACACGTTTCTTGGCCAATTTCGCTAATCCCTCTTTGTCTGTGTCTTTCGTAAGAGACAGTAGAAGCCATTGGTCCCTTCCACCTGGTGTCTATGCCAGTGGAAGCAAGCGATCCCACCCAGGAAATGGAAAAACCTGTCATTATTCACAGAGCCAATGGTCTCGATCTACAAAAACCCAAAACAAAAACGCTCTGGTAATGGATTAAGAGAGGGGTCAGTATGGCCTATGCATATATCTAATCCAAACCATGACCCAAACTGGTTGGTTGAGAAAACAAGTCATGAAAATCGGTTCAGTAGTTTCCGAGATATTGCACTATATATAGATGTCGACATTTTGGGGTTAAATTTGTGTATATGAATAATGGTAAACTTTGTGTGTGTGAGCGATCACATGCTCTCAACGGATTGCTGTGAAATGTTAACACATCTCATCAAATCTCACCGGTTTAGCCCATATACATGGTTGTTTATAATTGTTTTCCCATGCAAAGTTATATATATATATATATATATATATATATATATATATATATATATATATATATATATATATGTATATATCACATCATTATTATTACTTGAAGCATCTGCGGACATTGAAAGTTCCTGGGAAGCAGATATACGCGTGCTCATGGGAGAGAGGGAGTCTGCGCATCTCCCTGGCCATCGACAGCTTCATCTACTTCGCCAACATCCGCCTCGACTACATGGTGGGTGGTGGGAAGGCTTCCTGGTTGGAGCTAGGAGTGGGAATGGGATTGGCAGGGGAAGGAAAAGGAATGCATGTATGTGCAGGTGATGGAAACCTACACAAAGGTCAACTGTCACAATGTATCTGAATGTTGGGTTGAACACGATGCACATTTTTGTAAGTGCGCACAGTTTTATGTGTCAGTACAGATCACATTAAGTTCGTATTATGGCACATAACACAAATCGCTGTTGTAATAAGAATTTTAACAGAAGCGTTGTTATGGTAATTATAGGAAGTCTTCGCCTGAATTTTTAGTAGCAAAATAAAGGTTCAGTATCATAATAAACGTCCGCTACTGCTAATGCATTTTTGTGCAAAATTATACCACAGTATTATTGCATAGGTAATTGCTACTTATAACGTATTATCTATGATGATACACAATGTCCTGCATGGTGTGACATCCAGTGCAACAAAAACTGGTATCGCACTACTACGCTCGCACGCACGCATGCACGCACGCACGCACGCACGCATGCCAAACAATTAAAATGGTGTGTGCCGTATGATGCGTAAATTACAGTTTTATTGCATAGTTTGTATTGACATGTTATGAACCCATGTAACAAATATCTTATTGAATGATAATGGGTTTATGCACTGGTTGCTTCAGAATGTTGTATTGGACTCGATACAACATTCTGAAGCTACAAGTGTATCTCTAAGGATAGAGATACACTTGAACGCATACAGAGGAGAGCTACTAAAATTGTTCCAGAACCGAGAGACCTTAGTTATGAAGAACACCTGAAGGAATGTGGTTTAACAACTCTAGAGACAAAGAAGTTAAGAGAAGATCAGATTGAAGTTTTTAAGATATTGAATGGGTATGAAAATATTGATAGAAATATGTTTTTCTCACTAAAGAAAGATAGTAAAACTCGAGGACATGAGGTAAAATTAGTAAAGGATCAGTGTAGATTGAATATCAGGAAGTACTCGTTCTCACAGAGGACAATAAATGAATGGAACAAATTGGCTACAGATTGTGTAACTGTTAGCAGCGTGAATATGTTTAAAAACAAGGTTGACACATATCTCAGGAGGGCGGGTTACACATAGATGAACATTGTTGGACTCTCAATAAGCCAATTGCTTCCTTGTCCACTTGCCATCTGGGCCTTTGGCTTGGATGGCAAATCTTGTTAAATCTCTTGTTAAAACTCATGCATAAAACACGGTATTGTTCATTAAGGGTGTATTATATGTTGTGTCAAATAGTCCACTGTTGTCTGTAGTAATTTTACCACATTGTTCCAGTGGGGCTATTTCTCCAACACCGTGGTGTATGCCTTCACCAAGCCAGACAGACTGGAGCACTGTGTCATCTTCTGGAACACCAAGAACAACGAGGTGGGTCTGTTTCTGTTCATTAATTGGCACTAATGGTTAACTACTCTGAGCATCGGGCATAACCAGCAGTCATCGGGCATAACCAGCAGTCATCGGGCATAACCAGCAGTCATCGGGCATAACCAGCAGTCATCGGGCATAACCAGCAATCATCGGGCATAACCAGCAGTCATCGGGCATAACCAGTAGTCATCGGGCATAACCAGCAGTCCATTGAATTTGGATGCATCCTGAGCCTTGACCAACTACGCCTCCAGGATGTTCCAAATAGTTAAGGTCCAGGAGAAAAGTAATTTGTTTAATTCGTCCTTAATAATGACAAGGTAGCATTGGCTTTGGTTTTATGACATAATTTTATGAGGTTTGTCTCACGTTGTGACAAAGCTGGAAGGATTTGGACAGGAGGGTTTAAACTGTGGTTTAAAACGTCCCATAAAAAATCACATTTGGACATCTCCGTGGACAAACACAATCATCATTACAGTATTGTCTGAAACCTGTCTGAAATACAATCGTTGATAAAACAACTGTCCTATAGTCATTCAGTGTTTTCTAAGACACTTTCGTTACCACAACATTTCTCATCTGTGAGTTTCAGACGCTATGAAACACAATGCAGATTTAGCATATTCCATGTGTAAAACTGTCAGATCATTTTATACTAGACTGTTGAAGTTGCAACACGATATGGACAACACGAGTTTGTGGATGCCCCTTAAAAAAATATTTTTTTACACTGGTTCCTCTGTGGTTAGAATGACAAATGGCTTTGGCCATTTTTAGGGGTTTTAAACCATCCAAAAGGTGGTCAAAACAAGTTTTACTTTTAGATGCCTGTCCTATCCAAAACAGGTTTTGGATGTCTGAAACCCAACCCAACTTGTGAGACAAGTCTGGCCTCAGGAGGTGGTCTTACATTGTTAACTGAATCTGGTTTCAGGATATTTATTGATGCCGTTCAAAGCTGATAAAGGTCTTCCATTACAGACAGATATATTTTCTCAGACAGATATATTTTCTCTGTTGGGACATTGGTTCTATAGACCAGTTTTAACAGCTGTAATTCTAGGGTAGCGTACTGGACAATTGATTATCGTCTTCCTGGTTTCCGCGATGACGATTGTTCATGGATGTATTTTATTGTGGAAGTGTGACACCGCCTTTGAGCTGTAAGCACCGGTATGCTTTTAGTTTTATGATAAAACTTTATTAACTGACAATTTACATGCACACATACAGAGCTCAGTAGATGCCGATATATTTCTAAAAAAGCTATTTGATGTTTGCTTTTATTCCAGAAATATGTCAAGTATGTGAAGAATCTGCTCTCCATATGTGCATGTGGGGACTACTGTTGCTTGACGACAAAGGGGGATGAGGCTACCGGGCAGGTGGGTGCATTTCTCCCTCACGGGAAAAGATTTCACTTGGGAAAGTGAAAACTGTTTATAAAAATTGCATAATTGGCATTGCCACTATGTGTGCGGGTGAGTTCAGTACATAATAATGATAATAATAAACTAATGGTGTTTAATTAATAAATGTTCCCCTTATTTATAGAGTTTGATGATCTAACGCCAGATATTGGAAGGTTTTTTATTAAAATACAATTACACTGTTAATTGGTTGTGTTAACTAGAGTATGTCAAGATCGCTGCTGCATGATATGAATAATACTATAATTTATGACATGACAATGAACAAGATATGTATTTGAAGTAAATAAATTTCTCAAGATAGGTTTTTGATATGCCTATTGATGATGCATTATCAAAATGTTTTCATGCCAAACCCAAAAAAATTTAGTTATTCAATTACATATTTTGTACCATTGTTTAGATAATCAAACATCCTTCAAAATAACACACACACTTGTAATAACAGCAAAGGTGTTAAGGTGTTAGCAGGCTATGCAATCTGACGCAATTTAAATTAATATATTTAGTGTTTTTACCTTGGCAGTACATCTTGGTAGTGTGCAACTCGATCGGTACTCCACTTGACTCGAAGTACATAGAGATGGACCCCCTCTATGTGACCATGACGCAGACTCACATCATCGCAGCTTCCAAGGAGGCCTTCTACGTGTGGCAGTTTAAGAACATCAAGAAACTCGCTTCTCTTGAGATGTCTGGCAAACGCAAGACAGGCACAGAAAAGTAAGCGCTCATCAATGACGTGTCTGCATTGCTGCGTACTTAGAGACAAAGTCAGCACATCAATGTTCGATACTACGCAAAATTATTTTGACACGGGAAGCAGCTGTATCATTTAGCAGCGTACGTCGGTGCATTTTTCCCCAAAACATTTGTTTTCTGATCACATAAGGGTGATGACTTCGATCGCATGCAGGCAGTTTTGCATTATGACACGAATTGTTCCAGCGTGAAGGATGAGTACATTTTCACGTGTCAGCGTAACTCAAAGTAGCTGGGGGAAGGGGGAGTCTGGGGTTGATTGACAGGTTCTGAGATCATCCTTCATCAGTCTATGTGTTGTTGCAGTGCTCCGTTGGATTTATATTGAGACTCTTGGGCCTGATGTTTGAAGCTTTTTGTGTTTATGGTATCTTTGGCATCGTCTGTTTATGTGTTTGTGCAGTGCTCCATTGTATTTATATTGAGAATAATACAGACTCTTGTGCCTGATGTTTGAAGCTTTTTGTATCTATGGTATCTTTGTCATCGTCAGTGGTTGGTCATGTGACAATAGTTTTACACGTTGCGGTCAAAGTCAGTCGGTTGCATGAGATCAGGCTCAAAGAGCCATGACGACATGAGATGATCTGCGGTGGTGGCTGGACAGCAGTTTCTGGCAAAGCAATCAGAATAGTTATGTGTGAGGTAAATATTCCATGTTACATCGATGTGGCAGCTATAGACTTCCCACAATTCACATGGAACTGTTGTCACGTAACCACCAACATTGTCATGTGAATTTTATATCGTGTTCAGCTGATGTCGATACTGATGACACTACCATGAAGTTCTTGAATGCTTGATGCATCAGGCATGAGATTCTGGACGATGTATGTGTGTACATACATAATATTGATGCGATGATTGCTTTCAGCCTTTCTCTGCAAGACAGTCTGGTTTCACGAGTTGAATGTGGTTTTTGCATCTGTTGTTGCAGGTTATTCCACATAGACGATGTTCCATCCGGGGCGGGGGGCGAGACCATTGACTTCAACAAGGCATATGCGGTAGGCACATTCCCTTTGATTACATGTCTTGAAACGTTCTGTGTGCTGTCAGTGTGGTAACTGTCATTCAGAAGTAATTAATTCCACCAGTGTGGGACACAGTATCCCAGTGGTTGGAACGTTGGAAAGACCTGGGGTTTGAATCCTCTTGTTGCAGTTTCGAAACTTGTGCAATTTTGTTCACTCCCCTTTGCCTCAGTTCACTCAGCTGTGTAAATACATACCTGGCTATTGACAGTGAATTAATAGTTTTCGGGCAGTAAGTGGCTGAATGCTTCCCAGAGCTTTGAGCTATGTCCTATGGACTGGATACTGTGTTATGTAGTTCTTAACATTTTACCTCTTATGTTTTGTCTCGGCAATAAAATTCTTACAAATAGATAATCCAGATGAAAGAACTTTAGCACTGCATGCTGTCGCTGTTGTTAAAATTTTTATTAACTTTTCTTGCAGACCACACAGGACCCAATATGTTGCATCACCGCCTCCGACAAGCTGCTGATAGTGGTGAGTGAAACTGACTGTTTGGTTATATCTGTGCTGCTGATAGTGGTGAATGAAACTGGCTGCTTGGTTGTATCTTTGCTGTTGATAGTGACTAATGAAAGTGACTGTTTTGTTGTATATATGCTACTGATAGTGATGAGTGAAACTGACTGTTTGGTTGTATCTGTGCTACTAATAGGAATGATTCAAGTTGACTGTCTGGTTATATATTTGCTGCTGATAGTGGTGAGTGAAATTGAATGTTTAGTTACATCTGTCCTGCCGAGTCAGTCAAACTAACTAATGACTTGAGGTGACATGTTGCAGGGCCGTGAGTCAGGCACCCTCAACCGCTACGCCATGCCCCAGCTGTCTCTGACCCACAAACATGTGCTCAACTGCCGCCCCCATCAGCTGGCCCTCAACTGCAGCTCTGCGTAAGTACACCTCCCAGATCAGACAATGATTATGTAAGTGCCTTCTTGACACAAACACACAGCAAATACAGCTGTGGATGCCACACACACATTGATTGGAACAGCCTACACGCTGGTGGCCTTCCAATCCTGGCTGTCTCAGCCACAAACTATCTACATCTTCTTTGTTGAAACAGGATGCTAGATGTAAGAAAAAGAAGATGTACAAATAGTACAAATGTATGCTTTTGCATGTACATACATACAAATGTATGCTTTTGCATGTACATACATACAAATGTATGCTTTTGCATGTACATACATACAAATGTATGCTTTTGCATGTACATACATACAAATGTATGCTTTTGCATGTACATACATACAAATGTATGCTTTTGCATGTACATACATACAAATGTATGCTTTTGCATGTACATACATACAAATGTATGCTTTTGCATGTACATACATACAAATGTATGCTTTTGCATGTACATACATACAAATGTATGCTTTTGCATGTACATACATACAAATGTATGCTTTTGCATGTACATACATACAAATATATGCTTTTGCATGTACATACATACAAATGCGAGCACATACAGATTTTAAGATGTAGGTATTCGTAGCAGGTTTTCATCTACCACACCAACATATTGACTGAGCTCTAAAATCGCTTGTAATGTTTCAAAAATGTACTGACAAAGTTGACTTAACAAGATTTAACAAGATTTGCCATCCAAGCCAAAGGCCCAGATGGCAAGTGGACAAGGAAGCCATTGGCTTATCGAGAGTCCAACAATGTTCACCTACTTATAACCCGCCCTCCTGATATATGTGTCAACCTTGTTTTTAAACATATTCAAGCTGCTAGCAGTTACACAATCTGTAGACAATTTGTTCCATTCATTTATTGTCCTCTGTGAGAACGAGTGCTTCCTGATGTCCAATCTACATTGATCCTTTACTAATTTTACCTCATGTCCTCTAGTTCTGCTATCCTTCTTGAGTGAGAAAAACATATTTCTATCAATAATTTCATACCCATTCAATATCTTAAAAACTTCAATCTGATCTCCTCTTAACCTCCTTGTCTCTAGAGTTGTTAAACCACATTCTTTCAGGCGTTCTTCATAACTAAGGTCTCTAAGTTCTGGAATCATTTTAGTTGCTCTCCTTTGTATGCGTTCAAGCGTATCTATATCCTTCTTACGATATGGTCTCCATGCTTGTATACAGTATTCTAAATGAGGTCTAACTATTGCTTTATAAAGAGGTATAATTAACTTTTTTCCCTTGTATGTTATGTTTCTTCTAATCAATCCAAGAATTTGATTACCCTTTGAAGCTGCAATACCACACTGCTCTGAAACTTTCATATCAGCGCTTATTGTAACTCCTAAGTCCTTTTCTTTTACAGTAGTACCCAGAACAGTATCTCCCATTTTATAGTTTACATTCAAGTTCCCATGTCCTGTATGTAGGCATTTACATTTCCCAAAATTGAACAGCATCTGCCATTTCTCAGACCATTTCACTAATCTGTCTAGATCGTTTTGTAAATGTTGTTTATCACCATCAGTATTAACCTTTCTAAACAGTTTTGTGTCATCCGCAAATTTCAGTACGTTACTTGTTATACTGTCGTCCAAGTCATTGATATAAATTAAGAATAATATAGGTCCTAGTACTGACCCTTGAGGTACCCCACTCAAAACCGATTTCCAATTTGAAACTTCTCCATCTACTACAACTCGTTGTCTTCTGTCAGTCAGCCATTGTTCTATCCAGTCAGTTATGCTATCCCCGATACCATGGGCTTTTAATTTAAGTAGCAATCTTTGATGTGGCACTTTGTCAAAAGCTTTCTGAAAATCTAAGTAGATAATATCTACTGGCGATCCCACGTCTATCCACTTAGTGATTTCTTCCAAAAAACATAACATATTTGTTAAGCATGACCTTGCTTTAAGGAATCCATGTTGAGATGAATTTAATAATTTATGCTTAACGAGGAAGTCCACCATATGGTCTTTAATTAACCTTTCTAATAATTTACAAATCACTGACGTTAAACTCACTGGTCTGTAATTCTCTGACTTATTTCTCGAACCCTTTTTAAATAATGGTATGATGTTTGCTTCTTTCCATTCAAACGGAACAACTCCCTCTTTTAATGACAAGTTGAATACTCTTGCAAGTGGTATACTGATTTGATCTACTGTTTCCATTAGTAATTTTGGAGGAATCCCATCCACTCCCGGTGATTTGTTATCCTTCATTGCCCTTATTTTCTTAGCTACCAATTCTGGAGTTACAACTAACGGTCCTAAATATTCAGATTTAGCCCCCTGAAATTTAGCATCAGCAACTGGTAATGAACTAATATCTTCCTTGGTAAACACTGAACTGAAGTAACCATTTAGGTCTTCCGCCATTAAAAACCCCTGTGATATTATATTTCCAGCACTGTCTTCTAGAGGTCCAACCTTGTCTTGTACGTTTTGTTTACTCCTGACATATGCATAAAAACTCTTGCTGTCATTTTTTATGTTACATGCCAGTTTTTGCTCATAGCTTCTTTTAGATTGTCTGATTTCAGTTGTAGCTGCATTAAGTGCCTCTTTGTATTTTGCATAGTCTTCTTCCTTTCTGGTACGCCTATAAACCCTCCACATAGTTTGTTTTAGCATTATTTTTCTAATAGCCTCTTTTGACAAATGTTTCTTTCTACACCGTTTTCCTTGTTTTCGGAAGGGAACAAATTTATCGATGATACTCTCAATTTCATATTTAAGAATGTTCCAGCATTCAATTGCGGTCTTATTCATCAGCATGTTATGAATAAATACTTGTTTATAGTTTTATGCTCCATTGTTCCAAATCCAGAGTGATTTAATTTCCTTGATACTGTTTCATTGCAGACGACTGGCCATCATCGACATGACTGGAATCCTTTCGTTCTTTGACCTTGACACTCGGATCACTGACGCGAATGGTCAGGAGCTGATTGGTCAACAGCTGAAGTTCGAGAGAAAGGATGTTTGGGACATGAAATGGGCAGAGGTATATGTACTAACATTTTGACCACCCAAAATGTTTCAGTGAACCATAAGTTTAATTTTGACCGTTTCCTGTTTAAAAAAATCGACCTTGCCATTCAGCCTGATAGAAAGACCAGTCGGGATTCGTGCGAATCAATAAGTCGCACATATCTAGACATGGCGCTCATGTAAACCCACGTATAATGTGTTTGTGTGTCATCGTGCGACATGATGTCGTAAGACATAATTGGAAAAAAATCGATCATGTCTGTTTGACATTGACCTTGTTTCAGGACAACTCTGAGCTGTTTGCGATGATGGAGAAGACACGGATGTACATCTTTAGGAACCTTGACCCGGAGGTAATGACACAAACCACCAAGCTCTCATGGGCGAACACTGTGCAGGCATGAAAATTGATGTCACTCCTGCCGCAACTTATATGTAACGCATCTTCTGCGCATCTTTATTTCATTTGATAAACTCCTAATGTTTGTCAAGAAGTCTCCCCATTTCAGTTGCATTCAACTGTAGATAGAATTGTGCATTGAAAATTTTACTGGAAACATGATAACATCCGTTTTGTATGAAACTATTTTACGTCTCTCAAGTGCACAGTTGCAGTGACATAACAAGTTGTAAACAATTTGCCAACTGTCCATTTTGAATTTATAATCAAGTTGTGGCAGTGGTGATATGATGAGTGGCACCACTGTTGGGGAGTGTGTCTCTTCGGGTGTACAAGTTCATGGTTCTGCAAACAGATGGCACCACAGTTAAACTCTTTCCCAGGCAGACCGTCCGCAGTCGCCCACTGACAGGCCTTGTTCGCTCTGCGATCGTAACAGATGTTCATGTAATCAAATTGCATTCAGTCTTGCCCCAACAGGATTGTGGTAATAAGCCAAGCACATGTTGTTGCCATTATGGAGAAATAATGTTGAGATCATGCGTAAAAAAACGTTTCAGCAAAGAAATTTGAAGCGATTTTTTGAAGATGGAATCAGACAGCGATGGATTTGATTCATGGATTTGATTTTGACGATTTGGGGTTGTTTCCCAACAAATTTGAGTTGAATAACTACCATGTTGTCTGCCCAATAGAGAGTTTATGAAATCTGTACATCCTTTGTTTTGTTCTAATGTCCCATAGCACAGTCATAACAGCCACTAAATGCTTCTCTAAACAGCCACTAAATGCTTCTCTTGGCAGCATAAATGGCTACTGTGGCTGTTGAAGAATGAGAGTAATTGGTATAGTGGAGAGGGATAAGGGGAAGAGCAAGGGGAAGAGTGAAGGGACCAGGGATTAAGGTAGACACGCCACTGGGATGGGGATGGGGATGGGTTTATGGGCTGGCAGTTCCCACCTGCATTCCACCTGTTTTCGGCTGCTTCTTGCACATATATTTGTCATTTAGTCCCGTCCATTTTTGTCAGTATCTATTACAGGCTGTTGAAAATGTTCGGTGTTATCTTTATTCTAAATAGGTAACTTTTCCGATCCAATATTTGTTTTCTTCTGAAAAGTTACTTGATGGATTTGACTCAGAAAAAGATATGTTTGTTTACATAGACAATTGATCAGGAAAATCCCTTTAATAGATGCAGGAAAAGCAACTGTAACAATTATAATAAGAATATATATAATGCCTGAATTCATGTAAAATATAATACTCTTGGTGTTCTTTACATGAAATTGCATAAATAAAATATACAATTTGTTAATAAATAGTGCAGTGTAAAATAGAAGAGCTGATTAAAAACTTAATAAATCTACAAGAAAGTGAGTATAAAACATTGCAGTTATTAATATATAACATATATCACATCATTTGTCATACGCTAACTAAAAAGGTATATTTAAATGTTTCTTAAATATAATTTTGACATGAGAACTGACATTTACGTTTCAATTCTCACCTTAGGAACCTGTCATGAGTTCTGGTTATATCTGCCAGTTCAGTGATCTCCAGATCAAGTCTGTTTTGCTCGATGAAATAATGTCTGATCCCGACAGCCCAACCAAGGATGACGTCATGGACATAGAAGTCAAGGTACAAATGACTAGTTTTATTTATCATAATAACTACTTGATATAAAAGTGTTATTTGTGTATTTTTGCACTGTTTTAATTCTTAGCGTCATAAGTAGGTGATTGGAAACTCTCTCAGTTCATTTAATCCATTGCCAGTCAGGTTCGTGAAGTAACATTAGTAAAGGATCTGTGTAGATTCGATATCAGGAAGTACTCATTCTCACAGAGGACAATAACTGATTGGAACAAATTATCTACAAATTGTGTAACTGCTAGCAACATGAATATGTTTAAAAACAAGGTTGACATATATCAGGACGACGGGTTGCACATAGATGAAAAATGTTGGACTCTCAATGAGCCAATGGCTTCCTTGTCCAGTTGCCATCTGGACCTTTGCCTTGGATGGTAACTGTTTTCTAAATCTTGTTAAATGTTTATGATTTTTTAGTACGTGAATGGTCTAGGTAATATGTGCAATCGGTTTAATAAAAGAATGTGCTCATTTGTTAAACTCATCGAAAAAAAATTATTTTGGTGGTCATTAGATTGTGTAACTAATGAGTGTGCATAGCTTTATGTCGTAGAATACAGAGGTGGAGCAAGTTTTAACTGGACCCAGTAAAAAATTATTTATTAGTTTGTCTGATGATTTCATCAAAACTAAGTAAGGTACTTGTACAAACGAGCTGGTATGTCGTAGTAGATACCAGATAGGTTCGCTTTTTTATGAAAAGAATCTTAAATTTACAAGTGAAAACAATTTAATTGGGAGAGAGCCTTTAGTGTAATTTGCTTGCATGTGTGTATTCGTAGTCGTTACGAGACACCAGAGACTTGCTTGAGAAGGTCGGCATAGAAGATGCACAGCAGTTCATAGAGGACAACCCTCATCCACGCCTCTGGTAAGTCAAGATGGTGCAGAAAACTGTTTAACAATAACACAAACATGGGTTTTGAAAGAGGTTCGTGATCAATGTTCAACATCGTAATAACTGTTCAGTATCTTGCTGAAAGTTGCACTAACAGATTTGTCGTAAAGTTTACCAAATAAAATTCAGAGCAATAAATACACACTTAATTAAAATAAAATCTCGTCATTGAGGTGATTCATATGAAGAAATTGTATCCGTGCCATATTTAATGTTACAGTGCTGTCTAGCAGTGCAGAAAGCAACACAATGTAACACATGCAGTGATCTGTAGCAATTTACCGAAGCATAGACATTTTCTATGTGTGTACCATTGTTAGTAATAACTAGCAAAGATACATATATATGTTGTGAACAATTGTACATAATTGTTTGCGTAGTGTTGCAGACAATTTTACATAATAACTACAAAGTCAAGTGTAATTTGATTGTTCGTAGGAAGGGTAGTTGTGGGGTAAATAAAAAAAAAAAAAATGTGTCATCACTCCCTCATGGGGTCGTAGATAAACCCTCCCTCATGGGGTCGTATATAAACCCTCCCTCATGTGGTCGTAGATAAACCCTGAAAGTTTGGCACCCGATATACAAAGTGTCAAGGAGGAGTAGCTTAAGAGACGTACATCCTCTAGCTGGGTTATATTAATATGGCAATCCATCAAAAAATTTACTAAGGGAAATTTCAACCACATGCTCCACCCTCATAGCTTAAGTCAAACTTGGAACATCCTGCATTCAAAGTGCCATAGATCAAACTTTTCCTATGGTTCTAGTTTAGTTTCATAAAAATCTTGGTCGGTTTGTATATAGTAACGACAGAACACCTTGCGTGTTGACAACCACCCACTGCAAAACAAATTTCGTAAGTGAACATGTGCATACATTATACTACATTCCACCAAGTGGTGAGAGAAAGGAATCGGAGAGAAATAAGGACATAAGTGACGCTTGTGTTGGTTGTGTCTCTGTCAGGCGCCTGCTCGCTGAATCAGCTCTCGAACACTTGAATCTGAAGATCGCCGAGCATGCGTTTGTTCGCTGCAAGGACTATCAGGGCATCGAGTTCGTGAAGAGACTTGGCAACTTACAGGTAAATCACATGAAGTGACAGTACAGTGCATGTGCCAAGTTTCCATAGTTAATGTATGGTAACATAACCCATATGATGATACTGGAGTACACGGTTCACCATGTGTTATGATGATAATGTAGTACACAGTTCACCATGTGTTATGATGATACTGGAGTACACAGTTCACCATGTGTTATGATGATACTGGAGTACACAGTTCACCATGTGTTGTGATGATACTGGAGCACACAAATCACCATGTGTTGTGATGATACTGGAGTACACAGTTCACCATGTGTTATGATGATACAGGAGTACACTGTTCACCATGTGTTATGATGATACTGGAGTACACGGTTCACCATGTGTTATGATGATACTGGAGTACACAGTTCACCATGTGTTATGATGATACTGGAGTACACAGTTCACCATGTGTTATGATGATACTGGAGTACACAGTTCACCATGTGTTGTGATGATACTGGAGCACACAAATCACCATGTGTTATGATGATACTGGAGTACACAGTTCACCATGTGTTATGATGATACAGGAGTACACTGTTCACCATGTGTTATGATGATACTGGAGTACACGGTTCACCATGTGTTATGATGATACTGGAGTACACAGTTCACCATGTGTTGTGATGATACTGGAGTACACAGTTCACCATGTGTTATGATGATACTGGAGTACACAGTTCACCATGTGTTGTGATGATACTGGAGTACACTGTTCACCATGTGTTATGATGATACTGGAGTACACAGTTCACCATGTGTTGTGATGATACTGGAGTACACAGTTCACCATGTGTTGTGATGATACTGGAGTACACTGTTCACCATGTGTTATGATGATACTGGAGTACACAGTTCACCATGTGTTGTGATGATACTGGAGTACACAGTTCACCATGTGTTATGATGATACTGGAGTACACAGTTCACCATGTGTTGTGATGATACTGGAGTACACTGTTCACCATGTGTTATGATGATACTGGAGTACACAGTTCACCATGTGTTGTGATGATACTGGAGTACACAGTTCACCATGTGTTATGATGATACTGGAGCACACAAATCACCATGTGTTATGATGATACAGGAGTACACTGTTCACCATGTGTTATGATGGTACTGGAGTACACAGTTCACCATGTGTTTTTTCTTTTACAGCCTAACGCGCAAAAACTCTGTGTTTGTAATGTGTCGACACACATTCCAGTGACATCTTTGTGTGCTATATTCCTGGCTTTGGCGGATTCGTTATGACATTTTAAAGTTGTATACAGAAAGTCTGTGACTAGTGAAGTGATCACAATAGTGGTGGCAGCAGTCACCGAAGTTTAACGTTCCTGGGTCTTTCTCATCAAAAATATCGACAAATTTACTGAGTTGAGTCACCATAGATATTGCCGAAAGTTCTGTCCAGCCATTCATCAGCTAATGCAGGACATTTTGAAACTAGATCAGACAATTCTTCATATCCAGACTTGGGGTCAATTGCATTATATAAATTCCACACCATTTTAAAATACCAATTCCACCTCAAAATACCAATTCTAATTAAAAAATTCCAGTTACCAATTCCATATTGAAATAAAAGTATGAATAGAGTAACCATAGACAAACTCAATGCCCAAAAACAACATCTATTTTATTTCTGCCTGTTATGGTACCAAATATGAAATATAATATAGCAAATAGTTTATGTTAAAAAGTTACTTGATTCGTTTGAAAATGTAATTGAAAAGTAATTGAAAAGTATTGAAAGTACTAGTTACATTTTCGCCAATTCCAGCTGCCTTTAAAAACAGAACTCCAATTCCAATTATAACAACTCCGGAATTGGTATTGGCATTTCGGTTCCAATTACAGTGTAACTGACATTTGTTGATGTCCTGTGTTATTTCACTGTCAGTGATTGGTTGGTGTTTCAGAGCGAGACGATGAAGCAGGCCGAGGTGTCTGCATACTTCAAGAGGTTTGACGAGGCTGACAGACTCTACTTGGAAATGGACAGGAGGTGAGGCTCTTGTTGGTCAGTCCCTGTCCATGTTCTACTGTGTCTCTTGGACTGGACCGGGAGATGACCAGTGGCTGAGATTGTGCCGATAGGTTTCTATTCAGAGATGTCCTTCTCTAGCATTAGTGAGTCCACAACAGGTTACATGTGTAACCCGGGGTCTTCTGCATCCCCTGGTATGGAAGCCAGGTAGACGGGACCTACGGCTTTAAGTGTCTCTTCCAAAACGGGGTGGGGTGATCGAAGTTGCCCCAGTTTTTGAGGCGGCAGCATATGGGCTCGAACCCTGGTTCTCGCGATTGACAGTCCATCGCCCCAATGGCTAAACTACCACGCCCCACACATTGAAAATCAGAACATAGTAATCGTCAACTATAACAAACAGTAAAGAGAAGGCTGTTGTATTTCACCATAACTATATAAAAAAATTGCACAAACAAACTAGCATGTCGTAGTCGATACTAGATAGGTAATTTTTTGCAAAATAAGTCCGAGATAAATTAGTAAAAAAATCTATTTAAAGAGGGAACTGTAAAAATTATTTGTGCTGTAGGGACCTTGCTGTTGCGTTGAGAAAGAAGCTCGGGGATTGGTTCCGTGTCGTGAGCCTACTGAAGACTGGCGGAGGTGGGGATGACCAGGCTCTGGAGGAGGCCTGGAACTCCATCGGCGACTACTACGCTGATCGACAGAAGTGGTAGGTTGGGCTGGGTGTCAGTGCTTTTAAATTAACATATTTAAAAAATTTTAACCTTATTTTTAAACTTAAAAAAAAATTATTTTAAACTTATTGTAAACATTTAAAACTTATTTTAAGCTTATTTTTAACTTGTTTTTTAACTTATTTAAAACTTATTGTACACTTATTTAAAACTTATTTTAAGCATATTTTTAACTTATCATCATCTATGAACATGTTTTTACACGACAGGCGCATCGTCAGTATGTAATTTATCACTATAAGTCTGCACCAACAGGCAGGAGGCAGTGACCTACTACATCCAAGGGCGCAACCAGGAGAGGCTGGCGGAGTGCTACTACATGCTGGAGGACTACGTGGGGCTCACGCAGATGATGATGGCACTGCCAGAGAACCACAAGTTACTGCCGGTGCTTACTCAGTCCCTCATGCTTCTTGTCACACATCACTCCAAACATACCCGTCTAGGAGTAACATAGTTACTGCTGGTGCTTACTCACTCCCTCGTGCTTCTTGTCACACATCACTCCAAACATACCCGTCTAGGAGTAACATAGTTACTGCCAGTACTTACTCACTCCCTCGTGCTTCTTGACACACATCACTCCAAACATACCCGTCTAGGAGTAACATAGTTACTGCCAGTACTTACTCACTCCCTCGTGCTTCTTGACACACATCACTCCAAACATACCCGTCTAGGGGTAACATAGTTACTGCCAGTACTTACTCACTCCCTCGTTCTTGACACACATCACTCCAAACATACCCATCTAGGAGTAACATAGTTACTGCCAGTACTTACTCACTCCCTCATGATTATGGTCACACATCACTCCAAACATACCCATCTATGGGTAACATAGTTACTGCTGGTGCTTACTCTCTCCCTTGTGCGTCTTGACTACTCACTATGCTCACTTTCAACAAATTGGAATGCAAAAATATATTGTATATACTGGTACATCGAAGGCACACTGCAATTCATATCGCGCAGAAAAAATACAGAGATATATATGTCGTGCACCTCTACTTAGCATGCATACATGCTGAATTACGTCGTAGCACTCATGCAACAACATGTTTGTTCATGCAGGATATCGCCGAGATGTTTGTCACAGTTGGGATGTGTGAGGAAGCTGTTGCTGCGTATATTAAGGTACGTATTGCACACAGAGCAATCTCTTGTTGCCTACTAGACTTCTGTCATTGAACTTTGGGGTATAGCATCTGATCCTTAGTTCATGGGTTCAAATTAATCTCTTGCAGCCTTTCAAAGCAAGGAGAGTTTTGTTCATTTTCAGTCTCAGCCTCTATTCATTGAACTGCATAAATGCATACCTGACAGTGATAGAGTGAGTTGCTTTATGTGCATGAATTGCAGAATAGCTGAATACTCTCAAACAAGCTTAGTTGGTATGGGACAGAACAGATGTAAATTCTAAGAACAAGACACTCTGCTGTTTTAAAACCATCTCTTTACTTTTAGTTAAGTCGTAACAACACTGTCTTAGCATTGATTCTATGACAACATATTCATAAGAATAACATTAATTTTATTGGTCAGTTGCCTGTTTCATTTTTATTTATTTCAGCAATAACTGATGTTTGGATGATGGTTTACAACAATTAGTAATTACCTGTACCATTGCCAAATGTTGAGTATTACCATTACCAAATGTTGAATATAGTAAAAAGTAATGTAGTAATAATAGTGAAGTAATAATGTAGTAAAAATAATGAATTAATAATAATGGTAAGTATATTACTAGTTCTGTTAGTAGGTTAGGTAACTACAAGCACATGTTAACCATAATTGCATGTTTGAGCCATGTGTGCTGACAGTCGAACAAAGTGAAGAGCGCCATAGACACGTGTGTACAGTTGAACCAGTGGAACCAGGCGATTGACCTGGCGAAACAACACAACATGCAGGAGATTGGTACGCTGCTCGCCAAGTACGCGCAGCATCTTCTCGAGAAGAACAAAGTCATAAGTGCCATAGAGTTGTACCGCCGGGCCAGTCACTACCTCGAGGCTGCCAAACTGCTCTACAAGGTCAGCATTCTACAGTCTTGTTTCTTGTGTTGTCATTGCCTAATGTTGAATATAGTAACTGCAAGGTCAGCACTCTATGGTCTCGTTTCTTGTGTTGTCATTGCCTAATGTTGAATATAGTAACTGCAAGGTCAGCACTCTATGGTCTCGTTTCTTGTGTTGTGATTGCCAAATGTTGAATATAGTAACTGCAAGGTCAGCACTCTATGGTCTCGTTTCTTGTGTTGTGATTGCCAAATGTTGAATATAGTAACTGCAAGGTCAGCACTCTATGGTCTCGTTTCTTGTGTTGTGATTGCCAAATGTTGAATATAGTAACTGCAAGGTCAGCACTCTGTGGTCTCGTTTCTTGTGTTGTGATTGCCAAATGTTGAATATAGTAACTGCAAGGTCAGCACTCTGTGGTCTCGTTTCTTGTGTTGTGATTGCCAAATGTTGAATATAGTAACTGCAAGGTCAGCACTCTGTGGTCTCGTTTCTTGTGTTGTGATTGCCAAATGTTGAATATAGTAACTGCAAGGTCAGCACTCTATGGTCTCGTTTCTTGTGTTGTGATTGCCAAATGTTGAATATAGTAATTGCAAGGTCAGCACTCTATGGTCTCGTTTCTTGTGTTGTGATTGCCAAATGTTGAATATAGTAATTGCAAGGTCAGCACTCTGTGGTCTCGTTTCTTGTGTTGTGATTGCCAAATGTTGAATATAGTAATTGCAAGGTCAGCACTCTATGGTCTCGTTTCTTGCAGTGTCATTGCTAAATGTTTTCTTTTATACTGAAATTCAGGGGCCTGGTGATACCATCAAAAGATGAAAAGTAGCCCAAAGCATAAACTTAGCAAACATTGCACTAACAAGCGAGATAAAAAAGGATGGATCAATAAAAATATATACAACAAAAGAAAGAAAAACAAAACAAACATGATTTATCTGGTGGTCATTGTAACCAAGAAATAATGCTAGGGCCTACCAGGTACATCACCTACATCACCTACATCACCTACATCACCTAGGTGTGCTGTTCACTCACACTTTATGGGCTCGGGGCCCCACAGGCTGTTAATTTAATCTCCCAGCCAGGCACTAACCTACACTTAACACCATTACCACCAGAAGATGAAAACAGTCATATTTCATCTGATTAAGACCAATATGATTTAAAACATCTAATTCATAAGAAAACCATTCATACCTGTCTTGAATGCAGTCATATTTGGAGAGGCAGGGAAAGTGGATGCTGAGAGGGTAGAATATAGTGAATGTAAGGTCAGCACTCTATAGTAACTGTAAGGTCAGCACTCTGTGGTCTAATTTCTTGCAGTGTTGTTGCCAAATGTTGAATATAGTAACTGCAAGGTCAGCATTCTATGGTCTTGTTTTGTGTTGTCATTTCCAATTGTTGAATGTAGTAACTGCAAGGTCAGCATTCTATGGTCTTGTTTCTTGTGTTGTCATTGCCAAATGTTGTATATAGTAATTATAATGCTAATGTATTTCTGTTTGCAATCATAACTTTAAATAGAAATACAGTATGTACAATATATGCATTTGTTAAAATTATATGTGTACATTTTTGGTTAGAAAATTATACGATACGTATCATGATACAATACGTATTATGATACAGAGGTCACACTACAATGCAGACCACATTTGGTAGAAAAACGCAACGACCAATCAAATACATGTTTATTTATTACTCATATCTACTCTATTCTACCTGTAAAATTACAACTATGCTAAACAATATTGTTATGTACAGTGAACTACCAAGACATAGACCACTGTAACATTATTGTATGTATGGAGATATCAGTAAGATCTTACTAAGATGGGCAGTGTCACCATTATGTCACCCTTATGTCACCATTATCTCGTTTATCAATTACATTTCTTTGCCCATTTTAATAATGCTTTTTTTACATCAGTAAAGTTGTCGTTTTTATTCTAAATTAAATATATTATCTAGTTTTTGTGTCACATAAATTTATTAAAAAACTATATCCAGTTTACATAATTTTCTTGATCATGTATTTTATTGTTATTCATATAAATTTATTTTAAACATGACTTACAATTTTATCATTAATTAATTATGTAAAGCACTTTGAACTTTTAAACGTGTTGCACTTTATAAGAATTATATATTGTTTTATATTGATTCTGTGACCTCTCAGTTGGCGGAGGATGAGACTAAGAAGAAAGGTAAGCCTCTGCGCATCAAGAAACTGTACGTTCTCGCCGCACTCCTTGTGGAACAATACCACGAACAGATGAAGATGACGTCAAGGTCAAAGGTCAAGAACAAAAAAGGGGCAGAGGTAATGATTCTGCAGGCAAACCTGGTTTTATTAAACTGGTTATTAAAAATACTGTTTACTGTTAAGCATACATGCCCTAATTAATATACACCCCCTTTTTTAATCAGCAGGTTCCATGATTGTAATTTGACTAGTGTGGAACAACTGAAAAGTGTCGCCATCTGGTGTTAAACAGTAGGCACCACCTTTCAGTTGTTTTACACTAGTCACCAAATGAAATCGGAATCGGAAATCGATGTGACCATCTTATCCAAACCATGTTGAAAAGTTGTTTGCGAATATTAGCTAAACATTTATAATTTGTTTTGTTAATAGGGCTTCATATGTTATAATTCAGATGGAAACAGATGGCTTTTGTGTGAAATTGCCACAGTCATTCACAGAATTAACCAGACCATTTATTAGTGTAATGATTATTGACATTTGAAATGGAAATAAGTTATTGTCGTTTATATTTTCAGTGTCTCTCCATTGGCGTATTGAGATTTCCAAAAATGTTCACGTGAATTTTATATTTAAACATATTCACACAACTAGCATTAACACAATCATCCGATAATTTGTTCCATTCATTCCAAACTAAAGGGTGACTAAGCTTGGCTTCCCCTTTGCAAGTTTGAAATAAATCTTTCTATCAATATCTTCACAACCAGTGATTTTTTTACTTTCACTTACTGTCCCGTGCTTGAATCATATGGTCTCACTGGCACCAACTAATATACGAGAATGTTTACAAATGTCAAAATCTATGGTCCCGTCCCCAAAATCTGTTATCCCGATTCGGGACTTAGATTGCCTTAATTGTTGTTATTGATGTTGCTCCTTGGAGTTGTAGGCTTCCTCCGCCCTGGCTGGACTCCTGGAGGAAGACTCCATCTCCATCAGCGACACTAAGTTCATTGACAATGCATGGCACGGGGCCGAGGCCTACCATTTCTATCTGCTCGCCCAGAGCCAACTTTTTGAAGGTGAGGGGAAATCTCAAGAGTTGCACAGGATACACTGTTTTTATTTAAATATTTATTTTCTATGGACATACTGCTTATTGTCTGAAATAAAAATCTTGTTATTATTATTAAATGATTGGCCTTGTACAGACGTTGTACTGTCATAATATACAACCCCATGTTGGTTGTTAAAAGCACTTGTTACAGGAAGTAATATATAGTAACCTAAATGTAATTTTTACCTGCGCAGTAATTGCAGCATGGCTGAATACTTCCCAGAGAATTCAAGTGGGTGTTGGAATGAACAGATCTGCCAGGTGTGAAGTGTAAAGGGCTTTGAACAGTTCCAAGGACTGGATACCACGCTATATGAGAACATATATTTACCTTTTATCTAGTCATCCGGAGGATGCGTACCATGGAAGTTGTTTACTGTACCTCTCCATTGGTGTCTCTCCTGCATAACCTTTTCAAATTCAGTAGCTGTTATCTCGAATTCAGACACAAGTAGTTTTGGATAAAGTAACTATGCTCATGTGTTACATAGCAACAAACACATTAAGTTTCACCAACCTGTGCTACATGGTGTATGATTAATGTATCACATGATAACTGGAATTTCTTTCTGAAAGCCTATTATTATGTAATAACATAAATTTATACTTTTACAAACTTAAGGTATCAGGAAACATCTCTATTTGTCCCAAAGCAAAACACAATAATTAGTACAGAATCTAAGTTGACATGATTATACAATATTTTCTGCATTAAAACTTCCAATTTTTTGTAGTATAACTATTTTCTGCAGTAAAAATATATGTTTTCTGCAGTAAAACTATCACTGATAAACAATCACTGATAAATAACTTTAAACCATATATTGGGAAGTATAAGACCTTAAGAGTCAATGTCAACTGTGTACATGGGATGGGAGACTCAAACTAAGACCAAATTTGGTCGCTATCGTTGGAGCCACCACATTTTTACATACTTAGAAACACCATTACTCCAGATAAATTGCTTTTGTGCCTTGTAATACACTTTAGCATATTTCACCCTTACAGACCATGAACTCTTTCTCTGCGTGCTGATGACAGGGTTACAAAAGTTGATGACTGGTTCTCACTCAGCGTTGTTTCCCTGCTTTCTGACAAGTTGCACCCTCGCTAGCCAGAGGTGGTAGTACAGTCAAGTCTCGTTATAACGCGGTGGTCGGGGTCCAAGATTTCAGACCGTGCTATATGTAAGCTGATTAAACACAGAAAACGACAATAGGTAGAATTAATAATTGTTTCATTTCATCTTTCAACCAATCTCAACCGAAGCATAAATTAACGATGCACCACTTAACACCGATTCACCGTTTCATGTGCGGATGAAGAATTTGCATTTTCGCAAACCAGTAGCACCTTGGGTTAGGCATTTGGCTTGTTGGTTTTGCATTGTGAAAACAATTGGATTTACGATGCAATGGAAGCATGCTGTTTCACCCCAGTGTCATAGTGGTACTGCATACTAAATTGCATTTAAGAGTGTTTCTCAGATTCTTACACGAGGGGTATTTGTGAATCTCGATTGGAATTTATAAAACTCCGAAGCGAAGCCAGTATCAGCAATTGATGCAGGTGGCAGCGCAAAACAAACAACACATTGACACTCGTTCAATGACGTTGTTCACCTAATGTTTCTTGAGAATTGTCAAAGCAATTCTAAGCAGGTTTAAGCAGGTCCATTTGACATTTCCCCCTGGCTGCAGAAAATCGGGATCCACGACTGACCGCCTTCTATCCGAATCCGTGATATAATAGGGCGCACAATAAGGAGGCGTGATTGTAGTACTACATTACAGATCAACCTGTTGAAACATGGATTTGTCCCACGGATGTACGCTGAATCAGTGTTTCTGGGAACTAGACATGCCCAAGCCCAAACTTCTAAGAGCATTTCCAGGAATATCTACTGGTAGCCGTCCTACCAGTGACAACCAATTAAAGTTCCTGTATGCAGCATTGGTTTAAAAACAGCAGCTGAGAAATGAGTGTTTCAACCAGTCGATCTGCCAGGGATACTGATGTAGTGAGAAGCCCCTGGTGGCGAGAGTAGATCTTCCAGGGGTACTGTAGTGAGAAGCCCCTGGTGGCGAGAGTAGATCTTCCAGGGGTACTGTAGTGAGAAGCCCCTGGTGGCGAGAGTAGATCTTCCAGGGGTACTGTAGTGAGAAGCCCCTGGTGGCGAGAGTAGATCTTCCAGGGGTACTGTAGTGAGAAGCCCCTGGTGGCGAGAGTAGATCTTCCAGGGGTACTGTAGTGAGAAGCCCCTGGTGGCGAGGGTAGATCTTCCAGGGGTACTGTAGTGAGAAGCCCCTGGTGGCGAGGGTAGATCTTCCAGGGGTACTGTAGTGAGAAGCCCCTGGTGGCGAGAGTAGATCTTCCAGGGGTACTGTAGTGAGAAGCCCCTGGTGGCGAGAGTAGGTCTTCCAGGGGTACTGTAGTGAGAAGCCCCTGGTGGCGAGAGTAGGTCTTCCAGGGGTACCGTAGTGAGAAGCCCCTGGTGGCGAGGGTAGATCTTCCAGAGGTACCGTAGTGAGAAGCCCCTGGTGGCGAGAGTAGATCTTCCAGGGGTACCGTAGTGAGAAGCCCCTGGTGGCGAGGGTAGATCTTCCAGGGGTACCGTAGTGAGAAGCCCCTGGTGGCGAGGGTAGATCTTCCAGGGGTACCGTAGTGAGAAGCCCCTGGTGGCGAGGGTAGGTCTTCCAGGGGTACCGTAGTGAGAAGCCCCTGGTGGCGAGTGTAGGTCTTTCAGGGGTACCGTAGTGAGAAGCCCCTGGTGGCGAGAGTAGATCTTCCAGGGGTACCGTAGTGAGAAGCCCCTGGTGGCGAGAGTAGGTCTTCCAGGGGTACTGTAGAGAGAAGCCCCTGGTGGCGAGAGTAGGTCTTCCAGGGGTACTGTAGTGAGAAGCCCCTGGTGGCGAGAGTAGGTCTCCCAGGGGTACTGTAGTGAGAAGCCCCTGCTGGCGAGAGTAGGTCTTCCAGGGGTACTGTAGTGAGAAGCCCCTGGTGGCGAGAGTAGGTCTTCCAGGGGTACTGTAGTGAGAAGCCCCTGGTGGCGAGAGTAGGTCTTCCAGGGGTACTGTAGTGAGAAGCCCCTGGTGGCGAGAGTAGGTCTTCCAGGGGTACTGTAGTGAGAAGCCCCTGGTGGCGAGAGTAGGTCTTCCAGGGGTACTGTAGTGAGAAGCCCCTGGTGGCGAGAGTAGGTCTTCCAGGGGTACTGTAGTGAGAAGCCCCTGGTGGCGAGAGTAGGTCTTCCAGGGGTACTGTAGTGAGAAGCCCCTGGTGGCGAGAGTAGGTCTTCCAGGGGTACTGTAGTGAGAAGCCCCTGGTGGCGAGAGTAGGTCTTCCAGGGGTACTGTAGTGAGAAGCCCCTGGTGGCGAGAGTTGGTCTTCCAGGGGTACAGTAGTGAGAAGCCCCTGGTGGCAAGGGTAGATCTTCCAGGGGTACTGTAATGAGAAGCCCCTGGTGGCGAGAGTAGGTCTTCCAGGGGTACTGTAGTGAGAAGCCCTTGGTGGCGAGAGTAGATCTTCCAGGGGTACTGTAGTGAGAAGCCCCTGGTGGCAAGGGTAGATCTTCCAGGGGTACTGTAATGAGAAGCCCCTGGTGGCGAGAGTAGATCTTCCAGGGGTACTGTAGTGAGAAGCCCCTGGTGGCGAGGGTAGATCTTCCAGGGGTACTGTAGTGAGAAGCCCCTGGTGGCGAGGGTAGATCTTCCAGGGGTACTGTAATGAGAAGCCCCTGGTGGCGAGGTAGAGAAGTTGCAGTCAAGTACTCTTATCTTGTTTGATGTTGAATGTTCCAGGACAAGTTGATGCAGCTACGAAGACGGCACTGCACCTGAGAGAGTACGATGACATCATTGATCCTGTGGAGATTTACTCTCTACTGGGTAAGCATTAGGTGTGACTATCAAGGATAGTTTTACAATTGCGATAGTATCACGATAGCTGTATAACTATTGTAATGTTATCACAGTAGTTTCATAATTGTCGCGATTGTATAGCGATAGTATCATGAAATAGTGAATAGCCAAGAAAACAGTTCTAAATCGTAAGTGATGTGGGGCATTGGAGGTATTTGATTTAAAATGCTGAATCCGCGAAGGACACTGCTCTAATCAATGATTGTTGATGTTAGGTCAATAAATAAATACAATTATCAAATGTAGTTGACAAAATTCTATTATGACAGTGACACAATTAGCCCTGCTTAATTGTTTTGCTAACTATCGATAGTTCAGTGTACTATCAGTGATAACTATTGATAGTTCAATTTACTATTGAAAATATTACATCGTCATATAGACTATTGAAATGCATCAATAGTTAGATGTATGGTTATGGTTTAGTGGCCATCAGTGAGATAGTGTCAACAGTTGCATAATGAACATTTGATACATACAGCAAATTTTCTTTTTTTTTAATTCTGTATACACACAAAACTCCCCTCTCAACTCATTCAGCCAATGGCGAATCAGGCTAGTTGTTGTTCAAATCTGTAGTGTGTCAATAGTTTTAAGTAATATGTGCATTCAGTATAATAGGGCAGCAACAAATATCTTGTCTAGATGCACGCGGGTGAAACTCTAGCACTTTCACTGAGGCTGAGTTCAGTTCCGGTAGTTCACAGTGAGGTACTTAAGTAACTAGGTACTACCACTTAATATCTTTTGTCTTTGATGTCGCTTTGAATGCTTTTCCTGTCACAGCTCTTGTGAGTTGCAATAGTCGGGCGTTTGGCATCTGCTCGAAGGCCTTCATCAAGTTGGAGTCATTGGAGTCCCTGACCAAGGAACAACGCCAGAACTTTGAAGAACTGGCGCTGGACATCTTCACTAAGTGAGTTGTATACTGCTGTGTCAATCTGGCCTTGATTGCCAGCTTTTGACAAACTGCCACATAAACAATTACTACATAAATTAACATCCTATAGTATCGGGGATGGCGTAATCGACTCGATAGAAAAATGGTAGAAGACGGCATGTTGTAGTAGATGGGGAGGTTTCAAACTGGAAATCAGTTTTGAGTGGGGTACCACAAGGATCAGTATTAGGACCTTTATTATTCTTAATATATATATATATATATACATACATACATACATACATACATACATACATACATACATACATACATACATACATACATACATACATATATATCAGTGACTTAGACGATAATATAACAAGCAAGGTACTAAAATTTGCAGATGACACAAGTGTTTAGAAAGGTTCAAATAATAAAGATAAACAACATTTCCAAAACGATCTAGACAAAGTGGTTAAATGAAAATATTGATAGAAATAAAACATTTTGTATTAATATTTTTCTCACTTAAAGATAGTAGAACCAGAGGACACAAGGTGTCATTAGTGAAGAATCAATGTAGATTGTATATCAGAAAGTAGTCGTTCTCACAGAGAACAATAAATGAATGGAACAGATTATCTGCAGAGTGTGTAAATGTAGCAGCGTAAAAAAAAACTAAAAAAAAACTGGAGGGCAGGTTACACAGATAAAAAATTGTTGGACTCTCGATAAGCCAATGACTCCCTTGTCTGCTTGCCATCTGGGCCTTTGGCTTGCCATCTGGGCCTTTGGCTTGGTTGGCAATCTTGTTAGATCTTGTTAAACACTGCAAATTGGCACAGGTGGCAAATTAGACCAAATTAAATTTACTGAAAAAGTAATATAACAAATATGCATTCTATTTATGTCGATATCTTATCTAGTAAAAATTAGTGCTATTTTGGAGTAAACCATGTCAGTGCTGTGTTTTTAAATTGACATTTTAGTACTTGCGTTTTACCAGAATTATTATAATATTATTATTCAGTCAGGTATAACTTAGTATCACAAAACGTGACATGCACGCACGCACGCACGCACGCACGCACGCACGCACGCACGCACGCACGCACGCACGCAACCACTGTTTTATATATACGTCAGTGAACGAAGGCTGCCAAATATTGGCATAGGTCAGGTCAAGGCCGTTGACATGAAATGTCACTTCGAGCATACAACGCTTGAACGCCATCTCAAACCACGATGCAAATGTCTCCATTGCACCATATAAACTATTAATCAGTAAGTTTCCAATGCGTATTATAAATATTAAAATTTGCTATTTCGACAATGTATTGATAATCCCCATACACTGACACAATTCTGATATTCGTGAACGAACGCGCATCATGGATCGAGAACGAGAACCGATTTTCGCCCATTGGCATTGTCAGCAACAGCCTTTAATTACCGGCTTACGTCAACATTAAACAGCATTTTACTTTCACGAATAAAATTCATATTGAGATGTTTATTAAATTCATAATAATGATTACTCTACAGAACTAAATAGTAAATAACTGATACTCTGCCATTTGGCAGCATCTTTTCCCAGCAATGGTTTATTCAAGCTTACCCATAAGTAATATTAAGGACAGGGACAGGGTCATGGGCCCTGACAGGTTACTTTTAATTGCAATTAGCAACAGCATTCCTCTGTTGCACTGGTCTGTCTTCTGATCAATTCTAGCCCCAACTGGTACCAGGTAACCAACACAGCTAGCTGCTAAAGCATGTTGTTTCAATGTTTGTGTGAGCTGATAAGACATGTCTGGGAAGACATGAGAAGGTGTGGGGGGGGGGGGTCACCAGCCATATGGCTTCATCAGCTAGGCATCAAATGTCTGTTAATTTTACTATGGGCAATGCTAGGTTGTATTACCTCTGACCAGTTTCCCTGAGAGGCTACTATTAGATTTAACAAGGCTTAACAAGGTTGCCATCCCAAACAACAAGTTCCATTTTTAAACATATTCACACTACTAGCATTAACACAATCATTTGGCAGTTTGTTCCATTCATTTATCACCCACTGTGAGAAAGAGTACTTTCTCATGTCAAACCTACACTGTTCCTTAACTAATGCTGCTTTGTGTCCTCTGGTTCTACTGCCTTCTTTAAGTTTGAAGAACATATTCCTACCAACATCCTCATAACCATTCACTATTTTAAACACTTCTATTTGGTCTCCTCTTAGTCGCCTTGTCTACTAGTATTGGACTGACCCTCTACCTACTCCCATACCCCAGTGGAACAGGTCGATAAAAAGATAGATTGTGCCTCATCATTAATTAAGTTCTGTATTTAACTAAAATTATTTGATGTTGTGAGCTCTCATTAAAGATAATGTAATATTCCAAGCATCCAAGTGAGCACCATGTTCAATGGTGGAAGACCGGTTGACCAGCTAAGGCTGTCTGGGAGCACATTGTTATAGGCAGAGTGGTTGCAAAACAGTTGTCAGATGCAAGTTGTGTAATTTATATAATATTACTCATGATTTTGTTGTTATTTCTAAGTGTTGTACTTTTACTTCTACTTTTACTTCAAGTACTTTTGAAAAGTAGTTTTACTTTTTACTCAAGTACTTTTTTACAAAGTAATTTTACTTTTACTCAAGTAGTTTTTAGGTGAATTACTTTTACTCAAGTACAAAGTTAATTCAGCCAACCCTGATTAAGATAATTACCTGGGTGCTTCAGTGTTGTGGCTAACTGCATCTAGTGTAGGTTTAAAGGTACTAAGTCTGACTGTTTTATCATAAAATCTTCTTATATAGTATAAACTATATCCTAACATCTTGACCGCCCCAAATGTATTTTACTGAACCTCAATTTGTAAATATGATTTCACTATTATCTGTCTATGAATATTAGCCTTGCTATTCAGCAGGTAATGCAAACATGATATGCAAGTCTAAACATTCATATTAAGCAGATAACAATCAGACTATATCAACGATTTATGGTTCATTATGGTTAATTTGGGCAGTCGATATGTTAGAATAGATATTGTTTATGCTATTTTACATGACTTTATGACAAAAAATTATCAGACTGTACTGGGTACCTTTGAGAAGTCACCATGATATTGGTTCGTTTACAGACACAGTCCGAAGGATACACGGTACACCAAGTCAGAATGTACGAACTGTGAGACGGCCATACCTGACTGGTAGGTGACCATGTGCGTGCTCCATACAGACGACTAGGGCACTCCTAATTATCCCGATAGAACCGTATTGGATGACACAAACATTTTAAAATTCACTTAACTATTAGTGTTCATGTTTATGGGGAGGTATGGCAGCTTGATAGGAATGTTTTTTATTTGCATTGTTAGTGCAATTTGTTATGCCCAAACTGTAAAGTGTTTTTTTTTTTTTTATATATGTTGAACATTTTGAACAAAAAAATGTCCAACCTTCTGACTTTTCAAAGTTATGATATTCTAAATGTAGCATTTGTCAACACATTTTATTCACTACCCCCAAGATATTGCACAAAACCAACATTTTTAAAGACTTTTGAGAATATGCAATTGGACACAACAATCCAAACAAGATGACCATATCATTTTAAATTCCAGAGAGTTGTACTTTCTTGTTGCCAAAATGTCATTTTTTGTAAATGGCCATCAAAGATTGAATGACGGCATTGATTACGTGGTAGATGCAAGCTTTATCCATGAATAAAACTAATTTAGAGCTATGTCATTGTCATAAAAGTGAACTTTATTGATAGTAAACGTACAAAGCTATTGGAATACGGAGGAAATACATTTTGAGTAATTTTGTCAAAAAACATAATTCTAGCTGCTATATCTCCTCATAAAGGGGGGGTGAAGCACTCGAACAACCATAGCCCAAACATAATAACATACAATTTACAGTATATATCACCCTTATATGATGGGCGCAACGCCACAGTAATTTTGTAATATCCTTTTTACCTACCTACCTATCCTCTTCGGGCCCAGTGGCCCATAAGGCCGATATCCTTTTTAACTTTGCCATTATCTACGCTGGGTGGCGCCATTGCTCTGCGGGGGGCTCAGTGGCAGAGTGGTTTGAGTATGAGCTCCAAGGTACCGCCTTCACACAGTAAATCAATATGAGTGACGGCGCATTACCTCTCGGAAAAACGGCCAAAATGCTGGTGTGCACTGGATGGCTCCTGGATATATCAACTACTACTACAAATGCAAGGAACTTTTGATCAACTTCCGAGGAAGGATTTGCAGCTGTAAAGGTGGTTGCAAATGCGGAAATTGTTGCATCCGCCAGCTGCAGGCTCTGCGAGAAACCACTTTTCCGACGCAGATTACAAGACAAAAGGTGTATGCGATGAGCAAGGACAGACTGTGAGCGTCAAGATGTCATTCTTGGTCAAAGACACCGTTCCATCTTAGATAGATTTTTCCGTATATGACTATGCATCTACAGACTATTCTTCGACCAGGAAACAGCACATATCCGAGGGCACAGCGATGTGTAGGAAGCAATGAGCCGAAACCAGGTTAGTAAATTGGATTACTGTTACCATTATGACTTATCACTACTATTACAATATAGTTCCACCCCAAGAAGCACAGTTGTGCTTCAACATCAACATATATATGACCCATAGTAAATCGAAATGTAAGAATACAATAAAGTGCGAGTAAGTGTTAATAATTTGATATAATTATGAGTGTTTTCCAATCCGCCGATTTATTTTCGACGTGATAATAATGTGACCTTACTCAAAACAGTAACAATAACTCAATAAGTGCTACAGGATATACAGCAGCCTTATAACATGGGCCATGGCGCATGTACTAGGCAAAATTATTCAAGAAAATAATTTGATATTATTTATTGACAGTCATAATAAGTCTCAGACTCCTGTGTTCTAAATTAAACACCTTCTGAATCTGAGACCAAGTGACAAGCGTAAGGCTAAGGGGGGAAGGTTTCATTGGGAGAAGCATGACCAAAAGACAGTATAGACTATAGTGCAACAGAAGCCTGCTGTTGCTAATTGCAAGAAAGTGCTCTGATATGTGCCAGTGTAAACAAAGCAGTGCAAAGCCAAAATCCAAATAAAATAAGGATTCTTGGTAGCATCCTTCTAGCTGTCTAGTCCACAGGCATGTCATATCAGCTCAATACAAACATTGACACAGTAGCAGGCTTTAGTAGCTAGCATGATTGATTGTTTAACTGTCCAGGGCAAGCATGCTGGGTCATGAAAAAGCAAGATCAATAGACAGGCCAGTGCAAGATGAAGTTAAACAGCATCTAACGTCATTTATTAATAATGCACAAAGCATTTTGATTTTTTTACATTTCAAATTCTTTATGGAAGTATTTAAATATACAAATACTTTCATTGTGATTAAGTGCAAATGCAGTTACAAAAACTTTTAAAAAGTATTTAAATATTTACAAGTAAATGTATTTCACCCAATGCCTAGCTGGAAAGGAAACTAACTAAGGCATCGTCATCTACCCAGTTGAACACTGTCAGATTACATGTCTGCTTTCAATAATGACACTTTGCAATTTCTGTCTAAATTCTTGTGACTCGATAATAAGACAAATTATATAAAATTAATTTGCTTTATTGATCAGATTAAACCCCACATGTAATAACCGAAATTCATAAAGAGATGTATTAATTACATTTTATTCTAAGTCGACTGATAAGACTGTAATGAATATCATGGGGGGAGGGGGCAACTGTCGGCAACCCACAATAATATTAGTACAAGCTATACATATGAAGGAAGTATATCAGGCATGGGGTCAATTCTGTTTGTCAATTAAAAAAAATCAGTAAAAAATCAGTAAAACATGTATGTATGTATGTATATATATATATATATATATATAAGGTAAATTTGTAATAAGAAACCCCATAGAAAGTGTACCTATGGGTCCATATTTCATTATAGAATTTGGACCCCTTATAGAATTTGGACCTCCCTGGCCCATTGAGAACAGTGCAGTGTTGATTAGATAATATAATGCAGTTTGGAGCTAGGATGCTACATTTTTGGTTACATGCTTTTGGTTATCTTACCAGTGGCATTCGTCAAAGTGACCAAACAGATTCATTAAAAACATTAAGAGATCGGTGAAACACCCGTTGGTTGAATTAACATGGCTCCATAGGGAAAATGTTGTTCCCTGTGGTTGATTACTTTATATATTCTATGACACTGGCACTCTTATATTCTAAAAATAATATATACAAGAGAAAGTTTCTCATATTGTGATTCATTTTTATTATGCAAAAGATAAATTTTGTAAAATTTTCAAGTCACTGTATGTGTAATCTTTTCAGATGAAGGATTCACCATTGGTTCGTACAAGACAGGTACTAGTTTTGAAGCATCCAGCGCTATGGGTGATGCCGTCAATCCGATTTCACCTATAGTGCCACCACCGCTACTATTGTTGTGACACCATCGACAACTGATGTCGAAACGCAAATCGATCCGGTAACGATATCTCAAGTGCGACACTTCGCAAATGCTGCTGTGGTCACGGGTGACATTATTGCACCCATGAATGTTGATCATTACTACTCCTATGTGAAGCTTCCATCAGATTCAGTGAGAACAAACACATTGGCACAGATGATGCACACTGTGATAACAGCGACATAACCGAGGATGATTCAAGCAGCTCCGACAACTATGAGAAAGTCAAGAAGTTGTTCATTCGTGAAAAAAACTTATGTCACTTTTCTGCACCTGCTACACATCAAACTGCCATAAACTGTGACACAGGTTGTACTCATGTCTGATCTATCAGCCAAGGTCTTTCGGATACTGGGGTATCTGTCAAAGGCATGTGTGCTGATTTCCACCTGTGAATGAGTGAAAGGTGAATTGAATCTGTTAGTTGTACATGTACTATCAGTCAGAATAAGTAGTGTATTGGTGTACATTTACTGTCAATAGTGTATTGGAACAGATGATTGGTGTGCAAGTACTATCAGTCAGAACAAGTAGTGTATTGATACATATGATTGGTGTACATTTACTGTCACTACAAGTAGTGTACTGGTAGAGAATGAGACACTTGGTTTACATTTGCTGTTGGTAGGAACAAGTAGTATTATGGTATAGATGCAGTCAGAACAAGTAGTATATTGGTACACATGATTGGTGTACATTTACTGTCAGAACAAGTAGTGAATTGGTACAGATTCCAGAATGAGATGATTGGTGTACATTTACTGTCGGTAGGAACAAGTAGTGTATTGGTATGCATGATTGGTGTACATTTACCGTCAGTCAGAACAAGTAGTATATAGGTACACATGATTGGTGTACATTTACTGTCAGAACAAGTAGTGAATTGATACAGATTCCAGAATGAGATGATTGGTGTACATTTACTGTCGGTAGGAACAAGTAGTATATTGGTATGCATGATAGGTGTACATTTACTGTCAGTCAGAACAAGTAGTATTGGTACACATGATTGGTGTACATTTACTGTCCAGTCAAAACAAGTAGTGTATTGCCATTGGTACAGATGATGATGGTGAAACAGTTGCATTATTATTATTAAAATGCCTTGGCTGTATAAAGATTAATTATTTCCTAAGCTAAACTACCAGTATATTTGATATGTTGTGGCATAATAATGATGTATGTAACTGTGATAGCCATGTTCCAGGTTGTATTTCCCGGTGGTAGAAGTCACTGTTTTTGGTCAATGTTTAGTCTTGGTTTCAGTCATTCTAATTAGCCTTATTTCTTTGGTAATTGTTTTTCTATGTGAATAAACTTTTGATATATTTTATGTTGGTCTCAATATAAATGAAGTTGTGTGTAGTGACATGCAAGATGCTGCAGGTAAAATTTTTTTTGACAGAAGTGGGATAAGAAGACATTCAGATCATTCAGTTATTAATCTTTTAGTGGGGATTTTTGTAATTTTCCAGGTTGTTTTTCGACCTGCAGCATACTGTGGGTGCCTCATGATTTGTCTATATCTGAGTATCAGTACACTCACCTGTGTCAGGTCAGTCTCCATAACTAAACTTTCCATCAATTCAATTCGGTTCAGAATAGACATCACAGATCCTTCACACATCGCAGGATGGGATTACTTGTCTTGCCTTTCCTGAGCCTCCCTCTTGCCCACATTGTGAAATGCCAATATGCAACCAGTTGATATGTTCTGAAATATAATTTGTCTGGGCTAGTTGATAGCACTAATTCTATAATTACCATAATAGTTGCAAAACTGTGAACATTACATCCTGTCAGTAGTTAATTATTGTTATTTAAATTATTACATTGCACACAACAAGGTGTTGTGGTGTGCTACAGAGAGGGGTGATTACAAGCATGAATATTAATGTAATCATGATTACAGTAATTATTGCAATCACAATCACTAATGTAATCATGATTACAATCTTTATTACAATCACGATTACGGTAACGTTTAAGTATATATATATATATATATTATATTGACATAATGAATTAAATAAACCCTCATGTTATTATTGTCACCAATGTTATACAACACAAAATCAAACACAATATTAAAATACAGTCACATTACACTTCATTAGATTAGATACAAAATAAAGAAAAAAGCCTGCTTGCATTGTAGTTCGGACCTTGCCCTTGGGCTAGGTAAAAGAAATATGCAGAAAAAATATGATTATTAAAATGGCAATGATTCGATAACAATTGAATTACTGACCTGCTAGATATAGGGCGAATCAATGAATCGACATGCAAATCATGCAATGACAGCAGACCAACATCTAGCACCGCCCTGTTTGTACATGCCACTACAAAATCATCGTCTTCGGTGGTGCAAGCACCAATGCGGTCGGGCACACGGTACTGCATAGCCATAATCTAGCCCTAGGCATAGTAGCTTCCTTGGCGCAGCATGATGACTCGACGTAAACGTGCGTAGACATCAGGACACAGTTTCCACAGGGTCACCACATCACATTACTTATTTAGGAATCGTTGACAGTCAAAGAGCTGTTGTCACTTATCAGTAACAGTGTCACTTCCAACGTCAACAAAGGCGAAGCCATCCTGGAGTCTGGAGCGTGACTAGCACACTCGGTGACACTTTACGACTGTCAGCCGTTGTTTCCGTGTGGCCTGTCGAACTGGACTCTTCGTCTGTGGTTTCCATTTCCATTAGTTTAGTAAATCACTAATCGCTAGTAGCCGATCTGGTAAAACTGTCACAAGTGATGCATCTATCCATCTTGTCAACAAGTGAAAAATAGTTCTAGCATTCTGTTATGGCATATTAGCGTCTCGTGTTTTTTTTTTTGTGTTTTGTTGTAATTTCTTAAACTTTTTTAATTGGAGCGCACAAAAACGGTATTTTGTTGACATGTGTATATATATATATAACAGAGAGCCATGTATTTTTTTTCGCTCAAGAATGCCTATTTACGAAAAAAATCGCAAAAAATAAAAATTTCCATTGATTAGATATACGCGACTCAAACCACTCGCTTCGTACCTGCATAGACAATAAGATGGCGATACACAGTGATGCATTTTGTCGATTTATGTCTCAAACAAAATAAGTTTTTCAGTTTATCTCATAAATTAGCAGGTATCTGTCACCATTAATGCATAGTTAGATAATATATATTTAAATATACGATCAAAAACCTAATATTCTGGTTAACGACTATTGCAGACACAAACCATGTTCATTGGAGATAACTGTAACGTAAAGTTTTCTTAAATATAAAACTACGAAAAACATACTGTATTGTCAACTTGTCAACATAACTATCTATTTGCAGTTTGTGAAAACAAATTTTAACTGTACTCAGGTCTGAAGTTGTATATATGGGCATGTATAAACGTAATGCATCGCGGGATTGAATGTCAATGGGAGCCGTCGACAACTGATCCCACAATGCATTGCGTGCTAGTGCTATATTATGCACCAGAGGCGCCACGGGTTATTTTGCATAGGCTCTGTTAGGCTAGACATGTCTTTCTGTAACTGGTTCAAAACTATTGGTGGACGTGATCTGGTAGACATCTCTACAGGCTACTTATGCATGACTCGAATATTTTCTGCTTTCTAGGTCGACAACGTGTCCGAGTTGTGAAACCAAATTCCCAACATGCGTTGTGACAGGACAGCCGCTGTTTGACTACCAGTTCTGGATGTGCACTGTCTGTAAACATCGGGCTTACGAGAAGGACATCACACAGAAGGCAACCTGTCCGCTCTGCCATACTCGTATCTAATTGGTTGGTTGCATCAACGACAATCGCTACAGATTGTTGTACTCCTGTGTTTCATTCGCAAAAATTTGTGAATCTCTTCTACTTGTATCGGTAACTGGTTTTAGTACCAATTGTCTATGGTTAAACCAGCGATAGGAGACACTGTTTATACTGGACTAAGTCCTGATTGCTACTGTTGTTGCTGTTGTACTATAATCCCTCACACCGTGACAGTGTGTCTTCCTTCCTTGAACTTCCGGTATGGAAAGAACAATACCATACAGGTTGATTGTGGGCTGGTGACAGCTCTTATTCATAGCATTTGCCATTCCACAACGCACTACAACTACAACCAATGCAGATTTTGATTAAATCTCTGAATATACAAAGTATAATGTACAGATGATGTAATAACTATATGAGTAGCTCACACAAGAGTCATCACCTCCGTGTCTGTATACATACATAAACGTATAACAAATACCGTATTCAATCTACTAAGCATACAGTATGCGCGAAAAAAATTGGGCCATGGAAAAATATCAAGGAATGTGTTCTTGTAAGTGTAGAACAACTGAATAGTGGTGCCAACTGTTTAACACCAGATGGTGACACTACTCAGTTGTTCCACACTACTCAAATTACAATAATTATTTTAAAAGGTGGTGTACACTAATTAGGGCATGTACGCTTAATAGGTCGAATATGGTACATGCATACATATATTATATTTATAATTTTGGCCACTATGAAATTAAAGTTGCACAGTTGACGATGGACAACTACCCTGCCCATGTGATATTGTGAGTTGTGCACATGCTTTACATTACATTGTGTAGTTAATGTGGATCACTAAGATGACATTTACTTAAGACATTATGTATAATTTATTGGCGATTTCAAATGTTAGGTCTTGAATTCGCACAGTTCTTGAATTAGTTTGGAGAGGAAATTTGTGTGGCGTTATTAGCTGTGTTATTGTTGGTAGTTCTTTTGAAGTTCCATTCTGCGTGATGCGACGGTATAAACAAAGAAGAACGCCTTTTGCATTGTGTGTGTTATGTATACGTGTTGAAAGTGATTTTAGTGTTTATTATGTTTTACACACATTCCGTCCTTAGTAATGAAAATAAATATTGCAATTCAGTTTTGTAACGCTGTTGTTATTATCAGCAAGCAGGCAGCTTGACTTGCATACATGATTTTTCTTCAGTTATGAATTTGTAATATTTAAATATTCATTAGTTCCCCACATGTGGTGCAATGCTGATTGGTGCATGCAACACGTGTTCAACCACCTTTAAAACAATATTTTAAATGACAAGAGTGCCACCCAAAACCACAAGTTCCAGATGGCAAGTGGACAAGGAAGCCACTGGCTTATCGAGGGTCTAACAATTGTTCATCTATATGCAGCCCGCCCTTATCAGATATATGTCAATTTTATTTTTAAACATATTCACGCTGCTAGCATTAACACAGTCATTGTATCAGTTGTTCCATTCCCGTGTGAGAATGAGTATTTTGTTATATTGAATCTACATCGTTCCTTTACTAACCCTGTTTCAGGGATCGGTCTTGAAAAGACTTACATGTGTCCATTGGATATATCAGAGGTAGAACTTTAGCATCATACCTATATCATACCTGTATCATACCTATACAGGGTCCGTACGGGGCCTTGAAATCCTTGAATTTCACCAACTCAAAATCAAGGCCTTGAAATCCTTGAATTCAGGCATGCAGCCTTGAAAAGCCTTGAATTTTGACAAGGCCAGAAGTAAAGATTAACAGACCACATTATGCTTGGTACGGGTAGACATTGACCTTTTGTTCACCGAGCGTAGTTCGAATATTTTTTCGAAATGGGGAAGTCGAGATTTCAAGACGACTGGCTAAAACATCCTAAGTATAGCAAATGGCTCGCGCGAAATCCGACAAATGTTTTTTTGGCACATTGCCGGATATGCAAACGTTCGTTTGATGTGAAAGCTATGGGAGAATCTGCCGTTAGAAGCCACAGCGCTGGCAAAAAACACGCTGATAATATGAAACTTCAAAATACGAGCTGCGCGGGAACCTCAATAGTGACATTATTCGGCAATACCAGACCACAGGAATCTACAGGTATGCGTCTATGATACTTTGTGATAATAATAAGACATGTGTTTTATGATATTACAGAGTTATCTTAATTAATAAGCAAAGACAATTGCATGTAACTGTCCACGTTAATGGGCGATATTTCGCTGCGATGCGGTTGTTGACGGACGTTCTGTCGATGGCGCAGGTGAATATGTGGCGCCACCTAGCGAATGCGCCAATACATACTTTACATGAGTAGTTCCAGCTGTTTGTTAATGCGCGTCAACGCAGGCTGGTGTCCATGATTGACAAGAAAACATAATTATCAGTTAGGTTCATGTACATAATACGGAAAGGATAGGTTGACAAATAATATTTTGTTGGACATGTCATAATTATACTATTTATAGGTGTATACATATGTAATATATATATATATATATATATATATATATATATATATATATATATAATTGATAATCATGTATATACTGTGTACAATATTATATTCAATGAGATAGCAATTTGTCTAGTGTTTGTACTGTGTTGTAGAACCTACACCTTCTGGAAGTGCCACCACGTCAATGCCTGTAACACCTGCATGTCTTCAGTCATCGGTGAACACTGCATCCATCGCAAGTCATGTGACAACCGACGATCACTGGCGTGCAGAAGTGCTGTGGGCAATGAAAGTCGTGTCGTCTCACTACTCATACGTTAGCTGCATGGAAACAGACAGACTGTTTCAGCTTATGTTCCCAGAGAGCGCCATTGCAAAGTCGTTCAGCTGTGGTGAGAAGAAGAGCGCCTACATCATCTGCTATGGACTAGCTCCATATTTCAGCCAGCAACTGAAGGACCAGGTGCGGTTGCTTGACAGTTTTGTCATCCTCTTTGAGCTTCAACCACTTCACTCAGAACAAACAGATGGACATACACATCAGGTTCTTTGATGATGGTAGAAATGCAGTGCATATCCGATACTTCACCAGTGCCTTTCTTGGCCATCCAACAGCTGCAAACATGGCTGATGTGTTTGTTGAGAAGTGTGGTACAATGAACCTATCGAACATGATCCAGCTGTCCATGGATGGGCCAAATGTGAATTGGTCCTTCTACCAAAAGCTGATGTCTGAGGTGTACGGTGACCGCTCACAGAAACTGATTGACATCGGCAGTTGTGGCCTGCATGTGGTCCACAATGCATTCAGAGCTGGTTTCGGAGCAACTGGATGGGATCTGAAGTCATTTCTCAGTGCACTGCACTGGATTTTCCACGAAACACCCACCAGGCGAGAAGACTTCACCGCAATTACGAGAACAACAGTGTTTCCCATGAAGTTCTGTATGCACCGGTGGGTAGAGAATGCGCGAGTGGCATCCCGTGCATTGCTGGTACTTGGTCATGTACGAAAGTACGTTGATACCATCACCAAGTACCCAAAGAAGTACAATGTCCCTGATGGAAAAGCATTCACGACCGTGAAGTCAGGCTGTGCTGACTCACTGATGCCTGCACGCCTGATGTTTTTCGAGTCAGTTGCGAGGCAGTTTGACCAGTTTCTGGTCAAATACCAGACAGACAAGCCAATGGTCCCCTTCCTTTGTGGTGACCTTGACGTGATTGTGCGAGGATTATGCCAGCGCTTCATGAAGCAGTCAGTCTTAGACGAGGCCACCTCTACAGCACAGCTGGCAAAGCTCAACATTGATGATGTTGATTCACATTTGCCTCACTCCCAAATTGACCCTGGATTCTGCGCAGCGAAGAAGCTGAAAGAGTTGGCAGCTGTCACATCTGTCAAGCAGAAGCTCAGTGAAAGAGAGAGAATGGCATTTAGAATGGAGTGCAAGAAAGGGCTTGTCTGTGCCACACAGAAACTCCTAGAGAAATGCCCAATCACATACACCATGACGAGAAACTTGACGTGTCTCGACCCTCGGTTGATGGCTGGCAGGAAGGACGACTGCATTGCGAAGTTTGGCAGAGTGTTGCACAAGTTGTCGGATCTGCACGAAGTCCTAGATGCGCATTGCGATGCCATCCAACAACAGTTCAGAGCCTTTGTGAATGAGGTGGTTCCTGCCAACTCCACAACATTCAAGGATTTCAACCCAGACAACGAGAGATTGGATACATTCCTTGCAGTCTACCTCAAATGCACACAGTATGAGAAGCTGTGGATGGTGACAAAGAAACTGCTCATCCTCTCTCATGGGCAAGCCACTGTCGAGCGTGGTTTCTCAACAGTCACGTGGCTGTTGAGAACCTGAAGGAGGAATCCCTTGTCGCACAGCGCATTGTGTACGATGCAATCACAACAGCTGGTGGTGTGTGCCAAATGCCAGTAACCAAATCAATGCTTTCCTATGCACAGTGAGCACGACAAAGGTACATGGCGTACTTGGAGGCTGAGAAGGAGAAAGTTCTGAAACAGAACATTGAGCAAAACTTCAACTCGAAGCGAAAGCATGAGAGTGAGGAAGCAGAGAAAATGGAGGCCAAGAAGAGGCGGCTCAACCAGGACATAGCAGCACTGCTGAAGTCAGCTGATGAACTGGCACCCAGTGCTGAGTTGACAGCAGACTTGACACTCCTGGCAAAATCCAAACAAATCGCAAGCACTGAAAGACCTGCAGTGATTACTGTAACTGGTGACAGATGTTAAACTGTTGTCCGTTTCTAGAGTGCAGTTTGCAGTATTAATTTTTTTACCTTAAATGGTCTTGAAGTTTTCTTTCCTTAGCCTTGAAATAGCCTTGAAATAGCCTTGAATTTGGTTTCTGTCATGGTGTACGGACCCTGCCTATATCATACCTATATCATACCTATATCAGTATGTACATTTAGCATCATACCTATATCAGTATGTACATTTTTTCAATTCAGTATCTTTAATCCAGACTCCACAGGGCACGTATACAGCCTACGTGCGATCTGAGTTCCATATGTTATTGCACACAATAAAAGCAGACATTAAAATAATACATAGTAATGAGCTGCAGTAGACAGTTATATACAGTTGTTTCTGTCACATATATAATAGCGTGTTCCAGTGTTTACGAATTCTTGATGAAAAACGCAAGCTTGTGACTAGTATATCCTTTATAATATAATTAGATGATGTATCTAGTCTACACACAAATCTATATACTAAGTTTCTAATTACAATTTGGCAACATTGTACATCAAACAGAGTGCATAAAAACTGGTGCTTTCATATTTTGATAAACCAAAAAACATTTTTTTTTAATATGATGTATGCAGTATGTAATATATTTATAGTGAATTTTGTAGTTTCCTGTAATCGTACAGAATACATCGGCGAACACAATATGTATGGAACAGTGGGAGCTTCACATCTATAAAAATATATAAAGAGAACACGTATAAAATGTACGCAAGATAATATTTAATGGTATTACATGGTATTACATTACATGATAAACTGTGGTAGACCATGCTTTTTTATATATTTTGTATGGTAATTGTATAGTATACCACGGTTTACTTGTTTCAAAACACCATGGTATTTTACCATGGTTTACCTGTTTCAAAACACCATGGTATTTTACCATGGTTTCCCTGTTTCAAAACACCATGGTATTTTACCATGGTTTACCTGTTTCAAAACACCATGGTATTTTACCATGGTTTACCTGTTTCAAGACACCGTAGTATTTTACCATGGCATATATATATATATATATATATATATATATATATATATATATATATATATATATATATATATATATATATATATATCATAACAGACAATGCAACATTTAAGTCATTTAAACGTTCGATGCGTCATTAACGCAATAGCGCAGCCTAGACTGAGTCCTGTTGTTTTGTGGCTTTTAGTGCTTTATTACTACCTTCATCGTGTTCGAAGAAAATATTCCTATCAATATCTTAATTAGCTCTTTTTCAATCGCATTTTCATTTGTGTGAGTCCAAAATAGTGCAACCCTGGTATACATAAACCAGTTGTCTATGTTATTGCGTGTGTGTATTAGATTAATTGCGCGTGCACTGGTTTTATTAAAACTGCTGAACAACCCAAGGCCGTGTTGTGCTGCCAACGCGAGCCCTTCAGGGCCCCAAGCACACAGGCAACGGTGACGTGCATATGCACGTCCAGTACTCACAGCTCATTGCTTCTTCTTCCCTTATCTCCTTGCGTGGTGGGGGCCACACCATTTAATCCGTTCCGCCCTCTCGACGATCTTTGGTTATCCTCTCACACTCTTGGTTGTTCACCTCTGCCCTTTCGAGATCTCTCTTAACTGTCCCTCCATCTTAACGGCTGTCTTCCTCTTCTCCTTCTAGCACCCACTTCTGCTTCCATGCTCTCTTTGTCAGTCTCTCCTCACTCATTCTCTGTATGTCTCCTGCCCGCAGTCTGCTCCCCACTCCCTGCATCTCCAGGTGTTTCTTCATTCATAACAGCTCATTACTTAGCGAAGACAATCTCAACGGCAGCAATCTTGAGTCGTAAACTTTAATTTCATGTGAATTACAAGATGCGAGCAAGAGGCATGACGTAAGAACGGTGGATGTCCACTCGGTTGACCGAGACATGTCGTAATGTTGTACGGAGGCCGAACCAACAGAGACCGTCCGTAGCACGTCTACCCGATATAGTAGTGACCAGCTTCTGTCTCGTGAGGCAACGTTTGTCTTAGCTGCTTCATACCGTTAGATTGCCAGCATGACGCCTCGCACACGTAATCTCCTGGTTAATCCGGTACGCTTTGATGTCAACAGCAGAACTGCCATTAGGACGGGCTTGCCTGGTCGATCCGTCTTCGATAACTATTTGCCCGTGCAGAGGGTAGATGCCATAGTCTTTCAGATATATTTTGATTACATCCTTTTATCTCAATTTAGTTCTGTCTACTGGGTGTTTGCCTTCAGGGAAATTTCCACAAAGACTCTTGGGAGGCGGTCATTAGACATCCACTGCTCGTGTCGGTATAATGAGGTCTGAGCAGTATGGGACTGCTTGGTGTTCACAAAAATGAGCATGCTTCCATCTCGTCCGTAATCCCCAAAATATTGTTCCTTATGTTTATCGTCTATACGATGAGGCTCGATTTCGATGTTTTCAAAATTAAAACAAGTAAAGTTTCTACACAGACTTTCCGTCGAAGTGTTTGCCATGGCAGTTTTAATTTGTTTGGCATCCAGGCCTACCGCGACAGTTGATAAATATATGTATATATCCTTATTTTGCACTTTTTGTCTTACTGCGTGCAGACATAAATTATATTAATGTGTTTCCATGAGTAACACACACACACACACACGCACATACACGCAAATACACGCACACAGAAACGCACGCACGCACGCACGCACACGTTACTATCATTTTCTTCCACATCTTTTTTATCTTTTTTTTTACCACATCTCTATTTCCCCATTTTTAACACCACCGACGTTTCTAATAATTGAATTCCAGCTACTATCTCCGGTCGGCTAGTCTTATTGTCTGACATCAGTCATTACCCTCCCATCAAGTATTTACCTCCGCTCGGGCCACTACTCCCACGTTATTTTTTTACTTTTCATAATACAGAGAGAGAGAGAGAGAGAGAGGAGAGAAGAGAGAGAGAGAGAGAGAGAGAGAGAGAGAGAGAGAGAGAGAGAGAGAGAGAGAGAGAGAGATGAGAGAGAGAGAGAGAGAGAGAGAGAGAGAGAGAGAGAGAGAGAGAGAGAGAGAGAGAGAAGAGAGAGAGGAGAGAGAGCAACGGTAAATCTTAGACTGCAGAACATCACATGTCTGTTTAGGTATATCCATAAGAATTACTTGTTGGTCAAATGTGCCCATAAAAATATTATAAACATAACCAGCTGTAGTTTAGAACGGTCTACATTTGGCGATTTCTGTCTCAACTACAGCACACACGAACACCCATGCGACGAAGAAAACCAAAGAGACACATAATAAAAACAACATTATACACTCCAAAACATACGAACAATGAGCCCACATTAACAATAAGGTTACAAGATTGCTGTCTTTAACATATCCGTCATCAAAATCCCACCTCACAGAAACAATGTTAATCATAAGAGAACATCATTACAACGAAAGTACTACCAACGGAAAATCCAGTCTCTCAAAAAAGAACACCCAAAACGATGGTGGAACAATGTGAAATACCTTGCGGGTGTTTAAGTAAAGTGTGACAGTCTACAAGGCCTTGTTAACAAGCACTGCTCTGGCAACCTCGGTATTCTTGTCAACGACATATGTGACTATTTCGAATCCGTGTCGAATGACTTTACTCCCCTCTCACCCGATAATGCCAGCGACCAGATTGATCCTAAACAATATGAGGCAGTAAACTGTGCACGCATTGGTCGAGCTGGTACACGGGTGGAAATACATGCTAGACGCCCCCGAAACCATGATTCGTATCATTCTCGTCTATTTCAGCAAAATCTTTGATAGAGTTGACCACCATACTCTACTTACAAAATGCACATCACTTCGAATGTCATCATCAAGTGGCTAACATCTTTCATGTGCCAACGCAAACAACGAGTAAAGGTCGGCAATGTGAATTCGGATTTCACTTCTATCAACGTAGGCGTTCCACAAGGAACAATATTCGGTCTTATCGGTTTTATATACCACACAAACGACTTACAAACATACTGCGGATATGTGAAATATGTCGACGAGGAAACATGTTCACACTCCGGCCACAATATGTCGATGACTGCACCATATGGGAAACACGTTCACCCTCCAGCCACAACAGCTCACACGAACAGCAGCAACCGAAATCGCGCAGTGGACGGCGACCAACAAAATGGAACACAGTCACGACAAGACGAAGGAGCTACGCATTTGCTTCAACAGAACACCGCCAGACATCCCGCCGCTAACCATCAACATACCCGTCGAACAAATGAATTCGACCCGACTAGGTGTCACACTGACAGCTAATTTAAAATGGCAACCCCACATAGACGAAATAACAACCAAAGCATTGCAACGACACTACTTCATAATACTGCTCAACCGAGCTGGAGTCGAATCCCACCATCTCGTCAAGATTTACACATCACTGGTCCGATCAGTGGTTGAGTACGCTTGCCAGGTGTGGCACACGGGTTTAACTAAACAGCAAACGAAGCAGCTCGGAATTCATACAAAGACGAGCAATGCGCATAATTTTCCGAAATGTGTCCTACGTCGAAGCCATCGTCACAGCGGGAATCCCAACACTGGCAGACCGGAGGGAAACACTATGCAGAACTCTGTTCACGTACAGGCAACAACCTAATCACACATTGCAAAATCTTCTGCCTCCAATCACGGAAGCTACACACAGAACACGTAATAAGTGCAAGTAAACTGTGCCTCGATGTAGAATTGATAAATTTAATAACTATTTTTTTTATACAATATGGACTTTTCCACTGGCAGTGGACCTAATCATAATTTTATTTTATTTTATAATTTTCTACTTTTTACTTGTCAATAACATAAAACCTAATTTTTATTTTATTTACTCGTGTGCATGCAATTCAATGCCTTACATTTAATACCATATTTTAACTTTTTATGCAAATAAATGTCTTAATTTAATACAAATTTATATTATATTTATTTACATGCAATTTAATGTTCATAATTTAATTAATTTTAATACTGATGCATACTATATTTATTTATATGCAATTTAGTACTCTATTAATTCATTGCCTTTTATTTTTATCCCTTAAAAATATATACTTATATTTACCATGTACGCCTACACATACTATTCAGCCTTTATGGCTGCAAAACGTAATAAAAATATTATTATTACTTGCACAACTATTTCTATTTCTTAGGCCAACTTCACACCTATTTTTAGACCAACCTCCCGCCTCCCAAAACTTAAAGAAATTACAGCAATAGTTGTTATGCATATGTCAGGAGTAAACAAATGTTGGACAACTAATAGACAATGCTGGAAACCAGTGGGGACATTAGTTTATTACCAGTATCAAATGCTAAATTTCAGGAGGCTAAATCAGACTATTTAGGACAGTTAGTTGTAACGCTAGATATGGTAGCTAAGAAAATAAAGGCAATAAAGGATAATAAATCACATGGAGTGGATGGAATTTCACCAAGACTAGTAACAGAAACAGTAGAATAAACTAGTATACCACATGAATGAGTATTCAACTCGCCAGGAGGAGTGGTTCCTGTTGAATGGAAAGAAACAAACATCATACCATTATTTAAAAAGGGTTCGAGAAATTAGTCAGATAATTACAGACCAGACTTCCTTGTTAGGCATAAATTATTAAATCCTTCTCAACATGGATTCCTAAAAGCGAGGTCATGTTTAACAAATATGTTATGTGTTTTGGACGTGCAGTGCTAAAATAACAATGAACTTTTCGTGGGGGCTTATCGAGTGCTTGAAAGGCGAAGGTCGAGACGCCTGGTGTAGATTATGGAGGTAACCTCATGCCTAAGCGGCTATTCAACTACGTGTGGGAGCTTGTACGAGTGTACCACTTGTACATGGTTTATGGGGGCCTGGTATGAGTGTACCACTTGTACCATGGTTTGTGGGGGTCTGGTACTAGTGCATCACTTGTACCATGGTTTGTGGGGGTCTGGTACGAGTGCACCACTTGTACCATGGTTTGTGGGGGTCTGGTACGAGTGCACCACTTGTACCATGGTTTGTGGGGGTCTGGTACGAGTGCACCACTTGTACCAGGGTTTGTGGGGTCTGGTACGATAAATGATTGTAACAAATTATCTACATATTGTGTAGATGCAGCGTGAATATCTAAAACATAAAATTGAAAAATATATCTAAAGGGCGGGTTACACATAGATGAAAAAAGTGTGTGCTCTCGTTAAGTCAGTGACTTCCTTTTCCACTTGCCAGCTTGGTGTTTCGCCTTGGACAGCAATCTTGTTAAAGGTGTTTGGATAGTTCCTAGTATAGTGTTTGATCGATCGCCTACTTCTGGCACGATTTTAAGTTAAAGTCAAATATGGTATCATGACAATATAAACCGTACTTTTTCTCCTATTAATTTTTGCAGGATACACATGAAATACTAACATTAGAATGAATTCGACTCTGCTCGGGTCGGGACGAAATATTGTCACGCATGCCCCCGGAAACCCCAAGTAAATAGGGGAAGTAGGGGCATAATGGGGTACTGCGATAATATGGGATTTTCAATGTTCTCATAAATAAGTGCTGTCAACTTTAAATAATATTAACTATGTAAACTTTCCATGGGAGCATATTCACCGTGACACGGGGCGTTTCTGCCATAGGAATCGTTCTCAGTCAATTCGTGTTTCTCTGGTTTTATGATCTAGTGTGGTCAATTGCTTTTGCAGAGAGTTCCTAGAGTAATTCGTAACCTTTGAGAATACAGTGCTTATGAAAGGAAAGTATTGCTTCACAGGTTGATATGGAATCAATAATTTCTTATTAGTGTTGAGCGATAATGAGAAGAACCAGACGAATATGTAACATGTTCCAACGGGGCAGAATGGGCTACCATGTTTCCGTGTTATTCCTGACCGTATTGAACACTTCATGTAAAAAATATTAACGAAAGGGGTAAAACGAGATGTCCCATTTCCCCCCAAACCTAGGGTAAACCGGGACAAAGTTTGTCTTAACAAATCTGCTGAATATCGAAAAAGGCAAAAAAAATTAGACAAACTTTGTATCACCATTATATAACGCTATCATCACCTTATCTTAATATATACATGTTGCCTCAGTACGTATTCCTATAGTATTCAATTGGCCAAATATTCTTAACTATCCCGTTATGCCCCTACTTCCCCCACGGGCCTTAGCAAAACATACAAAAAACAAACGTTAAATTGTGCTTCTAGTCAAATTTTCAACACAAATACTATCGAGTGATAAAATAAATAGTTATGTGTGCGGGCAGGTTGACTTTGACGGACTTGATGGGTATCCTGACGTTGTCTCATCCTGACGCGTAGGCCAGCAGTAGTTCAGCGGCCGTCTTCCCCAGTTCTCCTGACACGTGACCCGAATCTCCGAGTAACCGACACAAGTAATGCGATCCACATATCGCTTCCGCCTCATACGTCAAGAAAGCACTGAATTCGTCGAAGATCTGGACTCCAATATCGGCCGCCGCCCGCTTCATGCTGCCATTGAACGCGGCCAACGCAAAGTTGTTTCGACTACCCTTGGACGAGCGCGAGTCGTTGCGCGGATACGACGGTGACGTCACAAACACCACACGGAATCCCCGCTTCCGGCTGACGTCACGGATCTGGCGCAACACTCGCGTGAACTCTGGAACAGCAGCCAATAGGCTTTTCTGCAATCCGTTTTCGAACATGTCGTAGGCGCCCGTTTGGACAAGCACTAAATCACTCTTCGATAGATTTCTCTTCGCGAGTTCAGCCGGGATTGACCAAAATTCGGTGGCGTATAGCCGTTTAATGTATTCTATGTTAGCGACAACAATTGATGAATGTTTGCGAGCTACATCGGGCGGCATCGTGTAACACTGGATGATTAAGTGGTCGGATTTATAACGCATGTGAGACGCGCCGACAAATATCAATCGGCCCAAGTGGGTCAAGCGTTCGCACAACGTTTTTTGATTCATCTTAAACGGCTGGTCTCTTTGCCACGACAACCGCGCTAGCCATCCGCCTGTCTGTTGTACCCAAGTGACCGCATTGCGCATGGCTGTCTCGTTCTGCAGCCCAGATAGGTCCGTGCGACGTAACAACGCTTTGTCCGTTTCCCCAACATCTCCGTGGTCGCTGCATTGTGACTCTTGCTCACGGCAGATTGTCCGTTGCCATTTAACGTCGCGCAGGGGTTTGTGGTGTCCAGAGAATGCAGTAAAGTTGAAGAAGTCAAGCGCAACGCTCATATTCGAGCACTTAGTGTCGAGTGACAGCGGACACCAAACGGCGTACGTTCCATCGAACATGTCGACGTACGTGCACATTTGTCGCGATACGGGCGTAGTACTCGTGATCCAAAATGAACTTCCGCCGGTACTTTGCCTGTCTCCGCTATGGCACTCGGTGATGCTAAAGAATACTCCTTCGTCTTGGCAACCATCGGCGTTTCTTTCTTCTTTGATAGTGTTATAATTACCTGTGTTCTTTCTGTAGTCACTGACAGTGTCAGCGTCACAGTTTACTCTGGATTTCATGCCGCATATCACCGACACGGTCACTTTGTAATCAACCGGCGGTTTAACAAACTGTGGATGTCCCTTTAACTTCAACACAAAGTTCGGATTTCTCCTTTCGAACTCGGCGTATTGTTCAAGTTCCATAGAACCCGGATATCCGTAGAAGTCGCTGTGTACCTCTTTATGTGAGGTGTCGTTGTAGCGGCCCCCAGCAATGCGTGAGAAAACGTAAGGCTTGTGATGGAAGCTGCGATTCTTCAGTTGCATGTGTAGTAGAATCGTAACGAGCGTAAGCAGCGTTGTGAGCAGTAAGTAGCATCGCTTAGAATGACTGCAGTTGAGTTTCTCCATCTGAATAACAACAAATGTATACCGATTCGTTAATGGTTGGTCATTTGGAAGAGCGCTGTTTCGCTATGATGGTAGATAAGATTAAGGCTTATATTGTACATATTATATATATATATATATATATATATATATATATATATATATATATATATATATATATATATATATATATATATATATTATATTGTACATATTATATATATATATATTATATTGTACATAATATATATATATATATATATATATATATATATATATATATATATATATATATATATATAATATGTACAATATAAGCCTTAATCTTATCTACCATCATAGCGAAACAGCGCTCTTCCAAATGACCAACCATTAACGAATAGGTATACATTTGTTGTTATTCAGATGGAGAAATATATATATATATATAGAGAGAGAGAGAGAGAGAGAGAGCGTGTTTTTATGGGTATTATAAATATACATATGTATGCGCGTATATATATATATATATATATATATATATATATATATATATATATATATATATTGCGTGTTTTTATGGGTATGCACGCACATACTCATTCACCCTCGCATACACGCACGCACGCACAATTAGACATAAGAGTATGAGAATGCATACAAAACCCTGGACCGGACAACATTCCATCATGGGCACATGTAACACATGTAACACAGTACCGTCTACAGAGAGAGACGTTAGTCGACGCATAGCCTTAGCATCGACAGCCTTTGGTAGACTCAGAAATGGCATATTTTCCAACAGAAGCATCTCAGTAAGACTGACAGCCAGATTATATGGAGCCCTTATACTGCCAATAACAATCTACGGTACGGAGGCTTGGACGCTATGATCACAGGAGATTCAATCTCTTGAGGTTTTTTGAGATGCGCTGCCTGCGGGCTACTAGATGTGTTACCAGGGCGGACAGACTACGCAATATCAAGATCAGAGAGGACACTTTACCCCTGAATCTATCACCAGACTCAGAAGACTTGGATGGTTTGGGCATGTTTGCCGTATGCAAAGAGATAATATCGTTAAGCAAGCATACACACATGACTTCAAAGGACCTCGGAAGACCACTGAAGAGATGGAGTGACCAGAACAGGAATGAAACTGGGCTCCCGCTGTTGACAGCAGAGCGGCATGCCATAAATAGAACAGAATGGAAGGGTGCAACTTCCCGGAAGACAGCGAGGGTCACTATGACTTCACTGCACATGGACTCCACGCGTGACCAGTTGCGCATCGCTTGATCGCCCACGAACCGTGACAATTCAGCACGAACCCAGCTGCGCCATCTATTAAAATATCTGGATTTTTATCACGCCGCTCCTCTGTGAAAAGAAGGATAGCGAACATGATTACCATTGGCAGAAGCAATAAAGACAACACCTATTGTGAATCGAGACCAGGCTCAGCCACGTAAGGGACAGTCAACTGGCTCCACAATCTAGGTTGGTACAACAAGAAGAACAACAATGATTTCTTATTGTGGCAGGTCTTTACATTTAGCCGGTGAATCGCGTCCCGTGGGACCGTTGGGAGTGCGATATGGCCATTTTACACTTACTATCGAGGTTTTAGAGAACCTAACAGCCCGACTATTGAAATAACCAGGCACTGTTCTAGGGGTAAGGCCACTGTTGAGAATTGTATTGGTTGCCATGTTAACGTTTTGTCTTATTATAAGAAAACGTAACATTAAAAAATTCTTAAAATTTTTCGCAGCAACTGTCATCACCTCATTGACATGCTGACCCATTTTTTTTTCAAAATAACTTAACTCCAGCTCTTTTAAAATGCCCCGACGTGCGATGCCCATAAATTTTTATAAAAATAGCCATGTATTCATGCGCCCACGTGGCCCTTAGCAGAAAAATCCCCATAAATCCCTTCGCCTGGTAAACTCTAAAAAATACATTGTTTCACAGCCAATAACTTGTATAAACAAACCTGTGAATATGTCTGCTCAATTGCACTTATATCACATCATATGAATTGTTTAAATTCACGTATCGCAATTTAATACGCCTTACAATTAACAGGAAGGTCAACAGTGGTCTTATCCCTCTAGAATGACGGTGATTGCGAAAGGCCGCCTGGACAACTGCATGGTTCGCAAGGGACGTTAATCGCTGATCTTACCTTCTCGACGGAACCCGTGGTCGGTGGAGCAGTCACTACTATCGTTGAGGGACAATGCATCTGGCGATCCGAGGTGGTCAATGTGCCTTCCGAGTGTGACAACGTGACCCACGAGATTTTGGCTTAGGTGTTATCTGTCCACCCACATAGTACAATTAATGGTCCGCGTAGACGGTGTATAATAGGCTGCTCAGGTGTCATGATGTGTGCGTACGCTGGAAATAGTTAAACGTGTCACAACAGTGGTAGGCCTGCGTGTCCAACAAATAAATACTGCCATAACAAGCGCTTCGATGGAAAACAGTCCGTGTAGACACTAGTTGTTTAATTCGGAAATCATCGAAATCGAGCCCCATCGGTTTGAAAAGTAAACGTAATGAGCAATATTTGGGGGATGATGAAATACGAAGCCTACGCATTTTGTGTGAACACTAAGCAGTCCCCACCACATCGTTCGGACCTCCTTATATCGCCACGGACAGTATATATCTAGTGACCGCCTCCCGAAAATTCGCTATTCATTCTCTATGGGGGATTTAACAGAAGGCAAACGTCCAGTAGGCAGACTTAAATTAAGATGCAAGGATGTAACCAAAATAGATCTGATAAATTATAGCATTGAACATCTGCACTGGCAGCACCGTTGCTGTCAATCTAACGGTTTGAAGCAGAGCAGCCAAGACAAATATTGTCTCACGAAACATAAGCTGACCACTGCTATATCGGTGTGTGTGTGTGTGTGTGTGTGTGTGTGTGTGTGTGTGTGTGTGTGTGTGTGTGTGTGTGTGTGTGTGTGTGTGTGTGTGTGTGTGTGTGTGTGTGTGTGTGTGTGTGTGTGTGTGTGTGTGTGTGTGTGTGTGTGTGTGTGTGTGTGTGTGTGTGCGTGTGCGGGCAATAAGTTGAGGATTTCCTACTTACAAATTACGTATACTCGTAGTAGTCGGCTTGGATACATAAACAGAGAAACGACTACGTGTGCCACGTTTATATATGGGTCGTGTAGTTCATGTCATGAAAGATACCAAGGGTATAATATATATGAAACGTTTATATATGGGTAGTGAAGTTCATGTCATACAAGATACCAAGGGTATAATGGATATGAAACGTTTATATATGGGTCGTGTAGTTCATGTCCTGCAAGATACCAAGGGTATGATGTATATGAAACGTTTATATATGGGTCGTGTAGTTCATGTCATGAAAGATACCAAGGGTATAATATATATGAAACGTTTATATATGGGTCGTGTAGTTCATGTCATAAAAGATACCAAGGGTATAATATATAAGAAACGTTTATATATGGGTAGTGTAGTTCATGTCATACAAGATACCAAGGGTATAATGGATATGAAACGTTTATGTATGGGTCGTGTAGTTCATGTCCTGCAAGATACCAAGGGTATGATGTATATGAAACGTTTATATATGGGTCGTGTAGTTCATGTCGTGCAAGATACCAAGGGTATAATGTATATGAAACGTTTATATATGGGTCGTGTAGTTCATGTCCTGCAAGATACCAAGGGTATAATGGATATTAAACGTTTATATGTGGGTCGTGTAGTTCATGTCGTGCTAGATACCAAGGGTATAATGGATATGAAACGTTTATATATGGGTCGTGTAGTTCATGTCATGCAAGATACCAAGGGTATAATGGATATGAAACGTTTATATATGGGTAGCGTAGTTCATGTCATGCGAGATACCAAGGGTATAATGGATATGAAACGTTTATATATGGGTCGTGTAGTTCATGTCATGCAAAAAATACGAAAGTATACGACATGTTGGAACAGCGTTTGAACGAAGTGGGAAGAAAAATAATGACTAAACTGGTTACATGGCTAACAAAGCGACACCTGCTTGCAAACTTGGCAATCTTTAGCCGATGTAAACTTTATGCTAGGCGTACATTGTTAACCTTTTGGTGCGAGTGGTGTGCTTAATTGATTTACAACTGATCAGTCAGGCAATGTACGCTGGTCCGCAATTCCACAAAACTCGATTCACCCATCGCAACAGCTGTTGAACCGATTGGAAAATTGAATCGCGGCAACTAATATTGTGTAACGTGCGCCGGTCTATGACAAGACGTCTCACAGAATAGGTCAATGTACGCTGGTCAGCAAGTAAAAAAATAACCAGTCGCAGCAACGGGCCAATTACAGCGCAGCATTTTGTAATGTGATCGTTTCTATACTAAACTCAAAAATGGCAATCGATTGATGAAGACGGAGAGGCTACATTTATAAATATGTACCCGACGAAGCCGGCCCTATGTGAGAATATTTCAAAAAGATATTCTCATCGACACAAGCGACTCGCCACACTGTGGTAGAGGTCTTCGGTACTTCCAGTACGGGTAACATGGAGCAGCGCGGTCCCCCAAGGAAAACTCTCATATTGTACACCATTAAACTATTACATTAACATGCTTTTAATGTTTTCGTATTATAGACAAATATGTATGTTACCTGTTGGAAAACTATTTTCAGTAAATAGACTAACTAGCTGAGTTGCATTTGAAAAATAGTAAGAGTACCATGAAACAGCCATCTTGCCCGATCCCTTGGATAAGACGGCCACCTGCTTGGGGCAATACGGTCCACAACTCTCTCCCCCGTGTGTTTAGTTAAAGTCAGTTCAGGCAATGGTTGCTCAACCATGACACTGTGCTCTCTTGACTGCCGAGAAGAACAAAGACACGCCTTGCCAGGACGACTCTGATCGAACGCAGTAAACAGACGAACATCAAGAACTAGCCATGCCATCAACACCGAAATAGGGAGTTATGGACCATATTGGTTCGTCTATATAAATATGGACGAAACATTGGCTGAAAAAATATGCATGCATACAAATAGTATGATAGCACACCAGACTATCATAGTTGTTAAATTTAAATTGGATTTAACATATAAAATATACCTTGCAATTTGTTAAATAAATAATACTTTCCTTAACTCATTCCGGTGAAATGTTGTAAAATTAAAGTATTCCATGTACATATTTGCACCCTGGGGAGGTGTGGTGGTGTTTTAATGTTTAGTGTTATTGTAAAATTATAACAAATACCTCTTTCCTTTGTTCACAGGTGATGAAATTCAGAAAAGACTAATAACTTATCATACTCAATATACCCGGCAGGTGAAATCGCATGTACCTTTAGTCAGGCTTATCTGACTCTCGCTCGCACTGGTGAACTCGCGTAGAAGATTACGAAGGAGCGATCTCATTGTTACCCGCTGTCACCACTTCATTGTGTGTAGGCGTTCCCGGCCAATCAGTGTCAGTCATTATCGAGATTCTACACTAAACATCATTTTGCAGAATAACAACGCAAGTCCAATGTAGAGTGAGATAGGCCAAATAAATGACATTTAATTCAGTAATCACGTGTTAGCAATTATGCAAACATTACTATCAAAATGACATACACCTTCACAGCAAGAATGCCGGCCCCCAAATGGTGTGTACACGTAATATCTACAACTACATACGTATTATACCAGACTAGCAAACAGTAATAACAATACCATTTAATTGTCTCAGACAGCCACCCAATACAAGTACTAACTATATCACTACTGACTAGCATTTACCATTCATACTGTATCTGTGGGGGCCTCTCTGTCACAACGTCACCCGGAATCCACTGTGACTAACCTACATCATTCACAATAATTAATAGGATGGCTATCTATTCCGCCACCGTCAGAGCCAGGCTACGTCCCAGCGCAATGTATGCCTACCTGCGACATTAGCTATAATTAAGATGATAGCTAGCAACTCCGCCACTGTCAGAGTATCGGTTACATTCACACACAATGCACATGCACCACATAAGTGATAGTTCAGATATGTGTAGATTCATTACTTATTTATGATTTACTCCGTCCCTATCACAGTTTCGGCTATACCCCCACTTATGACCCACAATGCCCCAATAGGCCAATAGCTATGCTAACCGTAAGTGACTACACCTGTGAGGTTACCAGCTAACAACCTGTATGTAAAAAATGTACGACATTCGAATGTATTTCCTGCAATTTCCCGAGACAATAGACAAAGAAGGGGGCGTGTGTGTGGTCACCCTTTGCTGTGGCTGCCGTGCAGCATTCAACAAGATCTCATAGTTTACGCTGTCCCACGACCAACCCTCCATACCAACTGAGTACTCGGAATGATTCATCACAACCTCGCCAGTTACCCTCAACTCAGCCATTCCTCACTGACTGCATATATTTCAACATCTTGGGCGCTTCCATGGCGTTGTCAGGCTTAGACAGAAATACAATCAATTAATCGTCAAATCTATAAGGCGCCACTCCAACAGTCGTTGTTCATGGCGCCGTACAAAATATTTTATAAAAACAATGTATCTTTAAATGCGCTTTAAAAAAACATCTGCAAGCTCTGTTAATGTGAGATGTTGTTGCAACAGGTTCCATAAATACAGACTTGAACGTTTGGAATCCTTTCGACCTCTGCGCCAGCGACCCAATTTGAGCTCGGGCCTGTGTGCAGCACGTGTAGCAGGGTTGCCACCTTCCCTGGCCGGAAGGTCACAGCGAAATCCTGTTGGCTTAGACTAACGCCGGACCGCACCTTCGTTCAAATCTTTTCAGGAACATGGGCATGAAGGGACAACGTTGGCAAGACAACTTAGATACCATGTCTTGTGTTGCACCCGAGAGAACAACCAACGATTCTACTATACTTGGAATTGGAGGGCCACTGGCCGCTTCCACCAGGCCATCTACTGCAAGCCATGGATGGTAACCATGCCAGCCACAAGACCACTTGTTGAAGGTGTGGTGTGGAAGCTGCTGCCGCAGCCCCCTCCTGACTCAACGAAGTCACCGGTGCGGAAGCGGACGGTATCGCCGCCACGCGAGCAACGGATGCAGCCGAATCAGAGCACTGACTGCTTGCTGGTGATACATCAAGTAGTTATACTCCAAACAGCCCAATCTTGAGCTAACGCAGAAGTTTTGACCAACGGCTTTTGGTGTCTCTTCCGAGAGACATGGTAGCACCGCTCGCAACATCTCACGCGTCTTGCGCCGCTTTCGGCGTAGTTGGTCCAGTGCATCCAGACGACGCTCCACGTCCGGCGAAATGTTGCTCTCGAAGCAGTCGGCGCAGCGAGATGAGCCGACTTGTTGACTGGCGCTGCTGCATGTTCATCGACGTCTACCCGCGGGGGACGAGCCATCGCAGTTGTGACCAACCCACATACAAAAATAGAACACCCGTTAGTAAAGGAGTAAGACCACTGTTGAGAATTGCATTGGTGGCAATGTTAACGTTTTGTCTGATTATAAGAAAATGTGACCATAAAAAATTCTGAAAATGTGTCATAGCAACTACCATCATCTCATTGACAAGGTGACCCAATTTTGTCAAAATCACATACCTCCAGCTCTATTAAAACGCCCCGACGTGCGATGCCCATCAATTTAAAAAAAAATAGCCATGTATTCATGCGCCCACGTGGCCCATAGCAGAACAATTCCCATAAATCCCTCCGCCTGTTAAACTCTCAAAAAATGCACCGTTTCACAGCCAATAGCTTCTACAAACAAACCTGTGAATATGCCTGCTCAATTGCACTTATGTCACATCATATGAATTGTTTACATTCACATATCGCAATTTAATACATCCTACATTCGTGTGAAATAATAAACAGGAAGGTCAACAGTGGTCTTACCCCTAAAACAAGACCGCTGAGCCCTTATCAGTTGACACATGATACAGTGATGCAGGCATGGGCCAGTGACAATCATGCTGCTTCACGGCACGAACCCACTGTACAGCACCCATGTATATGTATATATATACATATACATATATATATATATATATATATATATATATATATATATATATATATATATATATATATATGATATATCATACCAGCATCACTTCAGTTACTGAGTGTAGTAGATGTACAATGGGTTAAAATACATGTCTCACTAATGTGACTGTTAAATAACTATAATAATATGTAGGCTGTGGGTGGTAAGCTTATGCATAAATTAAAAGTATACCACTGTAAAGCAAGTTCGTAAGATAAAATTGCATTTATTACAGGTTACTAAGTAAACTTAGTAACTAAATGTACTACTAAAATGACACAAAACCAAGTTTCTCAGTTATTGCACAATTTACACTCCTGGTCTAACTTCAGTACCACATCAGGAAGTGAACCTGTACAAACACAAACAGAACAAGTATAAGCTATTTGCATATCATAGCGTCCAGTGTAAGATAAGATGATACATAAACATATGCTAAGTACCGTAGTTCCAACACATTGGTGCTTTTCAATATTGTCACTAAAATACATGTTATCTTATTCAGTACTAATAAATTCCCTAGCATACATGTAGGTATTAATGTAAAACTAGCACTCTACATGTATAAACTCATAAGAGCATAAACTCAACAGTCAACAATATTGTTTATTTCACATGTGTATTGCCCAAGGCATTGCCTGACTAGCCTATATCCCAAACAAACAAGATGTAACAAGATTGCAATCCCAAACAACAAGTTCCAGATGGCAAGTGGACAAGGAAGCCATTGGCTTATCGAGAGTCCAATAATTTTCTCATCTATGTGTAGCCCGTCCATATCAGATATCTGTCAATTGTATTTTTAAACATATTAACATTACTAGCATTAACACAATCATTTGGCAGTTTGTTCCATTCATTTATCACCCTGTGTGAGAAAGAGTACTTTCTCATGTCCAACTTACACTGCTCCTTAACTAATGCTGCTTTGTGTCCTCTGGTTCTACTGCCTTCTTTAAGTTCTATATATGCTCACAATATTGTCTGTAAAATACATGTTATCTTATTCAGTGCTAATATATATATATATATATATATATATATATATATATATATATATATATATATATATATATATATATATATATATATATATATATATATATATATATGGTGTTTTTGTTGAGCGGTGTTGCCATGTGTGTGGCTCCCTCTGGTGGAGATGGTTTGGTTTGCGGCAGAGCCATCTGTGTGAACTAGGGGGACTTTGATCCTAGACCTCGTGAATCTGCTGACAGGCCAAATTATTCTTTGCATTCGATGTCCCTTCACGTCACTAACTCTCTACTCGTTACTTCGATATCGTCAACTCGTCAACTTACTACGTCAAATATGTGTAGGTCAACCTACTATGCGCTACCGTGTATACGTCGATAATTATACATCAACGGACAAATAAAACAAGCGTTATTTACAATGGCTTAGTCATACTTGAAGTTGAACTATCACGACGACACCGCTGACAAGCCGCCAGTTACAGGTAACACATTATTTGAGAGGGGGATTCAAGCTTTTAAGAAAGTGACTGGGCAACACATTTATTGAGCGGCTCACATTTTTTAAAACGTGACTCGTTAAAACATTTACTGGGGGGGGATAACGCTTTTGAGAAGGTGACTGGAATTATAGCTCTGCAGCGGTCTTATCATGGAAATTCGCGAAGGCAAATTAAAAACTTATTCAATTAATTGAAACAATTTACAATAAGTACAAAACATGCAATCATTGATAGTTGATGCATTCACATAGCAACACATAACATATTTGAGAACATTCAATCACACTGCCACGAATTTAAGAACATTTAAGAGAACTTTGAGTCATAAGGTCAAATTCAAGAACATTCAAGAACATTCGGGGATCTGTGCGAACCCTGAACTTCCTAGTATTATTTTTGATCGCCTACTCCTGGCACGATCCTACGTCAGACACGGTATCATGGAAAATATAAACAGTACTTGTTCTACTGTTCATTTATACAGGAAACATGGAATATTAATATTAGAATGCATTCCACTCGTCTCTGACGGTTACAAAACAGCGTTAGGAAGAAACATTGTCACGCATGCCCCCGAAAACCATAAGGATGGGCCTTCTACTCAAATGTTCAACACAAATACTACCCACAATTGAATACAATGGTGGATTGACATATTTATTGAGAGCCATTAGGAACTTACCAAATTGATTAAGCATGTGAAAAATCTGCACATGAATGTAAGTTGTGGCACGAGTGATAAAATAAGTAGTCACGCATGCGCGCAGTTTGACTTTGACGGACATGACAGGTATCCTGACGCTGCCTCATCCTGACGCGTATACCTGCAGTAGTTCAGCGGCCGTTTCCCCCAGTTCTCATGAGACGTAACCCGAATCTCCTAGGAACTGACACAACATATCACTTCCTCCCCATACGTCAAGAAAGCGTTGAATTCGTCGAAGGTCTGGAATCCGATATCGGCCGCTGCCCGCTTCATGCTGCCATTGAACGTGGCCAACGCAAGGTTGTTTCGACTGGCCTTGGACGAGCGCGAGTCGTTGTGTGGATACGACGGTGACGTCACAAACACCACACGGAATACCAGCTTCCGGCTGGCGTCACATACCATACACCCATTCGCACGTACGCACACACAATTATACATAACGATATGACAACGCATAAAAAGCTTGACCGGACAACATTCCACCATGGGTATCGAGAGATCACAAGTCACAGCTATCTTTAACATCTCACCCATGGAAGGATTATTACCCAAGCTATGGAAGACAGCGTCCGCTGTCAAAACAATTTCCACCAAGCCTCACTGGAAATGACGTTAGGCCCATAATTCTAAATCTGGCAAAGGTGTTTATAATTGTTTTGTACTTCAGTTGATTTGTGCATTTAGTCGTTTAATGTGTGTACAACAATAAATTGATGTCATAACATGAACAAATACATGAATGCGGATTTTTCATGTGCTTTTCCATCTTGATAACCTAACTAGACTAGGAATACCAGGTATATTTGTGCTTACTATGTTTGTGGACAAGGACATGCAGCCATTTCTCTGTTGTATAAATTACGTCTTCGCGACTCAAGGGTTGACGTCGCCGACCAACAAGTTTGCGACACTGGCAACCCTGCTGGCGGAAGAAGAAGACCAGATGCTGACGCGGGTACTGGCCAAGGGCGGCATCGCAGTGGTTGACGCGATTCCGGCAAGACGGAATTACCTCGGAGCGAGAAGACATCGAACGCTGGGCTCTTCTGCGCCGCCGCACTGCGTGCGAGCCTTGAGCTTCCCACACGCAACTCTCTGTGGAAGCACTGGAGGAACACTAAGATTGCGGCCGCCGGCGTTGATGACTCACCACGGACCCGCCAACGTTTGTCGCCGTGCATACGCCGACAGGGGTTAGCGTCGCACTGGAGTACGATATGACGTCGCAGAAGTGGATTACACATCACAGCATCTCGTCGTCCAGACAAAGGCCGACACGGCGCTCACAATGGTTCGTATTCGTTCTGTAGGGCATTGGGAAGGGGTGACCCATGGGAAGGATGTCGCAAACTGGACAGAATCATGCGAGGCTTGTCAAAAGGCGAAGGTCGATATGCATACATGAATGGCGTCTGAAAGACTACCAACACAGACCAGGTGATTAAGTCATATCCACATGGACCTCGTCGGTCCACTGAATCCAGCGTGCAAAGGAAAAACATTTTGTTCATTGTGATCGTCAGATAGACTGGCTGGCGAGAAAACATCCCCATAGCGATGTACGGAGAGGCTACGAATCGAGACCATGCTCAACCACGTACGGGACAGCCAGCTTGCTTCAAAATCTAAGTTAGTACAAAAAGGCTCATATAATGACTTCGTAGTGTCGCCGTTTTGTTACATTTGGCCGGTCAATCGCGTCCCGTGGGATCGTTGCGAGGGCGATATGGCCGTTTACATTGCATTTCGATGTTTTAGCGAGCCTAACCAACTATTGAAAATGTCAGATACTGTTTATTGCAAAAGGCTGACTGGATAGCTGCATAATCGCAAGGGGATGTTAGACGGTGATCTTACCTTCTCAACGGAACCCTGAGTCGGTGTTGCAGTCGTTACCAGTGGAGAGTCGAAAAAGCGTCGAGCGATCCGCGGTGAATTAGGTGCCTTCCGAGCATGATAACGTCACGCACGAGCGGTTGGCTTGTTTGCTATTGGTCCATCCACCATATAGGCGATATAGGTCAGGCGGTCAAAAATTTCTGGGTTGTAAAGCCAAATCGTTGGTATGATGAAGCCGAAACAATTATGACTGTTCGTACGCTGGAAATAGTTAAAAACGTGTCACAACATGCCCGTGGCCAGCTTTGCACAAGGGGTTCACTACCGACTCCATACTGCGTATAGTGGTTCCTGATTGGTGGTTGGAATAAGGTATCACCAGAATAAGTCGGTGGAGCTTACGTTGTGTTGTAGAAATTGCAGGGTGAATGGTGTGGTATGTATTAAGTGTATTGATTTCTTACACCGTACGATAGGTTGTCATCAAGACATCGTGACATCCAGACACGTTTATCGTTACTGGTTAATTGCTGAGTCAGTCCTGTGTCGCACCGGTAATGTGTGTCTTAGCAAATAATAATACACTAGATACTACATATCTTCCTACTTTGCAAAAAAAAAACGTAACCATTTATTATTTTAATTACTGTATGCAATAGATTACAGAGATCTATTCTAAGAACTAAGATGAACAGGCTTGACCATCAACAAAATTGATACACAAAGGTAATGACATGATTACTAAGTCGCGTGTAGATAATTAGATCTGGTTAAAGAGATGTCACAATTCACAACAAACGGTGTGAACAGACATAGTTCATGTCATAAAGTGACATAGTCCTTCAGATATCCATGACATCTGCGCTCGCGGCTGGTCATACGACGCAGATGCAGCCTTCACTACTTTGCCAAGATTCCGCACGAAACGCTCTGCTTGGCCTTTGGCTCGGGGCCAACACGGGGTTACCTTACGATGTTTAAACCTCATGTGCGTTTCATACGAGTTCACTGTAGAAAGGCGGGCCGTTGTCCGATTTTAGTACATCAGGGATACCGAACATAGACATCACCTTGTCAATCACATGGATCGCTGAGCTAGCAGAAGTAGAATTGACAATCTTGACGACTGGATATCTTGAATATTCATCGATGATTACTAGCAAATATTCACAATTCGGCAGTGATCCGTAGAAGTCAGTACTTAGTTCTGGTAATGAAGTCATGTTGATAGGCTCATATTTGGTTCGCGGTGTTGCTACTTGCAGGGAACACTTCATTGCATTTTTTTTCATTTGTTCAATGCAAAGAAACCAGACCATCTCACGCAAGAGAGACTTCGTCTTTATAATGTATTGGTGTCCTTCATGTGCAAGAGCAACTGCACGTTCTTGCAGTGTTGCAGGAATTACAATACGAGAACCTCGCGTAACGATTTTCGCATTTGGAGAGACTGTCAATTCGTAGGGCACGTTGTAGAATGATCTGAGCTTGGTGTCTGCGGACTTCTGGATGCTTTTCCACTGTCCGTGTAACATCGCTTTCACAACTTGGTGAAGCACGTTATCCTTGAGTGTTGTTTGCTCAACCTCATCCAGAATGATAACTTTTGGAACAGCAGTAACAACAGCGAAATTCATATATTCGTCCGCCATTTTAGATTGTCTTCCAGTTATGTCACATCCTAAAATGGGGTGGCGTGACACGTAGTGAGCTGGATTGGTATGTCCACGTTGGTAGACAATGTCTATTGGTAGAGGTGGTTTGGAGTTTGGATTTCTAAGGCTGCTCACGAGATGTTTGTGATCGGTTACAGTGGTGAAAGGACGTCCATAGATATAAAGAAGAAATTTGAGACATCCCATGTTATAGCCAATGCTTCTCTCTCGGTCTGTGAGTCGATTTTCCGCGTCAGTCGAAGCTCGACTTGCATAGGCGATTACCTTTCAGTTACTATCTATGTCATTGTCAAGAACGCCAGGTGAAGCTGAACTTGTACTAGGATTCAGGGTAGTGTTCGATGTTGAGAGGGATATATCATAAACGAAAACCATTGACTTTCTCATAATGTATTAATTAGAGAAGGTACTAAATAATAATTTGCATCAATACAATAAGAACCCTACCCGAATTCTCCTTCGAACTATTTAAAGGGATTAAAAAAAATCACTATTTACAATCATTCAAATCGTAATCCACAATCGTGAATACCATTCAAATCGCCAAACTAGGATAACTAATAATCGTCGTCTTGACACCTATCTATCCACAAATATATATATATACATATAATCAAGTACTATTACATATCAGCCATGCCCTTCTACCATGTCAGACCCATTCCCCGACATGATACCCTATCTAAAACATCGATTATTACCAAATTACCACATGCGTTTAAACAGAGTGTAACATTTACATACCTCCGAGTAATATTTTCTGCGACTAAGATACATCAAGGGACAACCGTCACAGCAAATATGCAGCCCTCACTGGCTGGCTCCAGTTACTGGTTAGCTCTCATTACTTCGAATGCAGACACCGCATAAACTGACAGTCGGGCTGACTAGAGCCCCATCTCTGCTCTCTCTCAGAACTGTCTCGATTATCCCCTCTACCAGTCCTAACCGCGGACAAAACCCCCTCCATCTCCAACATGTGACCTCCACACCCAATGACGGACATCTCACTCTATTAACCCAACCTACGGGTAAGAAAATATGTCTCGAACCACCCATTTTATCATCCTTCCCATATGCTTTGAAATTACTCCAAATATAGTTACACCGGAACCAATATGTATATATATATAACCACTTGTGTCGGCTTAAAATTAACAACGTTTTAGTCCTAAATCCTACCTACCTTAATACACAGTTCAATACAGGTAACCTTGCAATATCAAACCTCAACTTTGTCCGCCTTTACAGTATTGCGTAACCCCTGCTGTTACTACCAAGGTGAACAATTTCCCAAAATGCACACAGCATAATATCCTTTTCTAAGTCACCGGTCACACATGTTAAAGTTCTGAAACACCAAAATCATGACAGTCGTGCTGTACAAGGACTGCGCCGAATCCCACTGGATTTGTGTCGACGATCAGTGACGTGTCCCTGTTCACATCGATGTATGAATTGATGACATCTTGCGATAATGCTTCCTTTACATTGATCAATGCGTCATCATGGATCGATGTCCAATTCCATGTGCGGTCGCTCTTGGTTAGATCTCGTAGCGGCTCGGTGATTGAGGCTAGGCCTGGGATGTAGCCAAGTTCGCTGGGCCAAGAAGGCTTCGTACTTCTTTGGGATCCTTCGGTGGTTCAGCTCAACTGATGTCTTGGACTTTCTTTGGATCAGGTGATACACAATTGGCATTGAAGTTGTGACCAAATAACTCAAGGGTGCTCTTGTTGAACACACACCTGATCTTGTTCAGCGTAAGTCCCTTCTCTTTCAGTCTCTTAAAGACGGTTGTCAGCAACTTGTCGTGTGCCTCTTGGTGCCTGCCAAAGATGTCATCGCTGATGTTGATATTCTCGAGTGCCAAATAAACGTATAGGCCAAATAACAGTATGGGGTGGCAGATTGGTCAAATTTAATAATAGTATAGTGCCGAATAACAGTATAGGGGGCAAATTGTTCAAAACAAATAATAGTACGATGCAAAAAAGTCACTAGTATATTTGCAAAGCAATTTTTTTTACTTGACGCGAAGCCAAGGCGTCCCTAGAAAACTACGCAGATCGCCTGTATTTTTTTCTGCCGAATATGCATAAACTTTGTGCGTATTCGTGTCATTGCAGATATCGTAACCACATTTTATATCTGCAAAACTGGCCATTAAGTTTTATTGAACTGAATACGCAAGCCCGTTTCAGGGGAAACCGCCGCCAGCCGGTTACGATCGGTTTGAGGCGCTGCGCACGGCGGCCAGTTACGGTCGGATTACGTGGTGATAATGGCGTTTTAACTAATAATATACCATGTCGAGCTCCCGAGAACTAAGGATTCTGACTGATTCATATAATCATAAAAATCTAATGGTCTAATGCTTCGAGATCAAAATCTAGGATCATCAGAAGCATGGGATCGCGCTAAATTCACGATTGTCGTTCGAAAGGATGAAACCTTAGCCGTAAGAGGCAGCCACATGTAACTCTAGTTGGGAGCAAGTGATTTTATTGAGCGGTAAACCGCTACGTGGGTGATTGATCAGCGCTAGCAATAGGGAATGACAGCGGTTGTTCTCCTAAAAAGTATACCCTGCATAATTTGCCACGATTATCGGAGAATATAGGTTGGCACAAATGTTTAAATTTTATAATAGTATAGTGCCAAATAAGGTGCATGTAGGATGTCATTTTTCATCAAATAATTATGCATATAGGGACGCTTATTCGGCACTCAAGTGTAGAGCCTTCTATTCCTTTGACGCAATTTCGGATTGCGTCCTGAACATTTTCAGCAGCAGAATTCATACCAAAGTTAAATATTTTGTAACGTCGGAGAGCACAGCGTGTGCTGAATGTTGTTATATAGCGTGATGTAGGATCCAACTCAAGTTGAAGGTATCCGTTGTTGAGATCAAGCTTCGAGAATACAGTAGTGGTATGTCTCTCTCGATGGATTGCCTTGTTTGGTAGACGCATGCCAACACATATTCGCACTTCGTCGGGTGTTTTCGGTTTCGATACAGCTACTGTGGGTGATACCCATGGTGTCGGTTCATGGACTGTTTCGATGATATCAAGCTTTTCTAGCCTGACTAGTTCTTCTTCCACTTTGCGTCTTATAATAGTTCGGTCGTAATCACCAGGAATTCTGCGGTGACTTTGTGCAGTAGGCTTCACTTCAGTGTCGATATGAAGCTTTATCTTGGTATCATTGAGCTTTCCAAAACCTTCGAACAGTTGTGGATATTGAGAGGCGATGTGGTTCTCAACCAGTGAGCTACTGACAGCATTGGCTAAGTGTAGTAAACCACGCTCAGTGCATGTGTCATATCATAGAAGACACACAAGGCTTCCGTCAACGACACAAAAAGGTGCAGAAATCAACTTATTTCATTATACGACATCAGCTCTCCCACGCTTTCTCGAAAGTGACTGGGTAACACGTTTAAACAGAGTCACGCTTTTGAGAAGGTGACTGGGTAACATATTTATTGGAGGGTTCACGCGTTTGAGAATGCGGCTGTACAACACATTTATTCAAGCTCTGTGAAGGTGACTGGGTAAAACACTGATTGAGAGGGGGTTGACGCTTTTAAGAAGGTGACTGGGTAATACATTTATTGAGGAGTTTTACGCTTTTTAACAGATGACTGGGTAAAATAAAATAGACACCACACGCGCTGGCGGCTGCTTCCCATGCCATAGAAGAAAGAGCTCATATGATTGGTTCGTGTGCGCACGTGGCGACATCTGGTGATTACGACCGAACTATTATTTATAGCTTCTAATAGTCTTCTGGAAATTCGCGACGGCAAATTAAACAACTTATAAAATAGTTGAAGTAATTGAAGATCTTACGTCAGACACAGTGTCGTGGAAAATATATACAGTACTCGTTCTACTGTTCATGTTTGCAGGATACATGGAATATTAATATTAGAATGAATTAGACTCTGCTCTGATGGTTGCAAAACATTGTCGGGAAGAAACTTTGTCGCGCATGCCCCGTAACCACCAAGGATGGGCCTTACGAAAACATAAAAAAATCAATATTAAATCGTGCTTCTAGTCAATTTTTGAAAATAAATACTGTCCACAATCGAATACAATTGTGGATTGAGAGACTTATTTACATACATTAAGAATTTACCAAATGAAATAAACGTGAAAAATCTGCACATGAATGTAAGTTGTCGCAACACGAGTGATAAAATAAATAGTCACGCATGCGTAGTGGTTGACTTTGACGGACATGATGGGTATCCTGACGCTGCCTCATCCTGACGCGTATGCCAGCAATAGTTCAGCGGCCGTCTTTCCCAATTCTCCTTTGACATGACCCGAATCTCCGAGTAACCGACACAAGTAATGCGATCCACATATGGCTTCCTCCTCATACGTCAAGAAAGCGCTGAATTCGTCGAAGATCTGGAATCCAATATCGGCCACTGCCCGCTTCATGCTGCCATTGAACGCGGCCAACGCAAAGTTATTCCGACTGCCCTTGGATGAGCGCGAGTCGTTGCGTGGATACGACGGTGACGTCACAAACACCACCCGGAATCCCCGTTTCCGGCTGACGTCACGGATCTGGCGCAACACTCGCGCGAACACCGGAACGGCAACCGCCAAGCTTTTTTGCAACCCGTTTTTGAACATATCGTAGGCGCCCGTTTGGACAAGCACTAAGTCAACCTTCGATAGGTTTCTCTTCGCGAGTTCAGCCGGGATTGACCTAAATTCGGTGGCGTATTGCCGTTGAATGTATTCTATGTTATTGACAACCACTGATGAATGTTTGCGGGCTACATCGGGCGGCATCGAGTAACATTTGATGATTAAGTGGTCGGATTTATAACGCATGTGCGACGCGCCTACAAATATCAATCGGCCCATGTGCCTCAAGCGTTCGCACAACGTTTTTCGATTCATCTTAAACGGCTGGTATCTTTGCCACGACAGTCGCGCTTGCCATCCGTCTGTCTGACGTACCCACGTAACCGCATTGCGCTTTGCTGTATCGTACTGCAGTCGAGATAGGTCCGTGCGAAGTAACAACGCCTTGTCCATCTCCCCAATACCTCCGTGCTCGCATTGTGATTGTTGCCCCCGGCAGATCGTCCGTCGCCATTTAACGTCGCGCAGGGGTTTGTGGTGTCCAGAGAATGCAGTAAAGTTGAAGAAGTCAAGCGCAACGCTCATATTCGAGCACTTAGTGTCGAATGACAGCGGACACCAAACGGCGTACGTTCCATCGAACATGTCGATGTACGAACACATTTGCCGCGATACGGGCGTAGTACTCGTGATCCAAAATGAACTTCCGCCGGTACTTTGCCTGTCTCCGCTATGGCGCTCGGTGATGCTAAAGAATACTCCTTCGTCTTGGCAACCATCGGCGTTTCTTCCTTCTTTGATAATGTTATACTTACTTATGTTCTTTCTGTCGTCACCTACAGTGTCAGCGTCACATTTTACTATGGGTGTCATGCCGCATATCACAGACACAGCCACTTTGTAATCAACCGGCGGTTTAACAAACTGTGGATATCTCTCCAACTTCAACACAAAGGTCGGATTTCTCCTTTCGAACTCGGCGTACTGTTCAAGTTCCATAGAACCCGGATAACCATAGAAGTCGCTGTGTACCTCCTTATGTGAGGTGTCGTTGTGGCGGCCCCCAGCAATGCGTGAGAAGAAGGAAGGCTTGTGATGGAAGCTGCGATTCTTCAGTTCCATGTGTAGTAGAATCGTAACGAGCGTAAGCAGCGTTGTGAGCAGTAAGTAGCATCGCTTAGAATGTCTGCAATTGAGTTTCTCCATCTGAATAACAACAAATGTATACCGATTCGTTAATAGTTCGCCATTTCGTTGTGCGTTATGATAACATTTGACCAGCAGTGAACTATGTAAGTGATAGATAAGACATATATTGGAAATAGGCATATGTATATATATATATATATATATATATATATATATATATATATATATATATATATATATATATATATATATATATATATATATATATGGAAGACAGCAAGCTATGGAAGACAACAAGTGTCATAACCTCTCACTCTCGCGCCTTCTTTACATGTTTAAATTTAATAAAATTGCATGATATTTATCAAATTGAAGTTGCAAAATTTATGTAAAATTATTTCCATCAGAGCCTACCATATTCTTTGTGACAGTTTTTCTTTCACCCATGACATTCGCAATCACTAAACAAAACAATCCTCACATATACGTCATATCGCCAGCTCTAGTGCAAGGGCATTGAATAATTTATTATGTAAAGGTCCTCTTATCTGGAATATAATTGCATTCAAAATAAATAAAATGACTTAAACAGTGTTGTATCATCAATGAAGGCATATGTTGGACGGGGATACCGCGCTCTAGCTGAATATTAATATCTTCCACCACATCTGGTTTCTTGTGTGCACATTTATTTATTCTTCTTTTGCGTATGTATTACTTGATTACTACACCACCTAATCGAATTGAAATATGTATTATTAATGTTATGTATATTATTCAGTGAGGACAGCGAAGACACTGCAATAATATAAAACACTTTTAAAACACATCTTTTTAAGTAGTTTTTTATGATATGCGTGAGCATTTTTCTACGCGTTAATTATTAATTTATTATAACAAATATACATTTAATGTTTTATTATATTATTTCTGGTAGTGCTATATTTTAGAATAGTTATTATTGTTTTTTATATGATTAATATAAATTTTTATATTTTTTTTATAATTAATGTTTTTTTCTTAAATATAATATATATTTATTTTTAATACAATTAAATTTTTTTTTAATAAATTATGTCTGTATGTATGTAAAGCATCTGACAGCAATCTTGATTGATTGGGCACTTTATAAATACTTTTTTTTATTATTATTACAATCATTATACATTCTTTTGGGGTTGTCGTTTTACCATCTACTCTACTTGTTGTTTATTGAGGTATAGTATGATTGATACAATTCGGAAATAAACTATCTAACTTACTATGATGTCAGAATAATTCAAAAATAAACTATACCTTTTTGTATATTTTATAAATTTGAGCACACAAAATGAGAATGTGGGACAAGTCATGTAACCACCATCTGTGAGTAGTAGTATCTTAAGTAAACAATAACATTGCAGAATGGTGTCCTGTCTTATTTAATTTAATTGAAGCTGAAATTTTTTTTCCATTTCATGCACCTGATATAACCTTCTTAAACTTTCTTATTCAATATGTACCAATATAAAATTTCAGATATGTGGCTCTTAAAGTTATCAAGTAACTTGATGTTAGAGGCACATGAAAACAGGTCAAAACTATGGGTACTTACCCCTTGTTAACATTATATGGCATTACAAGGACAATTTTGCATGTAAATGCTTGGTTCTTTTGCAGTGTTCAAGTAATATATATATATATATATATATATATATATATATATATATCAAATGCCAGTTTTCATTGCTATTCAGTTGTACAGTTTAAATTGTGTGTGATTTAATGCTAATGTAATTATTCTTGGTTAAAAACAAACATATTGTGTGTGTGCGCGAGTGTGCACACGGGTGCATGCATGCATATATCAAGTTTATTTTTAACCAAGAATAATTACATTAGCATTAAATCACATACAATGTAAACTACCCACCTGAATACACGTAGCAATAGTAACTATGACATTTTGAATGCAATTTCATGATCAAAGTCAACTTTTCCTGGATTAAAAAAATTCTTTTTCTAAAGTACTGGTGTTTACACATACATCATAAACTGTATTGTTATAAACACAAATTTAGAATCTTCACATCCTTTCACCCACAGAGTTTGAATGGTTCTGAAGAAAGAGGTGCAGGATGAGAAAGAGGTGGAGTGAAAGAAAAGGGCGGCAGGGAGAGGAACGAGTGCATCAAGAGGAAGGGGTGATTGTGCTCGCATGATGAAACTATGAAGCCAGAGGAAGGAGCAACTGTCCGTAACATTGTATTTAGATTGCAGTACATACTTTTAATAACAATGATACAACTGATAAAGTATAGAAGGGTTTCTGTGTTTTTAGTCTCATTTTATGTATTTTTATGCATACCATAAACTGTAATAAGTTATATCATATTAATGATACAGTAGAATATTTAAACATTATACAGTCTGCAGTAATATACCCAGCAGAGCTGAGTTTGTGCTTGATTACCCTTATTTGAATGATTAATTAGCATGTCATGTAGTTCACAACCCTGTAGGTGACAAATGCGTATATTTGATAATGTAATGCATACAAATACAGCCCCAATCACTGAAAGGTATTATTATTATTGGTCATATATATGTTACATGCTACATGTTACCTATCACTGACAAACATATAACAGCATAAGTGTCATACTTCATTGCAGAAAACAGTCTGTAGAATAGTCACTTAGTTGAGAAACAATTAAAACATGCTTTATTATTATAGATCCAACATCAAAGGCATATTACTTAACGAATGGATGGTGAAGATTTGATCTGTTGATCAACATTTCAAGTTGTGGGCCAAATATTATATACAGTAGTCGTGGGCCAAATATTATATACAATTATATACAAAGTGCATATAATATCCACGCAGCCCTTTGTAACAGCAACAATACCTCTATGTCATGTAGGTGACAGAATATGCAGGGTCTACTGCTTTGGCAGTAGAACTACCGCTTGTTCTTCACTTTTCTAGAATCTCACTATCTCCCACGTTTGCATCAAAATGTACAAGCAAACCACACAAAAATTACTCATTTTGAATTCAAATGTACATAAACCACCATTTCAAGTGGATTTTTTTTGTGGTGCAATGTTACTTGGCACCTTTGAATATGTTGGAACAGACATGCATGAGGTGTGCAATCTGAACCTAGATGTAAAAGATGAGATAACCAAAGTTATCAGGCTAGATAAAAAACAAACAGACCTCTTAAAGTAGTAATGAAAGACACTAATAAAAAGATGGAATTGTTTAAACGACTATCAAACTTAAGAGATGCAGAGGACAAATATAAAAGCCTCAGCATCCAGTACGACTTAACAAAAAAAGAAAGAGAGGAAGGAAGGAAACTCCTAGAGGAGGCCAGGACAAATGAGATGAATGATGAGGGGAAATGGTTGTACAGGGTGAGAGGCCCACCATGGGCCACAAAAATTGTAAGATTCAAACCTCGAATGGACGAGGAGTAAGACAAGAAAGATCATCTAACCAGACAAACACTGTAAATACAAATTACACACATAAACAGTTAAGATGTTTCTACACCAACGCTGATAGTCTAATCAATAAATTTACTGAGTTCAAAGCTCGAGTCGAATCACATAAGTGTATGGTGATTGCAATTACTGAGGTTAAACCGAACAACCAGAAATTTCTATTAAACACAGCTGAACTGGGTTTGAGTGACTATGATTTATACCATAACATCGATAAGCAAGGACGAGGTGTTTGTATATATACCCACAAAACACTAAACGCAAAACCCTTCGTATCTTTAGGAACCAACTTTCAAGAATCGATATGGGTTGAGATAAAATTAAACAAAAAAGACACTTTTCTGATAGGATGTGTATATAAAAGCCCGGGCAGCTCTGGCACCAATAATGAGCAATTAAATGAACTGATTAGTGAGGTAATGCGCTATAAACAATCACATCTTCTCTTGCTTGGATATTTTAACTACCCCAGCATAGACTGGCAAAACTGGTACACACTCTCAGAGAATACTAATAGCCCAGACACTAAATTTAAAGAATGAATAAGAGATAATTTCCTCTTCCAACATGTCACACTCCCCACAAGGGGGCGATTAGGAAATAAATCGAACATTCTTGATTTAGTTTTCACCAATGAAAAAGGTATGATAGATGATATAGTGTATGAAAGCCCACTTGGTAAGAGTGATCACTATGTCGTCATCATTACATTTAGGTGCTATGCAGAAATAGCAAGCCATACACGACTTAAATATTATTACGACCAAGGGGATTATAATAGTATGAAGACGAAACTAGACCACACAGACTGGGGCAAGATACTTGGCACGAGCACTATAAACCATCAATGATTAGGTTTTAAAGAATATATTAAAAAGATAGAGGACGAATTCATCCCTCATCGACTTGTAAGTAATATTAACAGACATAAAGGAAAAGTACCCCTAAACAAGGAATCAGTAAAGAAAATTAAGAAAACACACTTTGTGGAAACGTTATATGGAGACAAAAGAAGGAAAATACTATACTGAATATTGTAGGGCTAGAAATCAAGTCCGTAAATTAACGAGGAGGATACAGAAGGAATTTGAGATGAAGCTAGCAACAGAATCTAAGACAAACCCAAAAGCATTATGGAAATGTATGAACTCCAAAACCAAGAATCGGGAAGGTGTTTCAGATCTGAACACAGACCCTAAAGATCCTAAATCTAGACTCACAGATTCTGATAGGGAAAAGGCAGATGTCTTAGGACATTTTTTTCAAGTGTTTTACTATAGAGCCAGATGGTGATATCCCTTATATTCCACCAGTGAAGTTAAGGCACAACATGGAAGAATTGACTACTGATGAGGAAATGATTAAAACAAGACTTGATAACCTTAATGTGTGTAAATCGGTAGGGCCAGATGGTGTTCATCCTAGGTTGTTGAAAGAGCTATCTAATCATCTGTGTAAACCACTAGCTAGGCTATTTAATAATTCACTGGCTGTGGGTGAACTACCAAAGGAATGGAAATAGGGAAGGATCTCAGCTATATTTAAGAAGGGTAATCGAAAAAACGCAGGAAATTATAGACCAGTCAGCTTAACAAGTATAACATGTAAATGTATGGAACAATGTGTCAAAGATCATATTGTCAATCATATGATTAGGAATAAATTATTCAGTACGCAACAATTTGGTTTTATTAAAGGTCGATCTACGGTACTCCAATTATTAAATGTTATTGACTCATGGACCAAAGCTTTAGATAGAGGGGAATCTGTAGACGTTGTATATTTGGACTTCATGAAAGCATTTGACACCGTCCCTCACAAAACATTGATAGGCAAACTTAAATCGTATGGCATAGAGTATTACATACTAAGATGGATCCAGGTGTTCTTGTCTGGCCGGGTACAACAGGTCAATGTTAATGGTACAAATTCTGAGTGGGCAAATATAACAAGTGGTATTCCACAGGGCAGTGTATTAGGACCGATCCTATTTGTTTTATACATAAATGATCTTCCTGATAATATAGTTTCAAATGTATATATGTTTGCGGATGATACAAAGATTTTCAAAACGATTACTAGTCCACATGACCAGCGTACACTACAGAACGACTTAGATTATTTAACATCTTGGTCAAGTAAATGGTTATTAAAGTTCCACCCAGATAAATGTAATTTAATGCACGTAGGGAAAACAATACAGCAAGAGTATGCATACAACCTGAAGATGGATAATACTGCCCATGAATTAGGAGGAATAGAAGAACAAAAAGACATTGGGGTTATAATTGATTAAAACCTAGAATTTGATAAACACATTAACCAAAAAATAAACAAAGCAAATAGTATCATGGCAGTTATTAGAAGGTCCTTTACAACGCTAAATCATAATTTTGTGCCATTATATAAAGTTTTAGTTAGGAGTCATCTAGAGTATGCAATATCAATATGGTCCCCTTATAAACAGAAATACAAAGATGCCATGTGCAAAGACGCGCAACAAAACAGCTTCCTGGTATGAAGATTATTCCTTACGAGGAAAGACTTCAGAGATTGAAACTTCCTATACTTGCATATAGACGAACTCGTGGTGATATGATTGAGGAATATAAACTGCTCCATGGGAAACATGACAGTGATGTATCTAACATAGTCAAGCTGCACAAAAACAGTGATACAAGGGAAGGAACAAGGGGTCATAGTTTGAAATTGTTTATAGAACGTGCTTGTACAAATGTTAGAAAAGAAAGCTTCTCACTTAGAGTTACCCGATTATGGAATGATCTACCGGAAGTAGTTGTAACTGCCCCAAGTGTCAACTCATTTAAAAACCGTCTAGATAGACATTGGAGTACTGAGAAGTTTCTCTACAACTACAATGCTGCCTTGCCAGGAAGTCGTAGACAATTCCAAGGGAAAATTGAAGATCTGACCACCGAGGCCACCGCCTACGGTCAGGAAGAACCTAAGTAAACCTAAGTAAGTAAACTACAAGAATTTTGAAAAAATTGTTACTGCTCTTAAGCACTGCCAAAAAAAATACGTTTTCAACACAGCTGCACATAGTAACATATTGACAACACGATTATATAAATAATCTAACGTGTAACTTGCATAATAATATATGAGCAATAAAATGCGATCCCTGTTCCCCGTGTTAGCAGAAGGTAAGTCAAATGGTTCAATCGGTCTGACGTCGCTATATATGGTTTAAACTATATAACATGATTTCAAGATATTTTTTTAAGATCAGAAAGCTTCATGTTTTACCTCGGCTTCGGCCTAGTTGGGCGTGAACATAAGTCATACCTGTTTTAGCGTGCAGTTAAATAACTCCGCTTTACATAGAAAATCCGGCGTCCTAGCCATAAACCGTCTAGGACCCCGAGTACTGGACAAAACAAGACCGTTCCTATCCCAAACTCATCCATACAACGCCTAGCCAGCGTAAATAGGTCTCGGGTCAGTTGCAGTGCGTCCGCCCCGCGTTGATCAATTTCGTTCGTTCCGGCTTCTAAATTTAACAGTTGACTGCGTTGTTTTGCTCTCCCCGACCCGATAATTTAATGTGGGTGCGCACTGAGTTGGACTCGAAATTTAGCCACTCCGTTTTGCGAATGAACTTTTCTAACTGGATCACGTACGTATAGCTGTGATCGGCTATCAACACATGTGCCATAACTTACTTGGGATCCTTCCAGCTGTTGTCTGGCGATGATGTTAACTGCGCTAACGATGTTATCTGCGTGACGTGGTGAAGAAAAGTGTTCTCCTCTCCTCCTGCAACGGACGCCTGTGTGCGCCGGTGTACAATAGAATGCTCTGAAATGCTACCAGCTCGATTGGCGTGCCTGGGCCGCTGGACAATAGAATGCTCTGAAATGCCACCAGCTCGATTGGCGTGCCTGGGCCGCTGGACAATAGAATGCTCTGAAATGCCAACAGCTGGATTGGCGTGTCTGGACCAGCTTAATTAAGCGTCTTACCGGTGCTTGGACTACTCGGCCCACGGACAACTCGGCCCAGTTCGAGACAGCTCGGCCCAGGTGTCGAGACAACTCGGCCCAGGTGTCGAGACAGCTCGGCCCAATGATAAATTATATTTATTATACATTATCCAGGTGTCGAGACAGCTCGGCCAAATGATATGTCATATCATATGATGGCGCTTATAGTTAGAGTGGTAAATTACAATTATACTGTGTTATCGTGGGCGATAACGGGGAAGTGGAATGTTTTCGTGCCGTAGTTTGAATTACGAACCGACATCAATACACGTATAATTTTTTAATTATTACATATGACAACTATTGCATGGCTTTGTGAACGTACATTTTACATTTGCTGTGAGAATGTAATTAGACACGACTGTCAGTGCACTACCAACGGTGAGAGTAGCCATGGCCTATGATAATGGGAAAGGCTTTTTTCCTCGGAATTCTAATTTTTACCAGATTCTATAGTAATTTTCTAGTGATATGATTGGAACTTCTGGGCGCCATCATAGTCGATTTGATGCAAATAATATATTATGACTCAGCTATTAAAATGGAAAATACTTTTTATTGCATTTGGCTCATTCCAATTTCTAAAGGTCTGAATTAATTATAAAAAATAAAAGCGGTAAAGCATGTCAATATATTCTTCATATGCACCCACTTACATGTTCACACACATGACGTGTACAAAGTATTTATTATACATTACGTACGTATTATGTTGTTTCTTTCCTCTTTACCCCTGAATTACGGTTGAGCTTGGCATCGATACTGAGTGTCAACTTCCCCTTCACTACCGTATCCACCACCTGTCACCACTCCCTCTATCCCTCGCTCATTTTCAGTTGTTCTCGCACTGTGGTCTGATTTTCATGCTGTTTATTATGGAGAAGAAATGTATTCTTCGTGTTTGTTTTTATGTTTGTAAATATACATTACTTGGGTGTTTGGCTTCATTTGGTATTTCAAGAAAGGAGTTAAGACCATGTATATGTATAGCAAAAACTAGTTTATTCACTTATCATGAGTTAGTGACATTTATGGAACGGTATATATATATGTAGACTATCACCTATACAGACATATAATAAACATATTATGTTCAAATTACATAATTATGACATTTCTCAAGGATAGTGACAACGCTTTGCACACATATCCACAACTACTACTTATTTGATAGGGTTGGTGCATATACATTGCCACATGACTTGAGCAGTTGTGACGTAGAAATGTCGTTTGCTGCGTACTTTGCCCACAACTCGAAGATTTCGCCTTGCATCCCTCGGTAGCGTTTTCGCTGGTAGCGCTTCAGCTTCTTCTCGCACACGAATCTCGAAATGATTGGTACCAGCTGGGCTTCAGTGAACAGCAAGGGCACCAACCTATAAAAAGGTGGGGCTGTGCCGTTGCCGCGGTGGTTGACTCGATGGTGCCATCCCTCGACGTCGTTATTGGTTCGCACGCTCTGGTTATAAACCGACCAGGATTCCGTCGTCCACACGGGGCTGCGCAACCAGTTACGTTGGATGTAACCCATCAGGTCGACTAGCGCGAACGTGGTCGCCTGCGCCATTAGCGCATCGAACGCTGCTGAAATGTGTTCAGCCGGCAGGAAAGGAAGTGCGAATACCTGTGAAACAGATACACACGAAATACGTATAAACTTTACGAAAAAGGGAAACATGTAAATTATGAGATATAATATGTGTTATTCAAGTTAATCCAAACTAGCAAAGTACATGGGTTAGCGTAGGCCTACCTTCTTGAGGAATTTGTACGTTCCTTCATCATTCAAATAGGGTTGACGTAACCCGAGTTCCTGGGCTTTTCGCCACACCGCCTGGCTCCAGTGGAAGCAACACCCCTTGATATGTCCGTCGAACACCGAGCGGAGACCCTTCCACTTTCCTGCGAAAACAAGGAAGCATTATAATTAGTTGAAAAAAAAGAAAAAGTATCATGCATTAAATATTACTCATGATTATACGCAGGCAGTTTACCGTACCGGCATATACCATCAATCAACATAAAGCTATGTACCTTTCTCAAAGTCCGCCACAAACTCAAGCACGGATGCAGGTCGCGGCAGCATTCGGTTTATGGCGCGAAACATCTGAAATAATAACGATTATGATTAAAATCAACGCGTCATACAAAGTAATGTTGAAACTATAATAAAATACATTTTGTATATCACCATATAAATTCAATGTACCTCTTTGTAGTCCTTTGTCTTGCGTCGGGACATGAGGATGAAGACGAGCGGCACCTGCTTCATGGCGTCATCTTCTCGGAGGAAGGCGTGGATGGAGAAGAGTTGGATAAATGGCTTCTTGACTACCTTAAAAGTTCCGTCCAAATACCATCGCTTTGCGTCAGCTAGAAGGTCCAGCTGTTTATCCGTCGCAAATATGAGATGACGCTGGTCGTCCACACGGATGTCTGATTTGACGAATCCTTCAGGAAGGAAGTCTTCAGCCAGCTTAAATTATACAATATCATCAACATTGTCAAACATGATGTGTAATGCCATATACATGTCGCATATCTATATTAAATGTTATTCGTAAACATCACATTATGTACAAATATCAATGTTGTTGATCATGAGATAACATTATACAATGTTCTTCCCTTATTGTTCTCTTTACGTTGTCTTGACGTTAAAAGAAAATAATTCCATTCATGTGATTAATATGCATTGTAAAGAGTAACAATAAATTTGATTTGATTGGATTGTTTAATTTCAAGACACCGATACCTTTCATAAAGCAGTGTCGTGCAGCTCTTACCTGGAATTGCAAATCTCGCGGTTCAACTGGTCTGAGCTTGGCCCGGACGCGGTTAGCAGTGCGTGTCAGGCTAATAGTCCCGGGCAGGGCCTCGCATGGACGTTGAACATCAATGTCGCTCACGAGGACACATTCAACGATCGCGCTGGCGGACTGAAATATGTCGCTCTTTGCTTGGGCTTTGATCTGTGACAAGCAAACAGCACTCGAAAATTACGGACGATATATAACCAGTATGTACGTTACTACTATTTTCATTATTATTCATTATTATTTCATTATTTAGTTGTTATTATTATTATTAACATAGTTATTATTATCATTTATTCTACTTTTTTTATGTTAGTATCATTTATATTTACCTTAGCTTTCACTGCCAATGACGTTGCCACTCCGGCTACAGGACCGTGCGCGTGATCTTTGGGCCCAATGATGAACGTTTCACCGGTTTGATGTACGGTAGCTAGGCAGTTGGTCTTTGTGTTCCGTACTGTGCATCTCCACATAGTGGACTCCCCTTTCTGTCGCTGGAACACCAAATAATGAATATACGATAATCCATGATTATGGCTTTTTAACTAATATTGCAGACATGTCATTACTTCTTAAACGGACACCTATTATCTGAATTATTATATCGTTCATGAAATTACCTTGACGGTGTACGAGTAGCCGTTGGAGATGAGTTTCCTTTTCCCTCGCTGTGACACTGCATCCAGTATAGTGAAAGCTGGCTCCAACTCCTCAACGGCAACTGGATCCGCCGGAAGTTCATCGACAACATATCTAAATAACAAAAAGTATGGATTTATGAGTAAATGTAATCATGCCGATATTTCTTCACCGATATTTCTGCAACAAACAGCGTTTTGCTACAGGAGGTGTGTTAATGATTAGAGATTACAAAGAATGAACACATTGATTTAATATTTACCTTTCATCTATACGCTCAGGCTGAATGAAGCTCCTGGATACATTGAACGACGTATTGTTAAGTGGATTGTCTGCTTCCTGTGCGTCCGTGTCATTTGCGGGGGGATTGTCGGGGTCCTCAACGTCCGTGTTGTTGGCGACGGGTTGATTGTCGGGGGCCGCAACGTTCGGGATAGAGCACAGTGTACATTGCCAATCAAACTGTCCTTCCTCGCGGGCCATCCGGCGATACATCTCCTGTGTGACACCTAAAACATAATGGACAAGATAGACATGATATATAGTGAGTAAGCAATACAATTTTTGCTGATATACATATAAAACATGGGAAATAATTTTACATAGCATAATTTTACATAGCTACATGTAGTAACAATATCAACAATTCTAATGAATATTAGTGTCACTTAGAGTGTTTATGGATATTTCGTTTATGATAATCAATTAAAAAAATCGACATACTAACCAGTGTTACAAGTGCGGTGTTGCCACTGCGAGCACGTGTCGCACTGTATGGCTTGTTGTCTGGGCCTGACCTCGCTGGCACACGCAATACAAGGGAAATTCAGCATCTGTCTTTGGATTTAACTTGACTTACAATAAAGGAACTAGAAAAGTTGTGTTGTCCAATGTTCGATATCGACGGCTTTTATGCAATTCCTCTCCCCAATGAAGCATATAGCAGTTTTGGCAAAACAATAGAGAATCCCGCCGTTGATTGGTCTGTGTCTGGTGTTGACTCCGCCCATGCCCGTCTCCAATTGGCCATTAATTGCTTCACTGCCCATCTCATACAGAAACCGCACTATAATATTTGGTTGTTTCTATGAAACGCGTGCCTTGACTTAAAATTCTTTAAATGTTTTACGTATATTCTACTACATCTAAAGCATGTGTGTTTATATATTTCAATCCATGGCGTGTTTGTGGATGATTTTATATGTAGTTTATTAAATGTATATGGATCCATATTTTACCTTTTGTACTCCGTTGTTGATAATGTACCATATTATATTAGTAGTTGATTAACGATTGTGCATTAGGTGATAAAAGCATGCAACTTGGTAGATATTATGTAGACTAATATATAAGGATCATGTTAAGATTCACTACGAATTTAGCATAACAAAGGCATACTAATGAAATGGCTTACAACTAAGAATTTTTAACAGAACATTACCCTGAACCAATTTCCACATCACACGGGGGAATTTAAACAGGTGTTATATTTCTTGTTAATCAGAGGATCACTCAAGATCTGCTCAGTTCCTAACTTCTATTCAATGCATTCAAAGGCGACTTGGTCTTGGTAGGCCTTCTCGTCATCAAAGTCAAAGGGAAGCCAACTTCAGGTAAATACTGCTGATGTTGGACGCTTTGTTTCAATGCACTTTGTACAATGCCGTTATTCAAACAAAAAACCTGCTCAACGAAACAATACAAGAGTATCAAGCCAATCACTACGGCCTCCGCACACTGCTAACACACACAAATCAAAGGACAAACGACGTGAAACAATCTGCTCAGTAAAACAAAACAGGAGTAGTGAAGCCAATTAATATAGCCTTCAAATATTCTTAACACACACAAACCAAAACCAGCCAACATACAAGATCAGCTCAATAACACAATACAAGAGTAGGACGCCAATTACTATGACAAATCAAAGGACAATGTCATAATTTCAGGGTAATGTAACAATTTTAGGGTATTATAAGTGTTGGTAGGTGTACTATAATTATGGAGTACACTCTATAATGAATTTATACACTTGTATACGAAGATAAAAAAAGTTTACCTTCAATAATCTCTAGAAAGTCAAAACGAAAACACACACGAAGCATTTTATATCTTTATTAATGATAATAATAGTTTATTAATAATAATAATTAAATAATATATATATATATATATATATATATATATATATATATATATATATATATATATATATATATATATATATATATATATATATATATATATATATATATATATATATATATATATATATATATATATATATTCACGTTGATATATGACATAGGCCTACAATATCGTGGTGATTATTGCCAGGGTTACGGGTGATGTGTTTCAAGAATACATGGGATAACATTTGGATGCAAGGTTAATATTTAGCAATTTATCATTGGGCCGAGCTGTCTCGACACTTGGGCCGAGTTGTCTCAAAATCGGAGCCGGGCAATTTATCGTTGGGCCGAGCTGTCTCGACACCTGGGCCGAGTTGTCTCGACACCTGGGCCGAGCTGTCTCGAACTGGGCCGAGTTGTCCCAGGCCGAGTTGTCCGTGGGCCGAGTAGTCTAGGGGTGTGCAAGATTGGAGGGGAACAGGTTATTTTGTAAACACACCATCAGCTAAGTACGAAGCGAGTGGTTTGAGTCGCATATATTTAATCAATGGAAATTTTCGATTTTTTGCGATTTTTTCGTAAATAGGCATTCTGGAGCGAAAAAACTACATGGTTCTCTATTATATATAGAAGTGTTTATACACATCAACAAAATAACGTTTTTGCGCGCTCCAAATAAAAAAGTTAAAGAAATTACAACAAAACATAAACAAAAATCGTGGAAAACGCCACACTTCTCGAGCATACGAGACGCTAGCCAACGAGAATATGCAGTGAGTTTAACATCAGTTGTATGTAAATTACTCGAAACATTAATTAGAGACCACATGGTGGAATTCCTCATAAAACATAAATTAATAAATACATCTCAACATGGATTCCTAAAAGCAAGGTCATGTCTAACCAATCTCTTATGTTTTTTTAGAAGAAATTACAAAGTGGGTAGATGACGGGTCACCAGTGGATGTTGTCTACTTAGATTTTCAGAAAGCTTTCGATAAAGTGCCACATCAAAGATTGTTACTTAAACTAAAAGCCCATGGTATAGGCAATGATGTAATCAACTGGATAGAAAAGTGGCTTACACACAGAAGACAGAGAGTAATAGTAGATGGTAAAATTTCAAACTGGAAATCTGTTTTGAGTGGGGTACCACAGGGATCAGTGTTAGGCCCTATACTGTTTTTAATATATATAAATGATTTGGAGGATGACATATCTAGCAAAGTACTCAAATTTGCAGATGACACAAAAGTATTAAGAAAGGTTACTAATGATACAGATAAACAAAGTTTACAGGATGATCTAGAAACATTAGTTAAATGGTCAGAAAAATGGCAAATGTTATTCAATTTTGGGAAGTGTAAATGTATACACATAGGACATGGAAATATGGACGAGGAATATAAAATGGGGGATGCTGTACTAGGTAGAACCACACAAGAAAAGGATTTAGGAGTAACATTTAATGCTGACATGAAAGTTTCAGAGCAATGTGGGATTGCTGCTTCGAAAGGAAATCAAATTCTAGGGCTAATTAGGAGAACTATCACGTATAAGGAGAAACATCTAATTGTACCCCTGTACAAAGCAATAGTTAGACCACATTTGGAATATTGTATTCAAGCATGGAGGCCATATCGTAAAAAAGACATAGATAAGCTAGAAAGAATACAACGAAGAGCAACTAAGATGATTCAAGAATTAAGAGACCTTAGTTACGAAAGTCGCTTATTACAATGTGGTTTGACAACACTAGAGACCAGGAGACAAAGAGGAGACCAAATAGAAGTGTTTAAAATAGTGAACGGTTATGAGGATGTTGATAGGAATATGTTCTTCAAACTTAAAGAAGGCAGTAGAACCAGAGGACACAAAGCAGCATTAGTTAAGGAGCAGAGTAGGTTGGACATGAGAAAATACTCTTTCTCACAGAGGGTGATAAATGAATGGAACAAACTGCCAAATGATTGTGTTAATGCTAGTAGTGTGAATATGTTTAAAAATAGAATTGACAGATATCTGATAAGGGCGGGCTACACATAGATAAGAAAATTTTTGGACTCTCGATAAGCCAATGGTTTCCTTGTCCACTTGCCATCTGGAACTTGTTGTTCGAGATGGCAATCTTGTTAAATCTTGTTAAATCAAAGTTCGACCGGCCACACGGAAACAACGGCTGACAGTCGTAAAGTGTCACTGAGTGTGCGAGTCACGTTCCAGACTCCAGGTCGGCTTCGCCTTTGTTGACGTTGGATTCAGGAAGTGACACTGTTACTGATAAATGACAACAGCGCTTTGACTGTCAGCGATTCCTGAATAGGTAATGTGTTGATCCTGTGGAAACTGCGTCCCGATGTCTACGCACGTTTACGTCGAGTCATCATGCTGCGCCGAGGTAGCTATGGCTATGGCTATACAGCACCGGGTGCCCGACCGCGTTGGTGCTTGCATCATCGAAGACGATGATTTTGTAGTGGTATGCACAAACAGGGCGGTGCTAGATGTTGGTCTGCTGCCATTGTATGGATTTGTGTGCCGACTCATTGATCCGCCCTATAGCTTGCAGGTCAGTAATTCAATTGTCATCGAATCATTTCCATTTTAATACTCTTGAGTGCCGAATAAGCGTCTGTAAATGTTTGTCTTGTTACGTGACACAAACAATGACTGAGTTTAACAACACGTTTAATTGCCGGGCTCGTCTCGTGCCAGTCCCGCACCGTCCGGTGGTAAACATAATATATCCAGAGCTGCACCCTAGCGGATAAGTATGACTTAACATTCGTTACATCCTCCCTCCTTTGTAAAGTAACATGCTATCTTACCATGTATGCATCTTTAAACATTATAGCGAAACAATAATAATAATATGTTAAATGTTCGTGTATGACAATTAACAAGTCTCTTAATTAAATGTCTGTTCATTCAGCATATATGGCAGGGGTCTTAATTAACCTACCACTGCGTGACATTACTGGTTTTAAGACAGTGTTCGATTGTTCATTTCTTGGCAGTGTTTCTATAGTCTCTCCGGAGATCGCTGGCAGCGTCGTATCGACTGTTGCTGGCACAGTTGTTGTCACTTTAAGCAAGGGTCGACGATTTCTCCGGTATTCAGTTCCTTCCTCGGATCGCACATAGTAGGAACGAGGTTCATTTGCCAGCCGTGTGATGGTAGCAGACTTACCATAGCCTTTTGGCGTTTGCATGCGGACGTTGTCACCTGTGTGCAGCAACGGTAGTGGCTTAGCCGACTTGTCCGCATATTTCTTTTGTTGCAGCCTTTTCTCAGACAACTGATGTTGCACTGTCTGTTGGTTGAGAACTTGTGGTTTTAACAGTGTCTGTGTTGTAGGCAATGTTGTCCTTGTGCGGCGTGATATGTTGCGTTGTGCAGGAGATCCTAAGACTGCGTCACGTGGAGTGTTTCGCCAATTGAGCAGATTCAAATGCGCATCTGTGCCATCTCTGTATGATTTCTCTAGCAGCTTCTTTGCTGTTTGCACTGCTTTCTCAGCTAGGCCATTGCTGCTGTGAAAGTGTGGACTGCTCATTACATGGTTGAATGACCAGTCTCTTGCGAACTGTTTGAATTCTCGTGATTTATACTGAGATCCGCTGTCAGAAATTATCATCAAAGGTATTCCAAATCGCGAGAAGTGTGTTTTCATCTTTTTTATGATTGTCGATGTCGACGTGTCTCTCAGCAGATCTATTTCGTACCAACCTGAATACGAATCGAGGGTTATGAGTTACATGCAGTTGTGCCACTCGAACAAATCAGTCCCCACAGTTGCCCACGGCTGATTTGGTACTGGGCATGACATGAGAGGCTCTTTCTGCTGGTGGTATGTCATGCTTTGACACGTTTCGCAAGCAGTAATTGCCTTTTCAATGTCACTGTTCATGTTTGGCCAAAACATCACATCTCTCGCTCTTCGTTTTGTTGCATCGATACCGATGTGTCCCTTGTGCGCGAGGTTAACATACTCGTTTCTCAGAGCTGATGGGACAACAATTTTGTGTCCCTTGAGTATCACTCCATCTTCTGACGTCATCTCATCTCTGAATGGAAAGTATGGCTTCAATTCAGGATGAATGTGTTTGCTCCGAGTTGGCCAGCCTGACTGTGTCGCTCGATATACTCTCTGGAGTGAATTGTCGGCTGCAGTAGCTTGTTTTAGCTCGTCTAGCTTGTTGCTAGTTATCGGCAGTAGTGACAAAACCTCATAATCTGTCACTTCCTCATTCTCCTGTTGTTCTGTCTGTAGATACGCTCTCGATAGCGCATCAGCTAGCACAAGGTCTTTGCCTTTTCTATATACGAGATGAATGTCATGACTCTGTAATCTCATCAGCATTCGTTGTAGTCTTGCTGGTGCTGCTGATAACGGCTTCTTTGTGATTGATATGAGAGGCTGGTGGTCTGTCTCGACTGTCACTTGTTTTGCACAAATGTAGTTTTTGAATTTTGTGCACGCAAAAACTACGGCTAACAGCTCTTTCTCTATCTGCGCATATCTTGTTTCCGTCTCAGTCAACGCTCTTGACGCGTAGGCGACTGGTCTGCCATTTTGTAGACAGGCAGCCCCTAATCCATGCTGTGAAGCATCACATGTCAGAGTGACATCCTTGTTGACATCGAAATACGCAAGAATAGTTGCGTGTGCTATACTTTGTTTCACATCGTCATAAGCTTTCTGCTGTGGGACATCCCAGACCCACTCATTGTCTTTGTGCAGAAGCTCGTTGAGAGCAGCAGCTTTCTCACTTAGATCAGGGACAAACTTTGATAGGTATTTAACCATTCACATGAATCGTAGCAAGTCTGTTGTGTTTTCTGGTTCTGGCATTTCTGTGATCGCCTGCACTTTTCTCGGATCTGGTTTGAGTCCATCCTTAGATAGTACATGTCCAATGTACGGGATTTCTTGCAGTTTGTACTTGCATTTTCGCGGTGCTAGCTTCAAATTGATCTCGCGCAGCCGTTTTAGCACTTTCTCAAGATTAGTGTCGTGTTCCATTTCAGATGCTCCACCCACTAGTATGTCATCCATGATCACTGCACGGGGGTATCCAGCTTACAAATGTTCAATTCCTCGCTGATACACTTCCGATGCTGAACTTATCCCCATTGGCATGCGCAAATAGCGAAATCTTCCGAATGGCGTTCCAAAGATTGTCAGGTATGATGAATCGTTCTCCAATGGGATGTGGTAGAATGCTTGCTTTGCATCCATGACTGTGAAGTACTTTGCATTCGGAATGTTCTCGACTACCTCTTCGATCGTTCGCATCGGGTAGTGTGGTCGCTTGATTGCTCGATTTAGATCTGGAACCATGCAAATGCGAATGTCATTTGTATCTTTCTTCTTTACCACTACCAATGCCGACACCCAATCGGTTGGTTCGTTCACTGGTGTGATTATACCTTTCTCGACCATCACTTCCAGCTCACTCTTCAGTTTCTGTTTCAAAGCTACTGGCACTGACCTCACAGGCCGTATGACTGGTGTAATGCTCGGATCGATTGTTATTTTGTATTTGACTGGCAACTTTCCAAGTGTGTTGTCAAATAGGTCACTGTATTCTTGTAGAATACCTGGTGGCAGTTTGTGTTCTGCTATCTGTTCAGCATGTGAAAGTTCATGCACATCAGCGCTTAGAGTGATTAGTTCTAGCCTGATACTGTCTTTCAGTCCAAGTAGTGTTGTTACTTTCTTGTCGACTACATGAAAGTCTATGACATACTCTTGTTTTCCCTGATGACATAGTAGTCTTGCTACTCCAACAGATTTCAGTGCATTTCCACCAAACCCCAGCAGTGTTATTCTTCTCGATGTGTCTAATCGATTGTTACTATGCAGCTGATTGAGTCGTCGAAGACTCATCACGTTGCATTTTGCTCCAGTGTCTACTTTGACATCTGTCTTCGCATTGTTTATACACAACGTTGTGTGTATGTCTCCTTTTGTCATCTACAGTCTCGATAGTGAACGTTTCTTCGTTTACTTCTGCAACATTTTTCTTGAAATGTCGATTTAGTGGTTCTGTTTTCGGTTTCGACCTACACACAGATGCGAAATGGTTCCACCTTCAGCAGTTGTGACATTGTTTTTGATAAGCGCGACACTGCTCCCTGGCCTTGCCATGACAATGTCCACATTTGTCACACATTTATTTTCAATGTGTAGTTGATTGTCGATTCTGCCATTTCTTCTCTGCAAACCGATGCTGCTTCACTGCATCCACTTCCACTTTTGGTGGTTGCATTGCTTTTGCATCCTGTTCAGACAGCTCGTGTATCTGACAAATCTGCATTGCTTTCGCTAGTGTGAGGTCACTCTCCCTTAAAAGAAGTCTCCTCACTCCATCGTTGATAATGCCCGTCACAATCCTGTCTCTGATCAAACTATCCGCCAGTTCTCCGTATTGACAGCTGATTGATCTTATCTTCAGATCGCTCAAAAACGTCTGAATTGACTCGCCTGGTTGTTGTACACGACAGTTGAACCTGTGTCGTTCCAGTATGATGTTGGTTCGCGGATTGCAGATGTCTCTGAACTTTCTTTTTAGACATTCCGGGTCTTCACGTGACTCCGTCGGCTCGTACGTGAACGAACGCTCTCGTTCAATAGCTTCTGCACCAGCCAAGTTCAATAAAACATATGCTTTCACTTTGTCTGGTTTATCGTCATATGCAGCAAGAACAAATACGTTATATTCTTGTTCGAAAATGCGCCAGTTTTCGGCTGCATGGCCATCGAAACACAACGGTGAAGGTTTTCGAAGCCCTACGTCAGCCATTTTGTCGTCAGTTCATTCCAAATTGCGAGTGAGCGGGTAAATGCAATATTGTCACCGTAGTACTGATATTTGCTAGTTGCAATGTTCTACTTACAGTTCTTTGTCAATTGCCACTTACTAAAAGAAACATCCCCTGATCTGACACCATGTAAATGTTTGTCTTGTTACGTGACACAAACAATGACTGAGTTTAACAACACGTTTAATTGCCGGGCTCGTCTCGTGCCAGTCCCGCACTGTCCGGTGGTAACATAATATATCCAGAGCTGCACCCTAGCGGATAAGTATGACTTAACATTCGTTACAGCGTCCCTATACACGTATTTATTTGATGAAAAATGCCACCCTATACACACCTTATTTGGCACTATACTATTATTAAATTTAAACAGTTGTGCCAGCCTATATTCTCCGATAATTGTGGCAAATTATGCAGGGCATAATTTTTCGGAGAGCAATCCCTCTCACTCCTTATAGCTAGCGCTAATCAATCATCCACGGAGTGGTTTACCGCTCGCGCTAAAATCACTTGCTCCCAACTAGAGTTGCATGTGGCTCCATCTGACGGCTTTCATCCTTTCGAACGACAGTCGTAAATTTAACGGGATCCCGTGCTTCTGAGGATCCTAGATTAGACCGTTAGAATTCCATGATTAGATGAATCCGTCAGAATCCTTAGTTCTCGGGAGCACGACATGGTATATTGTTAGTTTAAACGCCTTCATCATCGCGTAAACCGACCGTAAATGGCCGCCGTGCGCAGCGCCTCAAACCGGTCGTAACCCTCTGGCAGCGGTTTCCCCTGAAACGGGCTTGCGTATTCAGTTCAATAAAACTTTAATGTCCATTTAAAAATGGAAAATTCCCCGGTTTTCACAGATATAAAATGCGGTTACTATATCTGTGGTGACACGGATACGCACAAAGTTTATACATATTCGGCAGAAAAAACCCAAAATACAGGCGATCCGCGTAGTTTTCTGGGGACGCCTTGGACACGCCTTCGCGTCGAGTAAAAAATTGCTTTGACGCTAAAAAGACACATATACTAGTGATTTTTTTTGCACTGTACTATTATTTGTTATGAACAATTTGCTCCCCTATACTGTTATTCGGCACTATACTATTATTAAATTTGACCGATTTGCCACCCTATACTCTTATTTGGCCTATACGTTTATTCGGCACTCAAGAGTAATCATATTTTGTCTGCATATTTCTTTTACCTAGCCCGAGGGCGAGGTCCGAACTACAATGCAAGCAGGCTTTTCTCTATATTTTGTACCTAATGATTAATCTAATGAAGTGTACCGTGACTGTATTTTAATATTGTGTTTGATTTTGTGTTGAATAACATTGGTGACAATAATAACATGAGGGTTTATTTAATTCATTATATCAATATATATATATATATATATATATATATATATATATATATATATATATATATATATATATATATATATATATATATATATATATATTCTTAAATGTTACCGTAATCGTGATTGCAATAATGATTATAATCATGATTACATTAGTAATTGTGATTGCAATAATTACTGTAATCATGATTACATTAATATTCATACTGGTAATCACCCCTCTGTAGCACACCACAACACCTTGTTGTTGGGTGCAATGTAATCATTTAAATAACAATAATTAACTACTGACAATATGTAATGTTCACAGTTTTGCAACTGGAAAAGTACAAAAATCCCCACTAAAAGATAACTGAATGATCTGAATGCCTTCTTATCCCACTTCTGTCAACAAAAATGTTACCTGCAGCATCTTGCATGTCACTACACACAATTTCATTTATATTGAGGCCAACATAAAATATATCAAAAGTTTATTCACATAGAAAAACAATTACCAAAGAAATAAGGCTAACTAGAATGACTGAAACCAAGACTGAACATTGACTAAAAACAGTGACTCCTACCACCGGGAAATACAACCTGGAACATGGCTATCACAGCTAGCCCACCTGAAAGACCTGCCCACTGCCAAGTGCACACTTGGCCACTAGCCCACTACCCAGTACCCAACCCAGTTGGTAATTGGTATTTCTCCCCAGTCCTAATTAATTCACACTTGTACTAATTCACACATGTCTGAACATGCCTGTCTCAGGCTAGTGACTGCAGGCCTGCTGGAAATGCCACTGGGTGTCAGTGCCAGTGGGTGACATTTAATTGAAATATCATAATAAATTATGTTAACTTAGTTGAGCTAATTCAATTAACAATATAAATTGGGATTATGGCTTGCATATGGGTTAAGTCAGGGTTAGATAAACAAATATCCTACCCTAACAATAAACCAATACATTAAAGCCAAATATAACAAATGTTACCATATTTAATAGTAATAACACTAAGAAGTTTTTCTTTATTTTTCTTCAGGATATTTGTAAATTTGAAGAAGTTGGTGGTGCTGAATTTTTAGAACTCATCCAGCACACTATGGACCTTTTTTATTTAATAAAACAATAAGTATGTTTTACAGTTTATTTGTTTTTCGTCTTTGTTACAAGATTATAGGTTTATCTTCTCTAAACTTAGCGGGCCGCGGGCTTGCGGGCCGCGGGCTTACCCATCTTTGGCCCGCGGGTATGGGCCGGGCCTGGGCCTGAAACTTGCGGGCCGGGCCGGGCCTGGGCCAAACATTCACGGTCTGGGTCGGGCCTGGGCCGGGCCTGGGCCTAAATTCTAGTTTGCGGGCCTGGGCCGGGCCGGGCTTGAAAAATTATTGCGGGCCTGGGCCGGGCCTGGACTCTAACTGCTAATTGCGGGCCGGGCTTGGGATCAAATTCTAGGCCCGCGCAGGGCACTAACAGCTACACACATCATTATTATGCCACAACATATAACATTTACTGGTAGTTTAGCTTGGGAAATAATTAATCTTTATACAGCCAGGGCATTTTAATAATAATGCAACTGTTTCACCATCATCATCTGTACCAATGGCAATACACTACTTGTTTTGACTGGACAGTAAATGTACACCAATCATGTTATTTTGGAATCTCTACCAATTCACTACTTGTTCTGACAGTAAATGTACACCAATCATGTGTACCAACATACTACTTATTGTGACTGACAGTAAATGTACACCAATCATCTATACCATAACACTACTTGTTCCTATCGACAGCAAAGCAAATGTAAATCAATCGTCTCATTCTCTACCAATACACTACTTGTACTGACGGTAAATGTACACCAATCATATGTATCAATACACTACTTGTTCTGACTGATAGTACTTGCACAACAATCATCTGTTCCAATACACTACTGACAGTAAATGTACACCAATACACTACTTATCCTGAATGATAGTACATGTACAACTAACAGATTCAATTCACATTTCACTCAACCAGGGGTGGAAATCAGCACACTTGCCACTGACAGACACCCCAGTATCCGAAAGACCTTGGCTGATAGATAAGACATGAGTACAACCTGTGTCACAGTTTATGGCTGTTTGGTGTGTGGCAGGTGCAGAAAAGTGACATAAGTTTTTCTCGCGAATGACAAATTTCTTCTCTTTCTCATAGGTGTCGGATCTGCTTGAGTCATCCTCGGTTATGTCGTTGTTATCACATAAGCTGCGTTCACACTTACACTTTAAAACGGTTTAGTTAAAACGTTTGAATTAATCCAGTCCGAAAACACACGTGTGAACGCGATTTAGCGCTAAAACGTTTTAGCTAAAACGGTTTAGCTGAACCGCTTCAGTAGGTGGTTTAGTTAAACCGTATTTGCTAAAACGTTTTAAGTACGTCACAGTCATGTGCATTCGATCTCGCGCCTCGTCGCTTTCTGTTTGAAACATAAACAAACAATTTTGTTATGTTAGCTTGCGCAAGTGCGCATACCAACTTCATCCTTAAAACGGTTTAGCTATTGCATGCGTGAACGCTCACAACTTTCAAACGTAAACCGGTTTAACTAAAACGGGTTAGCTAAACCGGTTTAATTCTGTAGGTGTGAATGCAGCATTAGTGTGCACCATCTGCGCCAACGTCTTTGTTCTCATTGAATCTGATGGAAGCTTCACATAGGAGTAGTCATGATCAATGTTCCTTGGTGCAATAATGTCATCCGTGACTACAGCAGCATTCGCGAAGTGTTGCACTTGAGATATCGTTACCGCATCGATTTGCGTTTCGGCATCAGTCAATGGTGTCACAGCAGTAGTAGCGGTGGTGGCACTTAAGGTGACATCTGTAATGTCAAGATAGACGGCATTGATGCTGGATGCTTCAAAACTAGTACCTGTACTTGTACGAACCAATGGTGAATCCTTCATCTGAAAAGATTACACATACAGTGACTTGAACATTTTACAAAATTCATCTTTTGCATAATAAAAATAAATCACAATATGAGAAACTTTCTCTTGTATATATTATTTTTAGAATATAAGAGTGCCAGTTAGATTAGAACATATAAAGTAATCAACCACAGGGAAAAACATTTCCCCTGTGGAGCCATGTTAATTCAACCAATGGGTGTTGCACTGATCTCTTAATGTTTTTAATGAATCTGTTTGGTCACTTTGATGAATGTCACTGGTAAGATAACCAAAAGCATGTAACCAAAATTGTAGCATCCTAGCTCCAAACTGCATTATATTATCTAATCAACATTGCATTGTTTTCAATGGGCCAGGGAGGTCAAAATTCTATAAGGGGTCTAAATTCCATAATGAAATATGGACCCATCCATAGGTACACTTTCTATGGGTTTCCTTATTTTATATCTGACAACCAATTTTGATAACATAATGCATGAATGCTGTTCATAACTGTCGCTGTAGTACGCAGAGACAAGCTATTGTCGTGAATATACTTCAGGCATGTGGTCAATTCCATTCCGGAATTGGAATTGAATCTAAATTCCAATTCTGGAATTGGAATCGATTTTAGAAAATTAGTTGGAATTAGAATTGATTTTTTTTACTGGAATTGATTTTTTTATATTGGAATTGATTTTGTTGGAATTATTGACTTGATACTGTTAATCTTATATTTACTTTTAAAATCATATTTGTCTGCTATTAGTATGTCACCCTGAATCTGGTAACAGTCAGGAAGCCGTCAACATTACAGCATAGACACTGTCTACTCTGTTATTGAAACATTGTGAACAAAAAGAACAATATAATCAAGCATTTGCATCAAAAACAAATACTAAGTTACTGTAACAGACAGTAAAACCAAAATTAGACCATTCAGGCCTCATTTTCTTTCTCAGTGGACAAGGTTTATTTACAGTAGAGATTTCCAATTAAGGGCACCTGCCTGCTCATTCCCTTTATGTGAGAGAGGAAGCCTGCCCCACTTGAATGCAGCCTAATGTTCAGCCCACAAGTTTCCCAAATTAAATAGGTCACTGGTCACCTGTACAGTGCTGTTACGTGTGGTTGTAGGGTTTGCCCTTTGTAGTAATTCAAGATTTCCCCATGGAGAATACATGTTGGTGATTAGGATGTTGAAGACTCATAGTTTACAGTAAATTTTATGAAATATCAATGATACCACAACTATGATACCAAAACTTATGTAAATGGGTTGCGGTCACTTGCCCCCCCCCCCGGACATTTGCCCCTAGGACACTAATTTTATTATTATTACTACAATAACATAACATTCAATGACAAGTCGAAGTCACTTTAGTCTAATGCAATGGCTTATCCCCTGAAGTGTGTCTGAGATGATCTTGTCACCAGTCGTCTTCCAGGTATCATCGATAGTCAGATCAGTGGTGGAAGATGGGTTCTTGGGGTAATACTTCTTCGAACAGTGGTGGACAATAACGAGTCAGAGATCAGCTGGTTTGGAGTGCCCCTGGTATTAGCTGCTTTAGCTTTCAGGTCCTCACGGACCTTGGCAGCTTCTATCCGTGCCGTGTCACTATCATGGTTGCAGGCAGTCTTGTTGATCACATTCTGGATCTGGAGATCAGGTCAGTGACCACAGCACACTTGCATGATCAGGATCGACGCAGGCTTCACTCCCATCGAAGAGTAATCTTGTTGGTCCCCTTCTTGGTGTAGGCATGACACTCAAAACAGCTTCCGACCTCTTCAGATGCTAGTAGTAATTTCCATGATGAAGTTATAAGTGAATTCTGACAACTCTCGCTTGTGCATCCAGTTTTATAGGAAAATGGAGTCACTCCAACTCTCCATGGTAAATGCAATTCAAAAGAAGCCTTGTTGAGGCTTCTTTCAAATATCCTCAATTGAAATAACAGGTCCAGGTCCTAATGTCAGTGGCTTCTTCCACAATTGCAATAAAGATAATCCTTTGATTACAGGATCATCTCTAACTACATAAAGTAATTTACTTGGCTGATCTGGTAAAAGAACATTAATTGCAATTAGGGTAATACATATCTTGAATTCATGTTCAGAAATAAAAAATAAGTTAAAAAACTATTTCTTAAAAAACTTACAAATAATCCAGAAGATACGAATAGGGAGCAACTGTCCAGATTTCCAATAAGGCAAGGGGCTAATGTCTGGGGAGAAGTGTCCTAGGGGCAAGTGACCAAGGGGCAAATGTCCGGGGGGCGGGGCAAATTATTAAGTATATTATGAAATGGCTGAGTGCCATTTTTCAAGATTTTTTATAGCAAATCTGACACACACACGCACACGCACACACACACACACATATATATATATATATGCATTGAATGAACAATAGTTAATTTTTAATCATATCTGATTAAATATGATTGTGCACACGTGACAAATCGAACTGTGTTAAAACGAATTGAATTTGAATTTTTCCTTAGCCTAGGATTTTAAAAGTTGGAATTGGAATTGATAATTTAGAAATGGAATTGATTTTTTGAAGGCGGAATTGGAATTGGAATTGATTTTTTGGAATTGATTGATTGGAATTGACAAAACAGAATTGACCACATGCCTGATATACTTCCTTCATATGTATAGCTTATACTAATACTATTGTGGGTTGCCGACAGTTTCTCCCTCCCCCATGATATTCATTACAGTTTTATCAGTCGACTTAGAATAAAATGTAATTAATACATCTCTTTATGAACTTCCAGTTATTACATGTGGGGTTTAATCTGATCAATAAAGCAAATTAATTTTATATAATTTTGTCTTACTGTCGAGTCACAAGAATTTATACAGAAATTGCAAAGTGTCATTGGTGAAAGCAGACATGTAATCTGACAGTGTTCAACTGGGTAGATGACGATGCCTTAGTTAGTTTCCTTTCCTGCTAGACATTGGGTGAAATATATTTTACCTGAAAATATTTAAATACTTTTAAAAAGCTTTTGTAACTGCATTTGCACTTAATCACAATTAAAGTATTTTGCATATTTAAATACTTCCATAAAGAATTTTAAATAAAAAAAAAAATCAAAATGCTTTGTACATTATTAATAAATGACGTTAGATGCTGTTTAACTTCTTGTTACACTGGCCTGTCTATTGATCTTGCTTTTTCATGACCCAGCTGGCTTGCGGACCACCGCTCACCAAACGAATGCAGTAATTTATTCGAAAACTCAGTAGCAATGTGACCGTGTGTTTGCTAGTTATAAACCAGTGCCTCAATTCGGGGTCCTTAGGCTTTGCATATAGGCTTGGGCTCAGAAGGTGTTTCATTTAGTCTTAGAACACAGGAGTCTGAGACTTATTATGACTGTATGTCAAAAAATAATATAAAATATGTTCTTGAATAATTTTGCCTAGTACATATGTAACCCTGGTGGATTTAGCTGTCTATATATTTGTTTGGCTAGTCACTAGGGGGCTCTATGCCCAGTGTCGCTCCCAGTTTAACAACCCGAGCGAGTTTTAGAAATTAGTTGTTGCAGTTCGCCCTGGGCCGGAGAAGACGACACACGTTGTAACATCCAAGCAATCTTCTCCCGGCTCAGTATATGTATATAGACAATTTATCTCTGGTGAGTCACTTTTATAATACTTATATAATGAGGCTTTATTTATAAATTATTAGAAGAAGTTGTGAAACTTTATGTTATGTTGAATGTTTTGGAAGCCGCCACTTTACCATTCAGGCAAGGGCGTGGCGGCAATAGGTGTGCTGGGCGTGGCAGTACTGGTAACTCTGTAATGTCGTTATACATTGCCATTCATTTAAAGACTGTATACAACTAATTGTTAATTGCAATTACTGATATATCAAGCACTGTCTAAATGTGATATTGTATTGTTAGTTGTTTCATTACAGTCGCTGGGAGCAGAAGCTCCATTTGTGATATTACTATTCTCGGCCATTGTTGCGGGTGTGTACCATTGTACTTTCAACGCTTTGTTTGGACGTTTACGAATGTATTGCTAGGCTGTCATCGCCTATGTATATACTACTTAAAGTACAACCTGGTTTCACTGGTTTCGAGTACATATAATCACACGGCTCTGTTAAAGGATTGCGTGTCCTTATGCATTATCTATTATCTATATATGGAGTATATGAACCTAGTTTATTTCTTCATGCATTCAAAGTCACATTGATGTAAATGGGTGTTGACGAATGATCTTGATTTGTGGCCACGTTACTTTATTATGTTGTTATATTGATAGAAGTCATTGCTTTTGCATTGTGATTACCACTGTTTTCCTTGTTACTTTATAATGATAATGTTCCAGTAATAGTGATGTTGGTATGCAACTCTTTGTTTCAGTGGATATACTTCCTCTGGAAGCTTTAACTTTACTCATTAAACACTGTCAGTGTCCAACAGTCGTTCGAGTTGGTTACACATACGCCATGGCCCATGTTATAAGGCTGTTGTATATCATATAGCACTTGTTGAGTTATTGTTATTGTTTTGAGTAAGATTACATTATATGGGATTTATGATCACGTCGAAAATAAATCGGCGGATTGGAAAACACTCGTAAAAATATCAAATTAACACTTACTCGCACTTTATTGTATTCATACATTTCGATTTACTATGGGTCATATAAATATGCTGACGTTGAAGCACAACTGTGCATATTGGGGTGGAACTATATTGTAATCGTAGTGATAAGTCACAATGGTAGCTGTAATGCAATTTACTAACCTGGTTTCGGCTCGTCGATTCCTACGCATCGCTCTGCCCTCTGATATCTGCCGTTTCCTGGTCGAAGAATAGTATGCAGATGCATAGTTCATATGCGAAAAAACCGATCTAAGATGGAACGGTGTCTTTGACCAAGAATGACATCTTTACACTCACCGTCTGTCCATGCTCATCACATACGTCTTTTGTCTTGTAATCTGAATCGGAAAAGTGGTCTCTCCCAGAGCCTGCGGCTGGCGGACACGCCAATTTCCGCATTTGCAACCACCTTTTCCGTTGCAAATCCATCATCGGAAGTCGATAGAAAGTTTTTCCTTGCATTTGTAGTAATAGTTGATATATCCAAGTCCAGGAGCCGTCCAATGCGCAACTGTCAGCCATATTTATTTGTTGACAATGGACAATATGAAATTGAATATGCTTACTGTAAATATTGTGAACCAGATGTACTTGACTAATAACAAATAATTATGCCTGCAGGTAAAAGATGAGCTGGAATCCCTCGGTCATCAACTTCAACAGCGACAACCCCCATCTTGACAACCCCCATCTTGAAAACCCCCATCTTGAAAACCCCCATCTCGGCAACCAAGCAAAAATTTAGTTATCGGCAGGGTCTTCCTCTGCTCGAGAAAATGAGTGTTTTTGAACAATGCTGGCAACTCATCGAGACAGTTTGTGCATTGCTGCTTGACGTCAACGCATGTGAAGGGACTCCTGTGTCTTGAGTGTAGTGTGCCCACACTAAAGATATGTGCCATCGATCATTGCCTCGGCGTAGTGTGCCTGTACAAGACATACTATACAACATGCAGGGTTGTGTTGAACTCTATGCTTTCGTCCGAATAGTGAATATTATACACCATTAGCAAGAGCATGAACTGGAGAAGCTCTCTGTGCAATATTGGTTCTGCAGCTCTGTTTTTGGCAGTGACTATTCAAGTGTGTGTTGGTGCAGTGACATTGTGGAGTGACGAAGGACACATATTTATGGTGTGGTTGTGTCTAACTTTTTATTCATGTTTTCAACCAACCAAACGATGAACATTATACATCATTGTAAAGAGCATGAAATGGAGAATCTCACTGTGAAATTTTAGTGCTGTATCTCTGTTTTTGCATGTGAAATTTCGTATTGAAATGTCTACAAACTTTGAAGCTGTTTTACTCAATAAAATGTTTGAAATTATCAGAATGTCATCCCACTATAATATGCAATATTGTGACAGTTTCTGATTTGAGATGCAACATATTGAACATATATACTGCATAATATTATGACTTTTATGAAAAATTCTACTTTTCAATGTTATCAAGATTGAAAAAATCATATAAATTTTATTAGGAAACCCCCAAAAACCAAATGCCACAATTTGCATATGTATGTAGCCAATCAATGTGCCAAGTTAGGAAAAAATTGGTCAAGCCATTGTCCAGATATATCTATCACGGTGAATCAGCTGAAATCCAAGATGGACGCCACCCACACCGCCACCTGGTGGTCAAAATATATGTAATAAATATATGTAATAAAATATTTTTTATATGTCATTAACATTGTCCTAAAATTTCAATAAGCTATGTTGAAAAATAAATAAAACAGAATCGACCAGGTCGTTGCGTTAACCGCACAATGGAACGCTTTTCTGTAGCGCACATGGACTCCGCGCGTGACAAGTCGCGCATCGCTTGCTCGCCAACTGACTGCGACAGTTTAGCACGAATCCAGCTGCATCGCCAGTTAAAATATGGGGAATGCTATCGCGCCGCTCGTCGGCGAAAAGTAGAATAACGAACATTGCGAACCGGTTCGAGCGCGTGAAGGGCGAGGTAAAAGCATAACAGACAGTGCAGGGCCTTCGCGAGAGCATGATGGGAACTCGCAACAAGTTCCGCGTGCTAGATAGTAAGTTCTTGCCGTTGATGGAGGCTGCAGGAGTGAGCGAGGCGCCCACAGGAAAACGAACAGTAAATGAGGACATTGAGGCGTATGACGTCTACTTGAACAAGAAAGAGAATACGTTCAACGGAGCACGGTAACTGCCGGTTGTGGTTTCAGCAGTAAAACTACGTCTTTACGGCTCAAGGGATGACGTTGCAGATGAACACGTTTGTTCAGCGCTACCTACCTTGCTTTCGGAAGAAGAGGCATACATGGTCCGCGAGCTGACGATGATGGGAGAGGAACGTCCATTAAAAGTATTCGACGAGGCGAAGATGCTGTTCTTTGAACGATATGAACTGACGTTTCACCAGAGATTGACGCGGGTACTGGCCAATGGTTGGCGCGATTCCGGCAAGTCAGAAGTAGCTCGATCGGACCGAGGAGACATTGGACAGTACACACGCAACTCTATGATTGCGGCCGCCGGCGTTGATGACTACGTCTCGTCAGTCTGAGCAAACAGTAATTTTCACGCCGGATTCACGGAATTGTGGTGTTTTAAGGGTTTACTGATATGAAGGAAGAGACAGACACATGCATCGTTGAACAGCCAATAAATCACTCTGCTTTTATTTTCCGTTAGTGTCACCGGGTATAGTGCCCACCAGAATGCATGATGCTTATTAAATAGGTGGCAGCACCTGACGGTCACTATATTGCATCCCTCCCCAAAACAAGAAATGCTTATGAAGTTGAAACACTCTGCCTGCGCGTTGGCCTGTGGCCAGAGGGGGTTATCCTGCGATTGTGGACCCCGCACTCCGTCAGAAAGGACTTCCAAATGTGTCCGTTGAACGGAGGTCCGTTGTCTGTCTTCACCCCTTCCCGGAAATTAAACAGACCGAACACCTTGTCCACTACATGGATCACTGACTGTTAGTGTGTATCTCACTCTGCTGTAGATGGAAAGAGCTGCTTGGTCGACGTCAGTACCCTGGTACTGTGTAGTGTCGTACCACTTGTTGGACCGAACCAGGCTTTTTACCGCCTGAAGCGTGCTGTCCTTGGCTGTTTCCCGCTTGAATTCCTCGATTGTCATGGCAATCGGTATGGCGGCAGAAGCTACCTACCACATAGTGCTCTGCCATATGTTGCTCACGGCTGCTCAGGATCCCCTGTCCTGCTGGATGCCGGGACATATAGTCGGCTGGGTTGTCTGCACCGGGCTGATACTTGATGACCATCCTGTATGGTCGGAGACGAAGTCCCCAGCGCTCGATCCGAAGTGGTGGTCTCGGCTTCTTCCAAATGGTCTCCAGTGGCTTGTGGTCGCTGATGACTGTGAACTGAGGCGCTCCATTGATGAAAATGTCGAAGTGTTCACAGGCCCAGACTACCGCCAGAGCCTCACGCTCCGTCTGACTGTAGCGTGTCTCTACGTCAGACAACGCTCGGCTCCCGTACACTACGACCCGCTTCTCCTGGACAAGGAGTGCTGCTAGCCCGACTGGACTGGCATCAACCACAATCTCAATCGCCTTCTTCACATCGAAGTAAGCGGTTGTCGCTGACTCCTACTTTCACTGCGTTGAAGGCCTTGACTTTTTTCTTTCCTCATTGCCAGTCATTGTCCTGCTTCGTGAGCGCTCGCAAGGGCTCGGTATTATAGTCGCAAAGTCCTTGATGTATCTAGCACTGTACTGCGCCATGCCCAAGAATGAACGAACTTCGGACGCGTTCTTCGGTTCTGCAGCCTTGTGAAAGTCAGCTACCTTCTTTGGGTCAGGTGAGACGCCCTCACCTGAGAAGATAAGCCCAAAGAACTCTCTTCGTCTTCCGGAATTCACATTTCTCCAAGTTGGCCGTCAGGTATATAACGATGGTTAGAATAAGGAACCACCAGAGTAAGTGGGTGGAGCTTACGTTGTGTTGCACCAATAACAGGGAGAATGACACTGGAAATTCCATTGTAATTAATCAAAGACGATTAAAACTGCACTGAGCTGTGTGTGTGTGTGTGTGTGTGTGTGTGTGTGTGTGTGTGTGAGCGTGCGTGTGTGTGCGCGCGCGCGTGTGTGTTATGAATGTGTCAAGGCCATATATAGCATGCCACCACAACAAAGAGAGTAACTAGTTTGCTAACTCTGCATTATTTAATGGAGCATGTATTTTCTGAAGCCTTGATGTTATCAGCTTGCCTGTTCTTAGAATAAAGGCTTAGTCATTGTCTGTACATTATCTACGGCACCGTGGCTGTTACCAACTGACCATATGTAAGATGACGCTTTTGTTGAGAGGATGTTCACACTTTTTGAGAAGATGACTGGGTAACACGTTTATTGAGAGGGGGTCCACGCTTGAGCAGGTGACTGGGTAAAACATCTATTGAGAGGCAGGTTCGCGGTTTTGAGAAGGGGTTTCACGTATTAAAAAAAAATAGGTTCACGCTTTTTAGAAGGGGGTTTACATTTTCGAAAAACGGGGTTAGAATAAGGATTCAATATCAACATATCCATATGATATTGCACGTGACATGCTTAATAACATTGTTTACTTGTGATGTAATTTGCATTAGTAATTTTGTCTGTAGTATGTATAGTATAATTAACGCGTGTTACACGCACGGTAGGGTTGCCCCTACCGGCCTCAGTAGGAATAGAGGCGCCACACGGTGGGCCTGTAACCAACCTGTTTATGTTGATAGATGACGTACGTACGTGCATGTGCGCGTGCGTGAGTGTTCATCGTTTTTGGCATATGGGTTTATATTTTGAACAATTCATACTCGTTTCACTTTGAGGTCAAACGATCAAGTATCTAAGTCACACACGGTCTGTATAATATTTAATAATAAGACATTTTCTGCGAACGAAAAAAAATTAGTTGTGCCACTCAATGGACAACACTATTAATACTGTTTAACCTGTTTAAGTCTATATTACTACTACTACTACTAATACTACTAATACTACTACTACTAATAATAATAATAATAATTATAATAATACTAATACCACTACTACTAATACTATTAATAATAATTGTTATTATTATTAAAAGTGTCTGATTCCACCTAGAATTCAGTCTTGAATTTCCCAGTTGTGACAGCCAACTTGCATAAGCAGCTGATAGATACACCCTCCTACACCGTGGTCAGCGTAAAGTGCGCCGGTGACCCGGGGCCGGCAGCGATATTCCTGGAGTCCATCCGTCGCCACACATTTCGAGATGGCTAGGTTTGCGGGTGCCTTATCGTCCACGGGTAGGACGTGGTCGAAGAGGAGCGATCGCATCTCCATCAACTCTGCTGACGTGTTGTATTCGTAGCCACAGGGACCACATGCAATGGAACGCTGTAACCGCAAGCATTTTACCGGAAGACATGTATACTCAACGTCTCCGAGCAGCGATCCAAGTTTCTTGGCCGTCCTCCATTGTTCGGCGACACGATCGGCTTCACATTTTTGATGTCCAGGTGACCTTCGTGTAACCTTGACAACATCTCGCCTCTCATTGCGTTGGGCACTACGAGTTTCTCACCCGCGAAGAGCAATTCATCCTCACAGTGGATCTCATCTCGGATTCCCCAATATGCATGTAGTTGTGGAGACGCGTTGTCTTTGTATTTCGGTCAGCCATGCATGACGTATCGCCTGATCTGGTTATGTACGTTATCGTTCAGTGACGCATCCTTCAGTGCTTTAAGCTTCTGTGGCGTAGCAGGGAAGTACTTAGAGACGGAGTGTATTCTCATCTCCATGTTGTGCTCTGGCTGCGAGTCTGTTAACAAAAATGCACGTGACAGGGTGTCAGCAATGTAAATTTTAGACCCTTGTACGTATCGAAAAGACAGTTTGTACCGCAGCAGTCGGAGTAGCATCAGTTGAAGACGCGGTGACGCACTGTGTAGCGGCTTTCTCGTGATCTTCTCCAACGGTTTATGATCGCTCTGCACCTCCACGTCGCGCATATAAATGTACTGGTGGAACCTGTTTGCTGCAAACACGATACACAACAGTTCCTTTTCAATTTGTGCGTATCTGTTTTCAGTGTCCGTCAAGGCGCGAGACGCGTACGCGACTGGCTGAGAGTTCTGCAGCAAGCATGCACCTAGACCCTTAGACGAAGAGTCTGCTTGTATCGTTACTGGTAACTCTGGATCGTACAATTTGAGTACCGGTTTCTCGCTGAGAATCAGTTTCACTTTGTTCAAGGTAGCCTTATGCTCAGGCAACCATACCCACGGTACACTGTCCTTGAGTAGAGCACACAGTGGTCTGATGATCGCGGCTTTGTTCGGTATGAATGGCGACAGATAGTTCAGCATCCCTATGAGACGTCGAATTCCATCTTTGTCTGTGGGTTCTGGCATACTCACGATCGCTTTTATTTTCGCATCATCGGGTCGCATGCCGTCAGCTGAGATCATCGTCCCCATGTAGAAGATTTCAGATTTATTCAACTGCGTCTTCTTCCTATTGAACTTGACACCTCGGCCACGAGCACGCTCCATGACTTTCCTCAGAGTGCTGTCATGTTCTGCCTCAGTTTTTGCTGCAATTAGCATGTCATCTGCAACTATGTGAACATTAGGTATGTCTCCAAACTTTTTATACGTCCACTTCTGCAACACTTCGCTAGCACTGGTGATTCCGAATGGCATTCGAACAAAACGATATCGCCCGAATGGGGTGTTGAAGCAGCATAGCAATGAGCTGTCTTCGTCCAACTCCACCTGCCAGTACGAGTCCTTCTGGCCGATAATGGTGAATAGTCGTGCACCCTCAACTGCATACTGATTTCTGTGAACGTCGGAATCTGGAAGTGTTCTCTGCGAATGTTCTTATTCATGTACTTTGGATCTAAACCCAGACGAAGAGACACGTCCCGCTTCTCCGTTATGACGAGGCCATTCATCCAGTCGGTTGGTTCGTTGACTGCGATGATGACGCCTTGAGCTTCTAACTTCTTCAACTTCTCTCGTAGAGGTTTGTACAGAGCCTGCGGCACTAGTCTAGGAGGGTCGATGACAGGCTGCGCTCCTGGGTTCAATTCGATGTGGTATTTGCCAGGATAGCAGCCAAGACCAGAGAATACGTCTTTGTATTCGTTCTCGAGCGTGTCCATCGTGACTGCTGGCTCGGTTGCCTTGACTGCGTCTATATGTTGGACTCGACCACCTTGTGACGTCACGAGATTATCGCGTGGCTGCACCAGACCAAGATCCACACTGACCTCAAGTCCTAAAATCGGCACGCACTTCTCTCTGGTGACGTACAGCTCGGCAGTAATGCGTTTGTCTCCAACTTGATACGTCACTTCAGCAACACCGTCATGTTCGACTACTCCGCCTCCAAGTGTTTTGAGAACGACAGAGCTGCAGTTCAGTTTTGGCTTATCTCTGATGTGCTTCCATGTTTTCATTGGCATCGTATTTGTCTCTGCACCTTCATCTTTATGCGTGAATTGCAGACATGGACGTACGAGTACCATGAAGACGATGCATCGTGTTGTAACGATTCGACACATTTGACGACCGAGTGAAGGAAGAACTCATCCTCACTGTTATCTTCATCATGACCATGCGGTGTCGTCACAGCGTGCATTGATTTAGATTTACACACTGCTGAGTAGTGGTTTCGCCCTTTGCACTTGTAACACGTAGCGCCGTACGCTGGGCACTTGCGCGCTTCATGCTTGGTTCCGCAGCGTCTGCATAGCTGGTGTTTGTTTGCACTGGTGGCGGCACGGTGGTCGTTCTTATATGACGAGTATCCTTGGTTGCTACGCTGAGAGAAGGGAGTAGACTTTGTATCTTACATCACACGACGTCTTTTTATGTAGTTGACCGCCTTCTCTGTGATTGATTGTGTGTCGTGTGTTGACATTGACCTGATCTCATTCTGTGTGACCTCAAACGCAAGGCATAGATCACGTGTTTTAGTTAGGGTTAAGTTCTCTTGTCTCAAGAGCCGCTCCGTCAGGGCTTTCTCATGGGGCGCAATAGAAAACACGATTTTATCTCGAATCATGTTCTCTTTCTCTGCAAACTCGCATGCATCTGCTAAGTTTTGTATTGCTGTCAGGTAGTCAACAAACGGCTGTTGTTCGGCCCGCCTGTATGTCCAGAACTGGTATCGGCTGAATACAGTTCGTTTTAGACCATTGAAGTGATCTTCGAACTTTTGCATTACCTGAACGTAGCTTCTGCTGTCTTTGCCGGCAGCCTCATCGAAGGTGAAATGGTTGTATCGTTCGAGTGCGTCTGGTCCAATCGAAGCCAACAACATGGCGATTTTTATGTTACGCTCTCTGTGGCCGTCATAAACAGGTTAAATCGCTGTTTCCATAAACGCCAATTGTCGGCAAGATTGCCTTACAGACCTATACTGTCCGGCGGCCGGAACGCGAGCGATTTTACGATCTTACCGCTTCCGACACCATGTAATATGCTGTGATTATTTCAACATAACAACACGCCATTGTAGGGGTCACGGCACACACACCTGCTCTTTATTGATTGGCTAATAAAATAAAATGACCTCCGTCATTAGTACACTGATGATCGCTAGGGTCACCATATGTTTCAATACGTCACAAATAGTTTTGGTTTTCACAATCTATCTCAGTTTCAAACAATTTTATCATTTAATCATCTTAGCAATGATGCATTACATTTAATAATTTGGATTGCTTTGCTTGGATTATTCTCGCTCACAAATTGATCATTCTCAAGCAGACAGTAACACTAAGACTAGGTCTGCCAAATTTCACCGTAGAGACCATAATCACCATATACCATACGACACCATACACGTAACACAGTTTTGTCAATGAATTACATTATATGTCAACTATTGTTTGTATTTCATTTGAGTAATTCTGTCAGTATACTCTTTCTTCCCACCAAGCGCTAAGTTTCTGCTACAGACAGTAAAGTCCAAGCATTTCTTACTAAGCAAATATGCCAGACCATTCAAGCCTTATATCATTGTTTTTTTGAATGGAAATAGTTTATTTACAGAGATTGGGCAATTAGTAGCAGCTGCCTGCTCATTCCCTTTATGGGGAAAGAATCCTCCCCACTTGAATAAATCCATTATTTATCCAAGGCTAGTGATCAGCCCAAAGGTTTCCCTAATTAAGTATGTCACTTGTAGTCTGATTACATTTCCTTTGATTGTAATATTTTTTTATTGATTACTGAAACATTATTTAGTAATTGCATTTTTCAGTCATAAAAAGACTACTTGCATTTGCATTGCTTAAAACATTTGGGTATGTATGTATGTATGTATGTATGTATGTATGTATGTATGTATGTATGTATGTATGTATGTATGTATGTATGTATGTATGTATGTATGTATGTATATATGTATGTATGTATGTATGTATGTATGTATGTATGTATGTATGTATGTATACATGCATGCATGCATGCATACATACGTACGTACGTACATACATACATACATACATACATGCATACATGCATGCATGCATACATGCATGCATGCATGTATACACAATATACAAAACAATGATCCATTTCGGTTGAGTTTTTTTATTATTTTATTATCTTTCAATGCAATGTTGCGTTGCATAGTCTTAGGGATGTTACCCAACATCGCTCCACCACATCAGCCATAACATCAATGGTTGTTATGACAGTTATCATCACAAGGAGACTAATGTGTTATCATATAAATCAAAATGTCTTTGAGTAGTAACTGGCCACTTTTAATAGTCTAATTTATTATTACGGAAATGCTAATATTACAAGCACTACGTTTAACACGAACAAAGGTTGGGATAAAGAGCAACATTAACGCCTGGTATTGAACTTTTGCAATAAGACGTGATCGTCGTGATGTAAAACACATTGAAAGTGACTGTCACTTGTTGTCCATACCATCACAACTTGTAGGGAATATGATAGTGTTGACCAATCACGCCGTAGATACACTCCCGCAACTTTTAGTTCATAGCAATAGAAATAAACATGTTAAATATTAACCCGTGATTGTCTAGTTACACAGTCCCGCAACCTTTAATTCATAAAATATAACAAGACCTGTTAAAGTATGTAAACCACTGTGAAATATTAAATGAAATTGTTATCATCAAGCGTTACACATTCTTAGAAGCACCTATGTTTTTCTGGTGCTAAGAACTTATTAACATTTATATTTTGTCATGTGCTTCAGCGGAGTTTTGCAACTCATTCTATTATAATTGGAACTGCCGGCGTGAAGGGGCAATAATCAGCAAAGTAAATGCACACGGAACACAGGCCACGTCCGGTACGGCCTCCATATGGATTCCCCTGAAAGTTATGAATAACACGGTTGAGACCCAAATATATGTTGTCGTTCGTGTGGTAGGTGAACAGTCCGTTGTCGTACTTTTTATATCCATATCTAAACCCTGCGTAGTTATTTACATACATACTGCGTTGACCCAGCACGATCAACATGGCTGACTTCACCCCTCCAGTTTTACTAAAGATCTTTGTAGTGCCTTGCTTGTTGTTTCTGTAGGCTTTCAGGGTGGAGTAGTAGCCCCATATTTCGGCATCGTTGGTAACGCCGCTGATGTCTCCGCCTGAAAGATAATGTTTAAAGGATTATAACACGTACCTTAATATATGACGTGACACTAAAGGCCAAAGCCCCCCAAAGTCAGCAATTTTAACAAGGTTGCCATCCAAGGCAAAGGCCCAGATGGCAAGTGGACAAGGAAGCCATTGGCTTGTCGAGAGGCCAACATTTTTAATCTATGTGTAATCCGCCCTCCTGCGATATGTGTCAATCTTGTTTTTAAACATATTCACGCTACTAGCAGTTACACAATATGTAGATAATTTGTTCCATTAATTGATTGTCCTGTGTGAGAACGAGTACTTCCTGATATCCAATCTACACTGATCTTTTACTAATGTTTCCTCGTGTCCAGTATCTTTCTTGAGTGAGAAAATATATTTCTATCAATATTTTCATACCCACTCAATATCAGAAAACAGACATGTTATCTTCTATTAACCGAATTATCTCTAGGGTTGTTAAACCACATTCTTTCAGTCGTTCGTCATAACTAAGGTCTCGCAGTTCTGGAATAATTTTATTTGCTCTCCTCTGTATTCTTTCAAGCGTATCTATATGCTTCTTACGATATGGGATACAAGTTTGTATACTGTATTCTAAATGAGGCATAACTATTGCTTTATACAGAGGTATACTACCTTTTGAAGCTACAATGCCACACTGCTCTGAAACTTTCATATCACCACTTATTAACTCCTAAGTCCTTTTATTTTACAATAATACTTATAACAGTATCTCCCTTTTTATAGGTTAAATCCAAATTACCATGTCCTGTATGTAGGCATTTAAATCTCCCAAAATGTAACAACATCTGCCATTTCTCAGATCATTTAATTAATTTGTCTAGATCGTTTTATAAATGTTTTTTATCACCATCATTGTTAACCCTTCTAAACACTTTATATTATCGTCCAAGTCATTGATGTATATTAAGAATAATAAAGGTCCTAATACTGATTTTTGTGGTACCCAACTCAAAACTGATTTCCAGTTTGAAACCTCCCTATCTACTACAACACAGTGTCTTCTGTCAGTCAGCCATTGTTCTATTCAGTCGATTATGTCATCCCCGATACCACTGGCTTTTAACTTAAGTAGAAATCTTTGATGTGGCACTTAGTGAAAAGCTTTATGACAATCTAAGTGTATAATATCTACTGGTGATCCCTCGTCTATCCACTTAGTGATTTAACCACAACAAACATAATATTTTTGCTAAGCATGATCTCGCTTTTAGGAACCCATGTTGCGATGGATTTAGTAGTTTATGCCTAACTATGAAGTCCACCATATGGTGTTTGATTAACCTTTCTAATAATTTACAAATCACTGATGTTAAACTAACTGGTCTGTAATCTTCTGGCTTATTTCTCGAACCCTTTTTAAATAATGGTATGATGTTTGCTTCTTTCCATTCAAAAGGAACCACTCCCTCTTTTAATGACAAGTTGAACACACTTACAAGTGGTATACTGATTTGCTGTAGGCCTACTGTTTCCATTTGTAGTTTTGGAAGAATTCCATCCACTCCCGGTGATTTATTGTTCTTCATTACCTTTATTTTCTTGGCTACCATTTCTGGAGTTACAATTACCTGCTCTAAACAATCAGATTTATCCTCTTGAAATTTAGCAGGTAATGAGCTAATATCTTCTCTGGTAAACACTGAACTAAAGTATCCATTTATGTCTTCCGCCATTACAAAACCTTGTGTTATTATATTTACAACAATGTCTTCTAGTGGTCAAACCTTGTCTCGTACGTTTTGTTTACTCCTGATATGTGCATAAAAACTCTTGCTGTATTTTTTTAAAGTTACATGCTAATGTTTATTCATAGCTTATTTTAGATTGTCTAATTTTATTCGTAGCTGCATTAAGTGCCTATATGTAATTTATGTAGTCTTCATCCTTTCTTGTATGCCTATAAACCTTCCACATATTTTGCTTGTACGCTATTTTTGTAATAGCTTCTTTTGACAAGTGTTTCTTTCTACACCGTTTTTCTTGTTTACTCAATGATACTCTCAACGATACTCTCAATTACATATTTTAGAATGTCTTATTCCTCAGCATTTTATTCGAATCCAGATTTGCTAAGTGTCTTCTCATATTTTTATATTTACCTTTGTGGAAATATCTCCTGTATTTTTTTATTTGTACTTTCTGATTTTACTTTGATGTCAAAATGTATTTGATTATGATCACTATTGCCCGGAAGCCCATGTATTGTTACACTGCCCACTAATTCATTTTGTGAAGACAAAACAAAATCTAATAGATTATCTCCCCTCTTTGGTTCTAACACGTATTAAGTAAGTAAGCTATTCTGAATTAAAAGTAGAAAGTGCTGGTCCTCACCATCTGTAATCTCCCATTGTGATACATTCCCCTTTACTCACTTCCTTTATAGCGTTTTTTTGTGTGTTGTCCTCTTCGTTTATGTTTGGACTTCGGTAAACTAATCCAATAGTGGGCCAACATAGATATAACAGATGCTGAATTAGGACTGACAGGATATGTAATGTTTAGGAAAGATCGAATAGGAAGAAGGGGCGGGGGAGTTATTTTATATGTTAAAGAATCTATTCAGGCTTATGAAATAAAACTAGAAAGGGAAGCAGATTGCGATGAAGCTGTTTGGTGCAAAATTGTTTCAGGAAATTCAAAATTAACTGTTGGATTAGTTTACTGAAGTCCAAACATAAACGAAGAGGACAACACAAAAATAAAAAACGCTATAAAGGAAGTTAGTAAAGGGGAATGTATCATAATGGGAGATTTTAACCATGGACACATACAATGGAATTCTCTAGAGAGTACAGGGATTGAGGACCAACAATTTATATTTTTAATCCAGGATAGCTTTCTTGCTCAGCACGTACTAGAACCAACCAGGGGAGAAAATGTATTAGATATAGTTCTGTCATCACAAAAAGAATTAGTGGACAATGGAAACATATTTGAACCATTGGGTAATAGTGATCATAATCAAATACATTTTGACATCAGTGTAAAATCAGAAAGTAAAAATAAGAAAACGTACAAGAGAAACGTCCACAAAGGTAACTACAAAGATATGAGAAAATACTTAGCAAAGCTAGATTGGAATAACATGCTGATGAATAAGACCGCAATTGAATGTTGGAATATTCTAAAATATGAAATTGAGAGTATCATCGATAAATTTGTTTCCTTCCAAAAACAAGGAAAACGGTGTAGAAAAAAACACTTGTCAAAAGAGGCTATTAGAAAAATAATGCTAAAACAAACTATGTGGAGGGTTTATAGGCGTACCAGAAAGGAAGAAGACTATGCAAAATACAAAGAGGCACTTAATGCAGCTACAACTGAAATCAGACAATCTAAAAGAAGCTATGAGCAAAAACTAGCATGTAACATAAAAAATGACAGCAAGAGGTTTATGCATATGTCAGGAGTAAACAAAACGTACAAGACAAGGTTGGACCTCTAGAAGACAGTGCTGGAAATGTAATATCACAGGGGTTTTTAATGGCGGAAGACCTAAATGGTTACTTCAGTTCAGTGTTTACCAAAGAAGATATTATTTCATTACCAGTTGCGGATGCTAAATTTCAGGGGGCTAAATCTTACTATTTAGGTCCGTTAGTTGTAACTCCAGGATTGGTAGCTAAGAAAATAAAGGCAATGAAGGATAACAAATCACCGGGAGTGGATGGGATTCCTCCAAAATTACTAATGGAAACAGAAGAACAAATCAGTATAACACTTGCAAGAGTATTCAACTTGTCATTAAAAGAGGGAGTTGTTCCGTTTGAATGGAAAGAAGCAAACATCATACCATTATTTAAAAAGGGTTCGAGAAATAAGTCAGAAAATTACAGACCAGTGAGTTTAACGTCAGTGATTTGTAAATTATTAGAAAGGTTAATTAAAGACCATATGGTGGACTTCCTCGTTAAGCATAACTTATTAAATTCATCTCAACATGGATTCCTTAAAGCGAGGTAATGCTTAACAAATGTGTTATGTTTTTTGGAAGAAATCACTAAGTGGATAGACGTGGGATCGCCAGTAGATATTATCTACTTAGATTTTCAGAAAGCTTTTGACAAAGTGCCACATCAAAGATTACTACTTAAATTAAAAGTCCATGGTATCGGGGATAGCATAACTGACTGGATAGAACAATGGCTGACTGACAGAAGACAACGAGTTGTAGTAGATGGAGAAGTTTCAACTTGGAAATCGGTTTTGAGTGGGGTACCTCAAGGATCAGTATTAGGACCTATATTATTCTTAATTTATATCAATGACTTGGACAACAGTATAACAAGTAACGTACTGACATTTGCGGACGACACAAAACTGTTTAGAAAAGTTAATACTGATGGTGATAAACAACATTTACAAAACGATCTAGACAGATTAGTGAAATGGTCTGAGAAATGGCAGATGTTGTTCAATTTTGGGAAATGTAAATGCCTACATACAGGACATGGGAACTTGAATGTAAACTATAAAATGGGAGATACTGTTCTGGGTACTATTGTAAAAGAAAAGGACTTAGGAGTTGCAATAAGCGCTGATATGAAAGTTTCAGAGCAGTGTGGTATTGCAGCTTCAAAGGGTAATCAAATTCTTGGATTGATTAGAAGAAACAAAACATACAAGGGAAAAAAGTTAATTATACCTCTTTATAAAGCAATAGTTAGACCTCATTTAGAATACTGTATACAAGCATGGAGACCATATCGTAAGAAGGGTATAGATACGCTTGAACGCATACAAAGCAACTAAAATTATTCCAGAACTGAGAGACCTTAGTTATGAAGAACGCCTGAAAGAATGTGGTTTAACAACTCTAGAGACAAGGAGGTTAAGAGGAGATCAGATTGATGTTTTTAAGATATTGAATGGGTATGAAAATATTGATAGAAATACGTTTTTCTCACTCAAGAAGGATAGCAGAACTAGAGGACATGAGGTAAAATTAGTAAAGGATCAATGTAGATTGGACATCAGGAAGCACTCGTTCTCACAGAGGACAATAAATGAATGGAACAAATTGTCTACAGATTGTGTAACTGCTAGCAGCGTGAATATGTTTAAAAACAAGGTAGATACATATCTCAGGAGGGCGGGTTATAAGTAGATGAACATTGTTGGACTCTCGATAAGCCAATGGCTTCCTTGTCCACTTGCCATCTGGGCCTTTGGCTTGGATGGCAACTCTTGTTAAATCTTGTTAAATCTCCATCACATTCTGTCCTGACCCCTTCCCTCCTGTCTCCTTCGCCCGTGTCTCCCCCACTTCCCACTCCTTTGCTCTTGTCTCTCCCACTCCCCTCTCCTTCACTCCGGTTGTTTTCCTTCCCGTCTCCCCCACTCCCTTCTCCTTCCCTCCTGTCTCCCCTACTCCCCTCTCCTTCACTCCGGTTTTCTTCCCTCCCGTTCCTTTCCTTCCCGTCTCCTTACGTCCTGTCTCCCTACGACCTGTCACCTTCCCTCCTATCAGCTTCCTCCCAGGCTGAGGTGAGCTCTCCCTAGCATCTCTTGTGTCTTTCCCCACTTTATCATCTACTGTTCCCCCACCGGAACTACTGGCACAACCCCCTGTTCACTTCCCACCATTGCCACAACGAGAAGCCTCAGCTCTTCCAACTCCACCTCTAGTTCCTTCATCTTCGTACATCCCCTACACTCAAAACTAAAACTATCTGCCTGGACCTCAGCCCAGGACTTCTCGCACCCAGACTTGACGAAGTCCACCCAGTTACTGAAACTGCCACAAATTAAGTGCCTTGTGGCCTTTAACTGCCGTTTGCACGGCGCCATCATACAATTTAGTTTTAATTAGTTTGCTACGTTAGCCTTGAATAAGGCTGTTTTTGTGATCAAAAGAACACTTTAGGCTAATATACTTAATTTCTACAAATAAAACTGCTGTTTGCGTCCAAGCTCAACAAATGTAACTATTTTGGCCTTTGTTCACTAATATAATCCTCTTTCTGACAAAATAGCACGTATTTTTGAGCCTGCGTTAGTGCTGTGTGTGCCAGCCTCCCTTAATACGTCACACGTAGTCAAGGTTACCCAATTTTCATTTCACAGAACTGCGCATGCGCTTATCGGTCGCGCTGGTTAACATGTCAGCACTAATGTCAGCACTCAGTCACTTCTTGATTTTAGTTGCATATGGTTTGGTTTTATTATGTCGTTTAGGTGCATAGCTTTTGTTTCGCCTTAAAACTGCTTCATCATATGGTTCAGCCCATCACGAATCCGGTTCACTTATGTCCAGACGTGAAGTGTGTGTGACTAGTTTAAGTAATGTGTGCAGTCTGTTTAATAAAAAATGCCTATTTTTGTTCAAATCACCGAAAAATTTACTTTAGTCGTTAGCTCTGTTAAGGATCAAAATAGTGGATATCCAAAATGGTAAACACTGTGTGGGTCAAGGCTGATCATGGGCGTGACCTCCATCATCTCTCCGATCACATGACAAAGTAACGACATTTCACCAAGGAAGAAAATCGTGATTTTTCAGCGTTTCGATTTTCACTTCAGTTAATGCTTGAACAAGCATTATCTAATTTAATAGTTTGCCTGATGATTTCACAAAAACTACATAAAAAAAGTTGCACAGACGAGCTGGCACGTTGCAGTGGATAGTAGGTAGGTTTGGTTTTTTTGCTAAATTAATTTGAAATGAGATAAGCAAAACAATCGATTTGGTTAAGCACCTTTAAGATAATGAATTAACAAAGTTTCCTTACCTTTAGCTACGTTTTTCCACGAATCTCCCAAATTGAAGGAATATTTGTAGGGATTCTGGAAGGCCATGTGGAAGGAGACGCAATCAGACCAACTTGGAGGCGTGATCTTCAACACCCCCTGAAGTCTGCAACTCCAAGTATTAGACGAAGGCTTCTTCATCCAGCGCACGTTGCTGGTGCTGTCCGGCAAACCACCCACTTTGCCGCTCGTCAAGTCCACGCAGAACGCTTTGTTTGCATGACCAGTCGATACTATAACATAGCAATGTCTTGCGACCATCAGTGTCACTATTTAGTGTGTGTGTGTGTGTGTGTGTGTGTGTGTGTGTGTGTGTGTGTGTGTGTGTGTGTGTGTGTGTGTGTGTGTGTGTGTGAGTGCGTGCGTGCGTGCGTGCGTGCGTGTGTGCGTGCGTGCGTGCGTGTGTTCTCTCATACATTCGTAAGTTGAAATTGTGTAGGCGTGCCTGGTGGCCCATGGGGGATGGTTTGTTCATTACAAATATCAACATTCCCCGGGGGTGGGGACATTACGAAGGAACATATGTGAACGTTTCACGTATATTATGTAACTCAGAAGAATATGAGTTGTGTGTGTGTGTGTGTGTGTGTGTGTGTGTGTGTGTGTGTGTGTGTGTGTATGTGTGTGTGTATATATATATATATATATATATATATATATATATATATATATATATATATATATATATATATATATATATGCACACTCACATGCATACATACATATAAGTATATATATATATATATATATATATATACTTATATGTATGTATGCATGTGAGTGTGCATATATATATATATATATATATATATAATTATATATATATATATATATATATATATATATATATATATATATATGACAAAAACAGAAAGCAGCAATCTAATAACAAACAATACGTTAACTACACAAACTATTCGTTGCTCCAAGA
>OY759263.1:22665853-22683353 GCA_963662155.1 Lamellibrachia columna | reverse complement strand
TAATGGTCGTTTGCATTTATATAAAATACGACTACTAACATACAATAGTTTAAATTCGTGAAGAAATATGTTCGGTAAACCTGCATTGTATAAGTCTTCTTTGAAATAACTTCTAAAACCTGATATGTAAAGTTAAAAACTTATAATGGAAACATCTTATCGCTATTCTCATTTACACTGTTGGCTAACTGAGCTATATTCATCAAACGATGCATTGCTCTGAGTTGCTCTGAGAAAACGCTTTTCAAATACGAACGTAAACATATTATTGAATCTACATAATGAAATATTGGAGATCAACCCTGTTTATAGCCATTACTACTTGATGACCATACCGGGTTACGACGTGCTTCATAGATTTACTCACGTTTGTTTATAAAACAATATCGATATGTTTTACATGTGTTCTTGTTGATTGTAAGACTTGTTCTAGAATAGCGTTAATAATGCGCACTTGCAATAAACGGCCAAATTGTCACCTGATAGTAAATGAGTCGGGATTTTTCCACGCAAGGGTACGTGCTATGCTTTGCGTTGGCGCACCTTTACGTCGACACATATAAACTATACAGTACAGCCGTCACCAGCCAGGCCAGTCCTCATTGATATGCAAAGGCTACGCATTTAGCGTCATTGTTCAAGGTTGTGCTCTTGACTGACGTCCAGTTCGTGCCAAGTTTAAGGGAAAGTTTGCCAGGCGTGTCAAGTCGTCGAGGTTTCCGTGATATATGCACATTTAGAACGTTTGGCATCCCACTGCAATGAAGGGTCTTTCACACATACACCATTTCTATTTGAATATGTTGTTCGTTTCTCTTAGAGTAATACGTTTATCTGATTTCTAAAAATTATTCGTTATAATGATTTTGTGGACATAGCACACTTTATCGGTTCAATTTAATTTGGTATGTTGAAAGGTGCAAACCTAAAAACCTCTGATGGACCGATTGACCTCACTGGGTGTAGTTGCAAGCGCATTGTGCTAAAACGTGTTTAGACGATGCCTTGTATATTTGTGTGTGTGTGTGTGCGTGCGTGCGTGCGTGCGTGTGCGTGTGCGTGTGCGTGTGCGTGTGCGTGTGCGTGTGCGTGTGCGTGTGCGTGCGCGTGTGCGTGTGTGTATATTTGTGGGTGTGGTATTTATTGTATTTGTGTTCGGTTGTGTGTATGTGTACGTGTGTTTACGCCGTATGTATGTATGTACGCACGTACGTATGTACTATGTACGAACGAACGCACGTACGCACGTACGTACGTACGTACGTACACACATAAGTTTCTAATTATACTCAATAAAAGGTACTCTAAATTAAAAGTGTACAAACATGTTTATACCTTTAACAAGATTTAAAAAGATTGCCATCCAACACAAAGGCCCACATGTCAAGAGGACAAAGAATCCGTTGGCTTATCGAGAGATAAGATTTTTCATCTATGTGTAACCTGCACTCATGAGATAGCATGGGATTCGAACCCTCGACAAAAACGTTAGCGTTTTGCATACCTAAATCCTATTCGGCAACACTAGCTGAAGCGCTAGCGACTTATTTTAACTGTTATAAAGAAAAAAAAAAACGAACACAGTGCTAAGTATTAATTCAGTGTTATTTTATTTTGTAACTCGTTTCAATATAATCAATGTCTAAAGTTGGTTCGTATGCTTCGTATACACTGATACAGATTCTGGGTAACATATCAAATTTGTGACAAAGGCAAATCCGTATTTATTCTCTTTTGTTATTTTGTGTGACAAACGGTGGCGCCTCATCGCGGAGTAATGAATATATTATTGTATTCTTCAAGAGTCAAGATGATGATCAGAAGTTACAGTATTTCTCTATGGCAAACACGTGATCGACACAACACGATTATAACAACGGTTAACAGCTATAAACTAGCATACAGCCTACATATATTTTGGACATATGCCTGTGTCCTTCCTACTGCAAAGTCTTATTTCCCATAAAAAAAAACTAGTTTAAATCATAAACCGCCGAAGAACGACTTCCTATGACTTATGGAAAACGTTGATCCTGCAATGATGCCATCTAGCGACTAAAGGGAATATATATGCATGCATGCATGCATGCATGCATGTATACATCGGTTGCGAACAATTGCATGTACCTAGAACCTACCATTCATACGAAGGTTTATACTGTACGAACGCTTCATGGCTGTTGCAGCAGCTAGACTGGTGCACAGTCAACAGTGCGGCGCCAGTGTTATAGGCTTTAGGGAACGATTCCTAAAGCCGATAATGTGTATGTGATCAACGGTATGTGATCAACGAGGTTGTAGCGCTGCTGTGTGTGGCTGCTCCCGGTCTGTCTATTATCTCTATTTATCAACGTTTTAAAATCCTGGATTATCTTCGTGCTGCGTATTATAAGTCGTGAATATACAAAGTGTACAAATGGAAGGTCTGTGACTTTTTATATCTTTAATTACACGTTTTATATTGACTTTTAAAACTGCCCTTTATTCTGGGGTGTGGCTGCTGCTATCAACCTGTTTGAACCACGCATACACGTGCCAGCGTTGCCAAGCTGCGCTCACTGTACCAGAACATTGCCTGTTTGGGGCAGTGTCCGCTGAAGCATGTCGCTGTCTAGAACATTATTGATGAAACTACGGACATGCATGCAGCCGCCTAGTCACCCGTGGACGTGGACAATTGAGCGATTGCATTTGTGTCGACGACCAATGAGGCGTGGCACAACGGCCGGAATAAGACGTCGATCCAGACCAATAACCAGAGTGCCCAGCGGATGGTGTCGCCAGGTCAGCTCTATTTGTAAACAAACGGGTGTTAACAGTGCCAACCAGCTGATTGCACTTACCTCTACAGCCTCGGGTAACGAGTCTTACATTGCGCGAAGTTCCTCTCACCTTTGTGCGAAGTTCGCCCTGATTAACGCAAGATCCATACGCAAACAGGAGCTACTCGTGCGGCACTACATTGACGAACATGAACTGGACGTCGTCGCTATAACGGAAACTTGGCTGGCAGAAGGCGAAACGACTGTCACATCCGAACTGTGCGGTGGGGATTTCACGTTCGTTCACCGGCCGCGCAGTGTGAGGTGGAGGTGGTGTGGGAGTATTGTTCCGAAAGACATTGCAGCTAGTTTCACGTGCTGACATTGATACACATGCCTGTGAGACTTGTTGCGTTTTTCTGCGCAATATCCGCATTGGTTGCACCACTCGCGTGATTGTCGTCTACCGACCGCCAACGTCTAATTTCCGCACCTTTTTACTCATCGCCGCGGTCCACCCCACGGAGACTATTGTCGTGTGTGGTGATTTCAACACACGATATGGTGATTCTACATGTGCCGATGCAATGAACATGGCAGATTTGCTGGAGACACATGGTTTTGTACAAGGTGCAACACACGAGCGCGGCAACACGCTGGACCGGGTTATCTCGTCTGGAACATCTCACGTCATAGCTACAACCGTTGAGCTGGAGACTTTTCTCACTAATCACCGTGTGATGGAATGTGTATTACGCCAACCTAAACCAGAGCGCCTGACGCGACGCGTTCCATACCGCAAGTACTCAGCCACTGACGGCAGCCGTCTTACTGCAGATCTCGCGGCATCAGATCTTAACGTTCCTGAACAAAATCCTGAAGTTATCCTCACTCGATATAATGTATGCATACGTAGCATCGTTAACGCCCATGCCCCAGTAATCTCGCGGACTATCACGGCTAGGCCGATGACACCGTGGCATACAAGTGACGAGAAGCGGGCATTGCGTCGTGCTGAGCGTAACTGGCGACAAACTGGACTTGCTGTACATCGTCAAATATACACCGGTTTGCGCAACACGTTCCGAAAATCACTTATGACAGCGCGATCGCATTACTACCGAAATGAGATGACAAGTGCTGGTGGCAACATCCGACGTTTCTACCGGATCGCAAACACACTACTCGGTCGAGCTGGAGTCCGGCCGCTACACAAGCTAATATGGCAGTGAAATTCCAGAAGAGTTTCACGGAGATCATGACTCAATCGTCAACTGAAGTTGCAGCGACGAATGTGGCTGCACGTTTACTGTGTTCTGAAGCTGCTTCACCTGCAGACGTGAAGAACATAATTTTAGCATCTGCTACCAAGTCATGTGAGCTGGACCCGCTGCCAACGTCACTCCTTAAACAGAACAATAGAGCTCTGTGTCCGGCCATTACACGCATAATTAATGCGTCGCTCTCCATTGCTACAGTCCCGCAGTCAATGAAGCACGTCATTGTGACGCCAGTACTGAGAAAACGAGGCGCTGATGTCAATGTGCTGTCTAGCTTCCTACCAGTATCTAACGTTTCGTTTGTCGCAAAGACAATGGAGCTCCAACGTTTCCTGAATGAGAATGGCATACTTGGCGTCAACCAGAGTGCCTACCGACCACGCCACAGTGCGGAGACAGCACTTTTACGCATTCACAGTGATGTGGCGCAAGCGATTGATGCTCGACGTGGAGTACTTCTTGTGCTTCTTGATTTAACAGCAGCCTTTGACACAATGCATCATGATATCCTACTACGGATATACCAATTCGTTAATACTTAACCATTTTGTTGTGCGTACCACAGAGAACATTAATTCCGTACACACCTCGTCACCGGCGAAGGTGTGAGCAACCGATATTACAAAAAGCCAAGTCCTACAGGCAAGAATACTTTACTGGCCTCTTTCTTTGTTCCTGTAATAAAACATGCAACAACAAACGTATTGGTGTAAAACTGTTCCATTATTACCCGACCACAACTTGTTCGCATCACTGGTTCGTGTGCGGAACCAATGAATAAAGGGAGGGCTCAGTTTTTAGTGCACAGAATTTGTGGGTTAGTTGGATTTCAAATCCAGTCAATACGTCCCCCTCACTCGCTCCAAGATAAATAATGATCACTCCTTAATAACGCCTCTATAATGTCTGCAAAAATGCCCCCTAATACAGTAATCGAAATTGTGTAATTGTAATTGATTTGAAAATTTTAGAAGTATAATTGAACTGAAAAACGTAATGTAATTATAATTGATTTTTTTAATTGGACCCAGTCCTGACAACTGCTGCATCGAACAGATGATTGCTACGATACACAAATAGTGCTTCAGAAAACGTTACCAACAAAATAAATACGTTACGAGTTGTAGTAGATGGAGAAGTTTCAAATTGGAAATCGGTTTTGAGTGGGATCAGTATTAGGACCTATATTATTCTTAATTTATATCAATGACTTGGACGATAGTTTAGCAAGTAACGTACTGAAATTTGCGGATGACACAAAAACTGTTTAGAAAGGTTAATATTGATGGTGATAAACAACATTTACAAAATGATCTAGACAGATTAGTGAAATGGACCGAGAAATGGCAGATGTTGTTCAATTTTGGGAAATGTAAATGCCTACATACAGGACATAGGAACTTGAATGTAAACTATAAAATGGGAGATACTGTTCTGGGTACTACTGTAAAAGAAAAGGACTTAGGAGTTACAATAAGCGCTGATATGAAAGTTTCAGAGCAGTGTGGTATTGCAGTTTCAAAGGGTAATACAATTCTTGGATTGATTAGAAGAAACATAACATACAAGGGAAAAAAGTTAATTATACCTCTTTATAAAGCAATAGTTAGACCTCATTTAGAACACTGTATACAAGCATGGAGACCATATCGTAAGAAGGATATAGATACGCTTGAACGCATACAAAGGAGAGCAACTAAAATGATTCCAGAACTGAGAGACCTTAGTTATGAAGAACGCCTGAAAGAATGTGGTTTAACAACTCTAGAGACTAGGACGTTAAGGAGATCAGATAGAAGTTTTTAAGATATTGAATGGGTATGAAAATATTGATAGAAATATGTTTTTCTCACTCAAGAAGGATAGCAGAACTAGAGGACATGAGGTAAAATTAGTAAAGGATCAATGTAGATTGGACATCAGGAAGCACTCATTCTCACAGAGGACAATAAATGAATGGAACAAATTGTCTACAGATTGTGTAACTGCTAGCAGCGTGAATATGTTTAAAAACAAGGTTGACACATATCTCAGGAGGGCGGGCTATAAGTAGATGAACATTGTTGGACTCTCGATAAGCCAATGGCTTCCTTGTCCACTTGCCATCTGTGCCTTTGGCTTGGATGGCAAATCTTGTTAAATCTTGTTAAATCTTGTTATTATGTATCAGAAAAAGGGGTTAGATGAAGCAATAAAACATAGTGGCCACAAGCACAGCTCTAAGCCTATATTATATAATGTCGGTGCGATGTCATCCAGCGCAATGACATACAAGGATGACAGCGCAATGACATACAAGGATGACAGCGCAGTGACATACAAGGATGACAGCTCAACGACATACAAGGATTACAGCGCAATGACAAACAAGAATGACAGCGCAATGACATACAAGGATGACAGCGCAGTGACATGCAAGGATGACAGCTCAATGACATACAAGTATGACAGCTCAATGACATGCAAGGATGACATCGCAGTGACATGCAAGGATGACAGCTCAATGACATGCAAGGATGACAGCTCAATGACATACAAGTATGACAGCGCAACGACATACAAGGATTACAGCGCAATGACAAACAAGAATGACAGCGCAATGACATACAAGGATGACAGCGCAATCATACACTGGCAACGCTCAATTGCACGTGTCATTTTGTATTGAAAGGAGCTCATTACGTGCATGCGTAATTAGCAGTGGGCGGAACTATGGAACAAACGTTTGGGAATAACAAATTCGAGTCCGGGTCCAGCGCCCGTGTTTGATGTCCTACTAGTGCTGCTCTACTAGTATTGCAGTTACAATAAGCGCTGATATGAAAGTTTCAGAGCAGTGTGGTATTGCAGCTTCAAAGGGTAATCAAATTCTTGGATTGATTAGAAGAAACATAACATACAAGGGAAAAAAGTTAATTATACCTCTTTATAAAGCAATAGTTAGACCTCATTTAGAATACTGTATACAAGCATGGAGACCATATCGTAAGAAAGATATAGATACGCTTGAACGTATACAAAGGAGAGCAACTAAAATGATTCCAGAACTGAGAGACCTTAGTTATGAAGAACGCCTGAAAGAATGTGGTTTAACAACTCTAGAGACAAGGAGGTTAAGAGGAGATCAGATTGAAGTTTTTAAGATATTGAATGGGTATGAAAATATTGATAGAAATATGTTTTTCTCACTCAAGAAGGATAGCAGAACTAGAGGACATGAGGTAAAATTAGTAAAGGATCAATGTAGATTGGACATCAGGAAGCACTCTTTCTCACAGAGGACAATAAATGAATGGAACAAATTGTCTACAGATTGTGTAACTGGTAGCAGCGTGAATATGTTTAAAAACAAGGTTGACACATATCTCAGGAGGGCGGGTTATAAGTAGATGAACATTGTTGGACTCTCGATAAGCCAATGGCTTCCTTGTCCACTTGCCATCTGGGCCTTTTGCTTGGATGGCAAATCTTGTTAAATCTTGTTAAATCTCTGCGACGGCGATGCCGGCGCCCGCTTTCCATACTCCACCCAGTACTACTACTAGTAATGTCTACTGACAGTTATCACGTGATCCAAACTTGTATTTGAATTAATTTGTCCACGCAACGTGCACATGTGTGTGATGTGACACAACCGGCCTAATCGTAAGTCTAGACTCGTTACGCCGGGGCCCGGCTTCCCGGCGATCGACGGACAAATCAAATGTACGAATAATATAAAAAGTTGCTGACGGGCACATATCTTGTTGATAACATTCATTACAACAACACAACCTTAAACATGGTGACTAACAAAATACGACAATGTGTGGTATAACGTACCTCTGACTCTGTTGACGCACGTCTGTTTCCACAGAAGCCATGTTGTTTATCGGTGACGGGCGCTGACACAATACAATTAAGATTTAACAAGATTGCCATCTCGAACAACAAGTTCCAGATGGCAAGTGGACAAGGAAGCCATTGGCTTATCGAGAGTCCAACAATTTTCTCATCTATGTGTAGCCCGCCCTTATCAGATATCTGTCAATTCTATTTTTAAACATATTCACACTACTAGCATTAACACAATCATTTGGCAGTTTGTTCCATTCATTTATCACCCTCTGTGAAAAAGAGTACTTTCTCATGTCCAACCTACACTGCTCCTTAACTAATGCTGCTTTGTGTCCTCTGGTTCTACTGCCTTCTTTAAGTTTGAAGAACATATTCCTATCAACATCCTCATAACCGTTCACTATTTTAAACACTTCTATTTGGTCTCCTCTTAGTCTCCTGGTCTCTAGTGTTGTCAAACCACATTGTAATAAGCGACTTTCGTAACTAAGGTCTCTTAATTCTGGAATCATCTTAGTTGCTCTTCGTTGTATTCTTTCTAGCTTATCTATGTCTTTTTTACGATATGGCCTCCATGCTTGAATACAATATTCCAAATGTGGTCTAACTATTGCTTTGTACAGGGGTACAATTAGGTGTTTCTCCTTATACGTGATAGTTCTCCTAATTAGCCCTAGAATTTGATTTCCTTTTGAAGCAGCAATCCCACATTGTTCTGAAACTTTCATGTCAGCATTAAATGTTACTCCTAAATCCTTTTCTTGTGTGGTTCTACCTAGTACAGCATCCCCCATTTTATATTCCTCGCCCATATTTCCATGTCCTATGTGTATACATTTACACTTCCCAAAATTGAATAACATTTGCCATTTTTCTGACCATTTAACTAATTTTTCCAGATCATCCTGTAAACTTTGGTTATCTGTATCATTAGTAACCTTTCTGAATACTTTTGTGTCATCTGCAAATTTGAGTACTTTGCTAGATATGTCATCCTCCAAATCATTTATATATATTAAAAACAGTATAGGGCCTAATACTGATACCTGTGGTACCCCACTCAAAACAGATTTCCAGTTTGAAATCTCACCATCTACTATTACTATCTGTCTTCTGTGTGTTAAGCCACTTTTCTATCCAGTTGATTACATCATTGCCTATACCATGGGCTTTTAGTTTAAGTAACAATCTTTGATGTGGCACTTTATCGAAAGCTTTCTGAAAATCTAAGTAGACAACATCCACTGGTGACCCGTCATCTACCCACTTTGTAATTTCTTCTAAAAAACATAAGAGATTGGTTAGACATGACCTTGTTTTTAGGAATCCATGTTGAGATGTATTTATTAATTTATGTTTTACGAGGAATTCCACCATGTGGTCTCTAATTAATGTTTCGAGTAATTTACATACAACTGATGTTAAACTCACTGGTCTGTAATTTTCTGGCTTCTTCCTCGATCCCTTCTTAAATAGCGGCGTAATGTTTGCTTCTTTCCATTCTGAAGGAACTATTCCTTCTTCTAGTGACAAGTTAAATAAGTTTGCAAGTGGTGTACTAATTTGATCAACAATTTCCTTTAGCAGTTTTGGTGGTATCCCATCAACTCCAGGTGATTTAATATCTTTCATCTTCTTAATTTTCTTTGCTATCATTTCAGGAGTTACAAATAACTGCCCTAAATGTTCTGATTTATTGCCCTCAAATTTAGTCAATGGAACTGGAAGTGAGCTGATATCTTCTGTGGTAAAAACTGAGCTGAAATACTCATTCAGGATCTCTGCCATTTGGAACCCATCTGAAATTATGTTTTCACTGTTGTTTTCCAGTGGTCCGACCTTATCTCGAACTTTCTGTTTACTCCTTACATAAGCATAGAAACTCTTGCTGTAATTTTTTATATTACCTGCCAATTTTTTTTCAAAGGTTCTTTTAGATTTTCTAATTTCAGTTGTAGCTAGGTTAAGTACCTCTTTGTAGTTTGTGTAGTCTTCTACATTTCCAATGTGTTTATAGACCCTCCACAGCATCTGTTTGTGAGCAATTTTTCTAATAGCTTCTTTTGACAGGTGTTTTTTCCTGGATCTTTTCCCTTGTTTTCTTAATGGAATAAATTTCTCAATAATGCCCTCAATCTCATATTTTAAACAAGTCCAGCATTCTGTTGCTGTCTTGTTCTTCAGCAAGTTATTCCAATCTATATTTGCTAGATATGTTCTCATCACTTTATATTTGCCTTTGTTGAAGTTCCTCCTCCATTGTTTTTTATATGTATTCCCTGTCTTTACTTTTATATTAAAATGGATTTGGTTATGGTCACTTGAACCCAAAGGTTCGTGTACTTTAACATTGTCAACTAATTCATTTTGAGAAGACAAAATTAAATCTAACACATTCCCACCTCTAGTTGGTTCCAAGACATGTTGAGTAAGGAAACAATCCTGTGTTAGAAGTAGAAACTGATGGTCGTCCCCTCCAGCACTCTCTAATGATTCCAATTGTATATGGCCATGGTTAAAATCACCCATTATAACACATTGTCCCTTGCTCACCTCCCTTATCGCCTTTTGTAATTTTACATCTTCCTCTTGTCCTATGTTAGGACTACGATAAACTACTCCTATTGTTAATGTTGAGTTCCTGGTAACTATGTTACACCAAATTGCTTCCACACTATCTGCTTCACTTTTCAGTGTAATTTCATATGCTTGGATAGATTCTTTAATACACAAAATTACTCCACCTCCCCTTCTTTCTCGTCTATCCTTCCTAAACATTACATAGCCTGTCAGTGCTAACTCAGCATCTACTATATCTTCATTTGCCCATGATTCTGTGATGCCTATTACATGAGGATCAATATCTGCTACCATAATGTCTAACTCACTTTTTTTATTTACTATGCTCCTGGCATTTAAGCATACACATTTAAGTTCATTGTCTGAAATTATTGGTGAACATTTCTTTGGATGTGTATTTGTAGTAGTACTCCTTTGAGTTTTCTCTGTCAGTTCCCCCTGCGCATCTAGTTTAAATAATTTATGGTACCTGTGCCCTCGTCGAAAACTCTGACAAACTCACACGCAAGAACTGCAGCGCCCTTCCCTGTCAGATGTAGTCCATCTCTCATGAAAAAGTCACCTCTTCCAACAAAGTTTAACCACATGTCTACAAAGCCTACTCCCTCCTCCATACATACCTTCTGTACCTGTGTGTTGATCGCCATCCTTCTACAGTTCCTATATTCCTCAGCCCTGCCTCCCATTATTGGTAATATCCCCGACAATACGATTTGCCCAACTCGTGCCTCTTTAAGTGTCTTGATCAACCTCCTGTACTTACCAACGATGGATGACGTTCCCTCCTTCTCTGCATTGTTCGTTCCCACATGCACGAGAACAGCACCTCCCGTGCCACCACCCATGACCTGTCCTGCCTTCTCTGCTATATCCTCTACTTTAGCCCCTGGTAGGCATACTGTTAAGTCATCTCCTCTATTTACAATTTTATCCATTTTCCTAATGATGGAATCCCCCATAAATACCCGGGCTTTCCTCGCTTTCCCCTGTGATACTACATCAGCAAAGCTCCTTTCCTGTTGCACACTACTAGTATGTCCCCTTTCTCTCATATCATCAACCTTTACTGTCTTACCACCTGGCAATCCCTCTCCACTCACCCGCTTACCTCTCTTTTGTTGCATTCTCTGCCTTCTGTCATCTTTCTTCTTCTTACCAGCTTTCTCCCTCACATTGCCACTGCTCTCCTTGTTCTCCTTGGTCTCACCATCTTGCTGATGCTAAATTTCAGGGTGCTAAATCTGACTATTTAGGACCGTTAGTTGTAACTCCAGAATTGGTAGCTAGGAAAATCAAGGCAATGAAGGATAACAAATCACCGGGAGTGGATGGGATTCCTCCAAAATTACTAATGGAAACAGTAGATCAAATCAGTATACCACTTACAAGAGTATTCAACTTGTCATTAAAAGAGGGAGTTGTTCCGTTTGAATGGAAAGAAGCAAACATCATACCATTATTTAAAAAGGGTTCGAGAAATAAGTCAGAGAATTACAGACCAGTGAGTTTAACGTCAGTGATTTGTAAATTATTAGAAAGGTTAATTAAAGACCATATGGTGGACTTCCTCGTTAAGCATAACTTATTAAATTCATCTCAACATGGATTCCTTAAAGCGAGGTCATGCTTAACAAATATGTTATGTTTTTTGGAAGAAATCACTAAGTGGATAGACGTGGGATCGCCAGTAGATATTATCTACTTAGATTTTCAGAAAGCTTTTGACAAAGTGCCACATCAAAGATTGCTACTTAAATTAAAAGCCCATGGTATCGGGGATAGCATAACTGACTGGATAGAACAATGGCTGACTGACAGAAGACAACGAGTTGTAGTAGATGGCGAAGTTTCAAATTGGAAATCGGTTTTGAGTGGGGTACCTCAAGGATCAGTATTAGGACCTATATTATTCTTAATTTATATCAATGACTTGGACGAAAGTATAACAAGTAACGTACTGAAATTTGCGGACGACACAAAACTGTTTAGAAAGGTTAATACTGATGGTGATAAACAACATTTACAAAACGATCTAGACAGATTAGTGAAATGGTCTGAGAAATGGCAGATGCTGTTCAATTTTGGGAAATGTAAATGCCTACATACAGGACATGGGAACTTGAATGTAAACTATAAAATGGGAGCTACTGTTCTTGGTACTACTGTAAAAGAAAAGGACTTAGGAGTTACAATAAGCGCTGATATGAAAGTTTCAGAGCAGTGTGGTATTGCAGCTTCAAAGGGTAATCAAATTCTTGGATTGATTAGAAGAAACATAACATACAAGGGAAAAAAGTTAATTATACCTCTTTATAAAGCAATAGTTAGACCTCATTTAGAATACTGTATACAAGCATGGAGACCATATCGTAAGAAGGATATAGATACGCTTGAACGCATACAAAGGAGAGCAACTAAAATGATTCCAGAACTTAGAGACCTTAGTTATGAAGAACGCCTGAAAGAATGTGGTTTAACAACTCTAGAGACAAGGAGGTTAAGAGGAGATCAGATTGAAGTTTTTAAGATATTGAATGGGTATGAAAATATTGATAGAAATATGTTTTTCTCACTCAAGAAGGATAGCAGAACTAGAGGACATGACGTAAAATTAGTAAAGGATCAATGTAGATTGGACATCAGGAAGCACTCGTTCTCACAGAGGACAATAAATGAATGGAACAAACTGTCTACAGATTGTGTAACTGCTAGCAGCGTGAATATGTTTAAAAACAAGGTTGACACATATATCAGGAGGGCGGGTTATAAGTAGGTGAACATTGTTGGACTCTCGATAAGCCAATGGCTTCCTTGTCCACTTGCCATCTGGGCCTTTCGCTTGGATGGCAAATCTTGTTAAATCTTGTTAAATCTCTGCTCTCCTCGGTCTCAAAAGGAGACCTCGGGTCGCGGCCTTCTCGAAACTAGATTTAACAAGATTTAACAAGATTTGCCATCCAAGCCAAAGGCCCAGATGGCAAGTGGACAAGGGAGCCATTGGCTTATCGAGAATCCAACAATGTTCATCTACTTATAACCGCCGAAAGTTATTCGGGAAATTCACCTACCAGCCACGTCGAGATTTGTGAACGTACGTCGAAGCGTTGATTTCAAAATGGTGTCTACTTCATTTAAACACATTTTGGCGGTCGGTATATGTGTTAGATTATATGTGGTTTAAACTATATAACATGATTTCAAGATAAATATTATTTTAAGATCAGAAAGCTTCATGTTTTGCCTCGGCTTCGGCCTTGTTGGGCGTGAACATAAGTCATAACTGTTTTAGCGTGCAGTTAAATAACTCCGCTTTACATAGAAAATCCGGCGTTCTAGCCATAAACCGTCTAGGACCCATGGAGAGTACTGGACAAAACAGGGGTCCCGTATGGTTCGGCCCATCACGGGTTCGGCCCACGCCGATGGATGGTTCGGCCTAGTCGATTCAGCCCACGCACACGGATGGTTCGGCCCACTTCACTGTCGCTATTGAATTCAGCGACGGTCGAAAATTATGTATTGGTAGTTGTTAATAAAGACAGAAATGTAGCGTATGACATTTCGCTAAAACACTTAAAACATTTCGCAATTACAACACTCAATAAGCAACATTTCGCGGAAACCAGCGAACGTAACAACGTATGACACTTCGCAACTACAACACTCATTTCGCTAACAGTTACAATTCGTTAGTCTTTTCGGGGTCCACGGAGCCCGCTGGCACTGGTTGCATACACGGATGGTTCGGCCCATGCGAGCGAAAACGCTTCACGGTTCACCGGTCGCGCCGTTGGATGGTTCGGCCCATGGGTCGAACCCGTTTTTGGGCCGAAACGTCCGACACCCCAAAAGGGTCCCGGTTCGGCAAATGCGAGCGAAAACGCTTCACGGTTCACCGGTCGCGCCGTTGGATGGTTCGGCTCATGGGTCGAACCCGTTTTGGGCCGAAACGTCCGACACCCCAAAAGAAGACCGTTCCTATCCCAAACACATCCATACAACGCCTAGCTAGCGTAAATAGGTCTCGGGTCAGTTTCACTGCGTCCGCCCCGCGTTTATCAATTTCGTTCGTTCCGGCTTCTAAAATTAACAGTTGACTGCAATGTTTTGCAAGTTTTTCAAACAAACCGTTGTCGACTAGTCTCACCCGACCCGAGAATTTAATTTGGGTGCGCACTGAGTTGAACTCGAAATGTACCCTCTCTTTTTTGCGAATGAACGTTTCTAACCGGATCAAGTACGTATAGCTGTGATCGGCTATCAACACAGGTGCCATAACTTACTTGGAATCCTTCCAGCTGTTGTCTGGCCATGATGTACCGTTTAGAATTTAAGCTGCTAAAGTCGAGTCGTTGGAATCGCTCGGTGTGTAAATAACAATTTTAACTGCGCTAACGATGTTATTTGCGTGATGTGGCGAAGAAAAGTGACTTAATTCCGTGGTCTCCTCTCCCCCTGCAACGATCGCCTGTGTGCGGCGGTGTACAATAGAATGCCCTGAAATGCCACCTGCTCGATTGGCGTGCCTGGGCCGCTGGACAATAGAATGCTCTGAAACGGTTTCGAAGGCACGTACTCCGCCATCTTTGTAAACAACCCGGCATATCTGGTATCGATGCAGAGCGTCACCTTCTCAGTGCACCGTGGTAGTACTGGTTCTGTAATATCTGTGGTAGATTTCCAGCATTTCGACCTAGAAGAGGCCCCGCATCGCTATGACTTGGGATGGTCGTCGGAGATTAGACGTGTTGCTATGACTTGGGATGGTCGTCGGGGACTAGACGTGTTGCTATGACTTGGGATACTAAATGCCATCACATAATTTAGATTGTGTTAGATTAATGTACGTTGTTTTGGGTGTTTTCACTTGCTACATTAAGCTTGAACGAAGCTGTTTTTGTGTTCAAAAGAACACTTTATTATCCAAAAATCATGACTTTTGTTTCGCATTAAGATAATGAATTAGCTAACTATGCTTACCTTTAGCTACGTTTTCCCACGAACCTCCCAAGTTGAACGAATATTTGGAGGGATTCTGGAAGGTCATGCGGAAGTAGACGCAGTCAGACCATTTTGGAGGCGTGATTTTCAACATCCCCTGAAGTCTGCAACTCCAAGTATTAGATGAAGGCTTCTTCATCCAGCGCACGTTGCTGGTGCTGTCCGGCAAACCGCCCACTTTGCCGCTCGTCAGGTCCACGCAGAACGCTTTGATTGCACGACCAGTCGATACTATAACATAACAATGTCTTGCAATTATCAATGTCACTATTTAAATATGACTATATGTATGTATGTATGTATGTATGTATGTATGTATGTATGTATGTATGTATGTATGCATGTATGTATGTATGTATGTATGTATGTATGTATGTATGTATGTATGCATGCATGCATGCACACGCACGCACGCACGCACACACATGTATATATAATATATATATATATATATATATATATATATATATATATATATATATATATATACGTACGTATATATATATATATTTACATATATATTTACACACACACACACACACACACACATATATATATATATATATATATATATATATATATATATATATATATGTATATAATTATATATATATATATATATATATATATATATATATATACGTATACATATATATATATATATATATATATATATATATATATATATATATATATATATATATATATATATATGACAAAAACAGAAAGCAGCAATCTAATAACGCCGAATTATCCTGTGACACGACGTTGAAACGTGCTGTTTATCACGAAGTCCAATCGGAGCCCTGAGGTTGTGTAATGTTCACGTTTGCATCGACATGCTTCAGTCGGCACTATAAAGATAAAGTCAATAATGGATGCATGCAAATCATATTAATAATGTTAAACTACATTAACATAACTTAGGTTAGGATTTATGAAGAGGACTCTGCGTGGCAGCGTATTCTAGTAAGGGTTTTTAAACGAGTGTTATCCTACTGATTCACACGAATCATGTCAAGAGCAATTGTGAAATATGGAAAACAATTCACGACAATTAACGGTGGTAGTAGTTTCTAGTTGTTTCCATCACTCGACAACGTTCTATTAACTGACTAGTCTGCATGTTGTGGTTACTACAATTGTATGGTGTTTCGAGGTCTCAATCAACTAGCCAGCCTTTTTCAGAACATTATTGCTAAGCCGACCCTTATATGCTGGCATTGAGGGTGGTCACTGCCAGGGTGCATGTCGTCCTCAGTGGTTCCTTTACGTCCTCGATTAAATGAGACGGGACCAGCCGAGGACAAAGGCAGCCACTGCAAGAGCTTGTGGCTCCTTGCACCACCCTGTCAAGTTTTGGTAGTGCAATGCCAATGGCAACGACAACTTCATGTCCCCAAAATCATGTACAACTGCCGGTTTCACGAAGCGTTGGCACCAGGAAGGAATTCGTAAATCACGTAAATCGGAACAATCACAGAAAATTCGCATAACGTTGCTAACAATTACATGTAACAACGAACTTATATTCTTCTGAGTTACATAATATATGTGAAAAATTCACATAGGTTCCTTCGTAATATCCCCACCCCCGGGGAATGTTGATATTTTTATTGCGCGAACAATCGCACATGGGCCCCAATGCAAGCCTACACAATTTTAGTCCCATACATGCGAAACTGACGGATATATGAGGGAACAGACAAACAGAGAGACAGACAGTCTGAAGAATCGGAGTGGACTAGAAAGCGGACAATAGAGTACGAAATAAGAACGGGTAGACATGCGGGATGAATCACACTACGCTGCGCTCTTGAGCAGTTTGGTGTCGAATGCATCACGTAGTCTGTAATGGGGGTATCACATGAAACACGGCCGTCGTGTGCAGGTTGTCAAATGTCTTGTCACTATTATATTATACCACGGGACACCCACAAAAGATACAATAAAGTAATTGCGTAATGCACAGTTTTGTCAGATTTTGAATATGAAAAAGAACCGACTGTTGGTATGCAAATGGTAGGTTAAAGGTGTTCT
>OY759263.1:22640853-22663353 GCA_963662155.1 Lamellibrachia columna | reverse complement strand
CGTGACCCCGATGTTCGAGATGCGTCGGGTTTTGCTCAATCATGTTTAATTGTGCAGTGTACGGCGGGTTAAATTATTTAGCTGGTGGATGCGTTCGTGAAACGTAGACACTGGTGACATAACACGTTTATAACTATCTCCATCGTACGAACAAATTACGACACTACAGTCAGAATTCTATCGGCTTCGTAATACCACCTTACAACGGTTTGGCTTTTCAACCCAGAAATCTGGACCGCCATACACCGATAGCAAACGAGCCAACCGCTCGCGCATGACGTTGTCACACTCGGCAGGTAATTGAAGCATCATTGATCGGTCGACGTTTCACCTCTACACTAGTAACAACTGCACCATCCGTCGAGAAGGTAAGACCATCGTCCAGCGTCCTCTTCCGACCATGCAGTCTGCCTTTCGCAATCACCCTTACCCTGGAACAGTGCCTGATTATTTCAATAGTTGAACTGTTAGGCTCGGTAAAGCCTCTATATTTATGCTGTGTAAACTGGTCATATCTCAGTCGCAACGTATCCACAGGACGAGATTGACCGGCTAAAACACGGCGACAATACGAAGTGATTATATTACTCTTCTTGTGGTGCTAACTTAGATTGTGGAACAAGTTGGCTGAGCCTAGTCTCGATTCACAACAGGTGATGTCTTTATATATTTTGCCAACGGCAAACCTGCAGCCATACGTCCGAGGCGAACTATGATCCTCGGCTTGATGCAATGGTGTCCGGCACGTCCTACCTCACAATCCACTGATGCACCAGCACTTTTGCACATGCATTTGCGGTCGCCGCCTCTCGGTGCATCTTTATGGAAAAATCTTTTTATCAGCCAGTCCATCTTTCGATCGCAATGAGCAACGTGTTGTTTCCTTCACACGCTGGATTGAGTGGATATGACTGAATCACCTGGTAGTCTTTCAAGCGACATTTTTGTATGCTTACCTTCGCTTATTGACGCATGATTTTGTCCACTTGGCGACATCCTTCTAATGCCTTACTACCGATATGAACCCTTGTGAGCGCCTTTGTGTTTCAGTGTAAACTGTCAAAAACTGTCCGCACACTCAATCAAGTCCGACATGAATTTGGTTGACAAGGCGCTGTGCTTCTGGCCCACTTCTCTAACGTCCGATCGTGCGACGCGAACCTCTGTCGGCGTATGCAGGGCGACAAACGTTTCGCGAATCCGTCGTGAAAATGGCCATGCATGCTCAGACTGACGAGGCTCGTATCCTCTGCCTTGGTCATGCAGACATCAGTCTCCTCAATGTCCTCACTTACTGTTCGTTTCCATGCGGGAGCCTAGCTCAATCCTGCAGCCTCCATCATCGGCAATATTTGAGTGTATAGTCTGCTGAACTTATTGAGAGCTCCCATGACGGTCTCGCGAAGGCCCTGCACTGTCCATCGAGCATCTTCCGCGCCCTTCACGCGTTCGAACCGGTTCGCAATGTTCGTTATTCTTCTTTTCGTTGACGATCGGCGCGATAATATTCCCGAAATTTTATCCGACGGCGCAGCTGAATTCATATTGAACTGTCACAGTCCGCGGTCCCGCGCGGAGTACGTCTGCAGTCAAGCATAACGCTACTAAAAAAGCAGGAGTTCCCGAGTGCGGATAAGCGTTACGCTACTGGCAAAGCAGGAGAGCCTATGTGCAGTCAAGCGTAAAGAAAGCGAGCAAATGCATTGGGATGAATTAATATGCTTCTGTTTTTATTGTCTCATCACTGTCCCATGGCAAAAATAATTATTGAACTTTATGTACCAGAAATTACTGTAGAATTACACTTATATAGCGTAACATGTTTATGTATGTATGTGTGTGTGTGTGTGTGTGTGTGTGTGTGTGTGTGTGTGTGTGTGTGTGTGTGTGTGTGTGTGTGTGTGTGTATATATATATAGACAGTACCGGTAAATATATATATATATATATATATATATATATATATATATATATATATATATATATATATATATATATATATATATAAACAGTACCGGTAAAAAGTCATTGGACCATGCAAGATATCAGGCATATTTTCACAATTTAATTCATTAAAACATACTAACTAATACAAAAGACCAACCAAATTTATTACATACTATTAAATAGTAACTGTAGATAATATTTATACAGTTCTCATCTAAAAAACACTAATATTTTGTACAGTGGCCCTTTGCAGCAATCAGTGCTGCACATCGCCTTGGCATCGTATGTACCAGGTTTTGGACAGTTTCCACTGGGATGGCCTGCCATGCAGCATGAAGTAGCTGCCACAGAGACTTCAGACTACCTGGCTTTCTTCTTTCTACCTTCCTGAAGAGGACTTCCCATAGATGTTCTATGGGATTCAAGTCTGGGCTCTGGGCCGGCCACTGCAGGATTTCGGTGTGAGAGCACTCGAGGAATGACATCACATTATTCGCTTTATGGCAAGGAGCATTGTCTTGCTGGAAGACAAATGCTTCACCCTCACCATAAAGCGAAGAAGCAGAAGGCAGCATATGGTTCCTCAGCACCCTGACATATTGATACTGCCGCATGATGCCTTCACACCGGTAGAGTTGGCCGACCCCTCGCCCAGACATGCACCCCCAGTCCATCAAGGAGCCCCTTCCGTGTTTTACTGTTGGGACAATGCACTGTGGGCTGTACCTCTCACCAACCCTCCTCCGCACAATAGCACGCTTCGCCCCACAGAAAAGTTGAAAGGCACTCTCATCTGACCACAGAATTGTTTCCCACTGCTGCACAGTCCAGTTCTTATGGATGCAAACTCTAGGTGACTCTTAATGTTAGCTGGCCGCAACAATGGCTTCTTCACCGCCACATAACCACAGAGTCCAGCCGAGTTAAGGCGCTTCCGGATCGTGGAGGACGACACTGTCACTCCCAGCTCTGCTTCCACTTTCTGTCGGAGCTGCGGGGACGTGAGGCAGCGATCGCTGAGGCTGTAGCGGACGAGTGCGCGATCCTGTCGCGCCGACGTCTTCTTCGGCCTTCCGCTACGTGCTCTGTCGGCCACTGAACCCGTCTCTGCCAGCCGCTTCTTGATGACATACACTGTTTTAACGTTCACCTTCAGTTGCCGGCTCACTTCTCGACAGCTGACACCCAGCTCCGTAAGAAATGTTGCCCTCGTCCGCAACTCAATGCTAGTTTTTTTTCTATAAGGCGGCATCACTGAAAATGAGAAAACATTTTTTATTTATTTTTTATTAAATTTGTATGCATATCTTATCTTAGAAATATAATAAATATCATTGTGGAATAATAAAAACATAATTTTTCACTACAAAATTAGCTCCAAGTGTATTGAAAAGGGGATTTATTCACTATTTTCCTAAATAAATATTGATAATTAATAATAATTAATTAATATTGACACACATCAATGCATTATACTAAATATTGCTCTGGTAATACAGCAAAATGCCCTATTATCTCTCACCTACAGCTTAGATAGTCAATTGTGCTTCAATAGTTCATTAATAGAAGATAACACGTGTATGTATATATATGTGTATGTATATATATATATATATATATATATATATATATATATATATATATATATATATATATATATATATATATATATATATATATATATATATATATATATATGTATATATATATATATATATATATATATATATATATATATATATATATATATATATATATATATATATATATATATGTATATATATATATATATATATATATATATATATATATATATATCGTAGCTTCTATTCACCAAAAGGACACGTGACCACCACACGCTCAATAAAAGGCGCTTTACTTTTAAATCAGTGAATTAAACATTGCATTTTAATTACCTTAACAACATACATTAAAAATGTTTAACTATATTATAGCTAAATAATTGAATTACTTTAATATGATTAATATAATTATTAATATATTGTAGCTTAATATAATTAAGCTACATTAAATATTAACGTTGTTTGTTAAACCATGCATGATAAACCATGTATGAAAATACATTTTAAGCGTTTTGACAGTGTGCTAAACACAGTGTGCTAATTGCCGAATAGCAATTTGTATTAGTCATTGGGACAGGTTGCTCGTTAAAAGAACTCAGAGCATATGTGACTATTGGAGCGTCTGGTAGTAGCTTATTTAATTTGTGGTCACCACATCTCATTCTGCCGAAATACGCTTTATATAACTCATTGCACCTATCGTGCAGCGTTGGTATGTTTATCATCTGCAGAATATCATCCTATGTAAAACCAGGAAATATATATTTTTTTCAGACACCGTTTTTGAATTATCTCGATGTTGTCTGTTTAGTGCCATGTCGGACAGGCGTATTCCACTACTGGTCTACCCACAGATACGTGAATTCTAACCAAATCATTTTGATTGATACCAGCACGTTTCAACCTATACATAAAATATACCCTTTTCGTTGGCTTTGAAATGATTTCATCTGTAAGTGTATTCCAACTAAATCAGATAACATAGTTACACCGGGCACTTTTTCCTGAGTAACTCGCTCTATATCAGTCACATTTATCTCAATATATATATATATATATATATATATAAGATTCAACGTGTGTTCTATCTTTACTGAAACAACCATTTCTTTTGTCTTACTCGTATTGATGCACATTTCATTGTTATTAGACGACAGCGCCGTAATGTTAGTTGAATCCTGTATGACCGATACTCTGGTTTGGTTGCATATTTTAAATACTGTGCTGTCATCAACATATTTTTTAATAGGGCCAGGTTTTCTTTGTTTGGTCCAGACAAAGTTCCCCGAGGAACGCCTCCATATTGGATGCCTAGTTCTGGTATAGCGTCCCGCATCTTGACACTCTACGCACAAGCTAGGAGAAACGCTGCCATCCATCTTAAATTTTTCAAATATATACTTCTAAAAAGTAATAATTTATTATCATGTAGTTTGTAACGTCGTCTCCTATGGTGGGCGTGGTCTAAAATGTTTTTATGTACACTGAAATTGTGCAGTTCATGGTTAAAAATGGGCTTCTACAATCATTTGATAACTTCGAGGGCGGCTTTCTGGCATGTATTTGCCGTTGGTGCCGTGACTGCTTCCTGCATGAGCGAATTCCACATTGGGATAGAACGAACACAGAACGAATGCTGCTAGTTCCATTATAACCAATTTACTTATCATTATATCGTGATAGATTAGATCAAAAGCTTTCCAGTAGTCCAGAAATAACACTCGCACAAAACGATCCGTTACAACGGTGGCTTCATACCATTTGTGGAACATTTCAACCAAAGTGTCACTAGTACAAGTTCCTGCGAGCCCTCCGAACTGACTATCATCGATATGGTGATATGGGCCTAATGTCGTTTTCCACTATGTCTCGTGGATATTTCTTTGGCAACGGAATGACTCTTGCTGTCTTCCATAGTTTGGGTAGTTCTCCTTCCATGTGTGAACTGTTAAACATAGCAGTGACCGGTGCCGCGAGAAAGTGTAATTAGTCTCTCAGTGCCCATAGTGGAATTTTTTCCGGTGCAGTGGTTTTCTAGGCATTCTCATACTATTATGTATAATTGTATGTGCGTGTGTGCGTGCGTGTGTGCGCGTATGTGCGTGCGTGAGGGTGTTAGTAAGCGCGTGCATACCTACAAACATGCGCACGACAACACAAATCTGTATAATATATACACACACACACACATATATATATATATATATATATATATATATATATATATATATATATATATATATGTATATATATATATATTCATATATATATATACATACATATATATATATATATATATATATATATATATATATATATATATATATACATATATATATTCATATATATATATATATATATATATATATATATATATTATATATATATATATATATATATATATATATATATATATATATATATATATATATATATATATATATTATATATATATATATATATATTATATATATATATATATATATATTATATATATATATATATATATATATATATATATATATATATATTCATATATATATATATATATATATAATTAAAAATATATACATATATATGTATATATATATATATATATATATATATATATATATATATGTGTGTGTGTGTGGGGGGGGTATTCATATTATAGCACATGTATATGTACAAAATAAATCTTATCTACCACTTATGTAGTTCACTGTTAAAATGTCGTCATAGCAAAACGAACAACCATTCACGAATTTATATACATGTGTTCCTACTCAGATGGAGAGGCTCAATTGGTATCATCCTAAGCGATGCTACTTCGCGTCGTTGCTGCTCACAACGGTGCTTACGTTCGTTACGATTCTACTTCACATGCAACTGAAGAATCGCAGCTTCCATCACAAGCCTTCCGTCTTCTCACGCATTGCTGGGGGCCGCTACAACGACACCTCACATAAGGAGGTATACAGCGACTTTTATGGTTATCCGGGTTCTATGGAACTTGAGCAATACGCCGAGTTCGAAAGGAGAAATCCGAACTTTGTGTTGAAGTTAGAGGGACATCCACAGTTTGTTAAACCGCCGGTTGATTACAAAGTGACCGTGTCTGTGGTATGCGGTATGACGTCCAGAGTACAATGTGACGCTGACACTGTAAGTGACGACAGAAAGAACACGCATAAGTATAACACTATCAAAGAAAGAGGAAACGCCGATGGTTGCCAAGCCGAAGGAGTATTCTTCAGCATCACCGAGCGTCATAGCGGAGACAGGCAGAGTACCGGCGGAAGTTCATTTCGGATCGTGAGTACTACGCCCGTATCGCGGCAAATGTGCACGTACGTCGACATGTTCGATGGAACGTACGCCGTTTGGTGTCCGCTGTCACTCGACGCTGCGTGCTCGAATATAAGCATTGCGCTTGACTTCTTCAACTTTTCTGCTTTCTCTGGACACCACAAACCCCTGCGCGACGATAAATGGCAACGGACAATCTGCCGGGAGCAGCAATCACAATGCAGCGCTGAAGAGACGGAGAAGACGTTGTTACGTCGAACGGACCTATCTGGGCTGCAGAACGAGACAGCTATGCGCAATGCGGTCACTTGGGTACGACAGAGAGGCGGATGGCTAGCGCGGCTGTCTTGGCAAAGATACCAGCCGTTTAAGATGAATCGAAAAACGTTGTGCGAACGCTTGAGGCACATGGGCCGATTGGTATTTGTCGGCGCGTCGCACATGCGTTATAAATCCGACCACTTAATCATCAAATGTTACTCGATGCCGCCCGATGTAGACCGCAAACATTCATCAGTTGCTGTCGATAACATAGACTTCATTCAACGACTATACGCCATCGAATTTAGGTCAATCCCGGCTGAACTCGCGAAGAGAAACCTATCGAATGGTGATTTAGTGTTTGTCCAAACGGGCGCCTTCGATATGTTCAGAGACGGTTTGCAGAAAGGCCTGGCGGTTGCCGTTCCAGTGTTCACGGGAGTGTTGCGCCAGATCCATGACATCAGCCGGAAGCGGGGATTCCGTGTGGTGTTTGTGACGTCACCGCCGTATCCGCGCAACGATTCGCGCTCGTCCAAGGGTAGTCGGAACAACTTTGCTTTGGCAGCGTTCAATGGCAGCATGAAGCGGGCGGCGGCCGGTATCGGAGTCCAGATCTTCGACGAATTCAGCGCTTTTTTAACGTATGAGGAGGAAACGATATGTGTATCGCATTACTTGTGTCGGTTAAACGGAGATTTGCGTCACGTCTCAGGAGAACTGGGGAAGACAGCCGCTGAACTAATGCTGGCATACGCGTCAGGATGAGACAGCGTCAGGATGAGGCAGCGTCATGGTATCCGTCAAAATAAACATGCGCGCAAGCGTGACTATTTATTTTAGCACTCGTGCCACAATTTACATTCATGTGCAGATTTTATCCATGTTTATTTTATTTTGGTCAGTTCCCAATGTATGTGAATAAGTGTATCGATGCACAATTGTGGAGAGTATTTGTGTTGAAGATTTTACTAGGATCACGATTTAACAATCATTTGTGTATGCTTTGGTAAGGCCCATCCTACCTTGGGGGTTCCGCGGGCATGTGCGACAATATTTATTCCCCACACTGTTTTTGCATCAGAGCAGAGTCGAATTCATTCTAATATTAGTATTTCATATGTATCTTGCAAAATTTAACAGGAGAACAAGGATTGTTTATATTTTCCTGACAACCTCTCTGACATGTCAGAAGTAGGCGATTAAAAACTGCACTAGGAACTATCCAGACATCTTTAAGAAGATTGCCATCCAAGGCGAATCATCAAGCTGCCAAGTGGTCAAGGAAGCCGGTGACCAATTGAGAACACAACGATTTTCATGTAAATGTAACCCGCCCTTCGGAGATATTTGTTAATTTTATTATTTTAGATAATTTGTTACATTGATTTGTTGTCCTCTGTGAGAATGAGCATTTTCTGACATAAGATCTACACAGATCCTTCACTGTTGTTACTTTGTGTCCTACTATTTTTACTAATTGAGAAAAACTACTTTATTAATATTTTCATACCCATTCAATATCTTAGAAAAAAACGTCATCATCTTAACCTCCTTGTCTCTAGGGTTGCCAGAACACATTCTATTAGGTGTTATTTATATCTACGTTCTCTCAGTTCTGGAATCATTTTAGTTGCTCTCCTCTGTATTCATTCTAGCGTGTATATATATATATATATATATATATATATATATATATATATATATATATATATATATATATATATATATATATATATATATATATATATATATATATATATATATATATATATATATAGTATATATAACATCATCATCTTAACCTCCTTGTCTCTAGGGTTGCCAGAACACATTCTATTAGGTGTTATTTATATCTACGTTCTCTCAGTTCTGGAATCATTTTAGTTGCTCTCCTCTGTATTCATTCTAGCGTGTGTATATATATATATATATATATATATATATATATATATTTATATACATATATATATATATATATATATATACATATATATATACATATATATATATACATATATATATATATATATACATATATATATATATATATATATATATATATATATATATATATATATATATATATATATATATATATATATATATATATATATATATATATACATACATATATATATATATATATATATATATATATATATATATATATATATATATATATATATATATATATATATATATATATATATATATATATATATATATATATATATATATATATATATATATATATATATATATATATATATATATATATATACGCTATAAATTTCCCCACTCAATAGTAATTTCCAGTTAGAAAACCTCCCCATCTATATTTACTTACCTACTTGGTATATTTGGTTTCATAGTCTCTTTCAGCCGGTGGCTAAAGACCTCAAATTCTTCTTGCTGAGATGTTCAGAGTAGAAGCTGATACGACTTCTTAGGGAAGTTTGTTCCAGCAATCGATGACATCTACATCCTTTCTATAGAAGGGGTTCCAAGCTGGTGATGCATATTCCAGCACTGGTCGTATCATTGTTTCATATAAAGTCTTTATTATCTTTTCCGATCTACTTTCGGAGCATCGTTTAATTAATCGTATGAATGCAACTTCTAAGATTTCTCCATTTAATGTGTATACATAGTTGAGGCTTTGTCTTATTTTGAAAACTACACATTTATTGGCACTTAAGTTTAACAGCCAAGTTTTTGCCCAAACGTGCATATAACAAATATAGTAATGGCCCTAGAAAATTGTGAGAACTCCACTTCTCACAATTTTCAATGATGAATTACCATTTCTTAGGACAACTCGCTGCCTTCTGTATGCTAGGAAATATCTGTTACAACATATTGTCTTTTGTCATTCAGCCATTTTTCTATGCAGTCGAATATGCCGTCCTCGGTATCATGATCTTTTAATTTAGGTAGTAGTCTTTAGTGTGACACTTTGTGTCGAAAGGTTTCTGAAAATCTAAGTAGATAATATCTACTGGTGACCCCTCAACTACCCAGTTAGTCAGTGCCGGTTTTACCATGATACAAGTGGTGCACTCTTACTAGCCCCCACACATAGTTGAATAAACGTAAAAGTCCACACTACGCGTCTCGATCTTCGCCTTTCACACACTCGGTAAGGGCTCCATGAAAAGTTCATTGCTAACTGAGGAGCCGGATTCCAAAACGCGCTCAGTTCATTTTTTACAAAAACAAAGATAACGATTGATCCCTGTCGCTCAACTGTTTATCTTCCTTGTTGACTTGATAGGTTTTCCAATCTGGGCTCAGTACATGTGTGCAGAGCCTGAAAAGTTGGCTACAAATCAATGAAAGGGTTCAAGCCTACGCCTTGAGGGCTACTACCATTCAGTTCACGTGTGAACACGTTGATGAATATATCGGTTTTGAAGGTGAGACACTACCCGCTGACTTGCCTCAAAGGCCCATGTTTCAATTCTCTTCACTAGCAGACTGTTAAGTTGATATACTGGTAACAAGAAAAGTCATCCAAAGATCAATTAATGTTTCAAACACCCATCACGATACCAGTATGGGGAAGGCGTATTTCCAAATGAGACCCCCTATTCTTGTCCAGTACACACCAATAGGAGAAGATGCTGGGCACTGGGTATTTTAAAAGTTTATTTTTGTTGAGCATAATTATCATGTTGATGATGTCAATAGGAATTCTCTTTCTAATAAAGCATTCAGTAACGTTCTATGGCATTTGACTCCAATATGTTACACCTGTTTCCTTAGGGGGTACGATTTCCCCTATTTGTGCATCTGGAAATCAAAAGAAGAGTGATGGGAATCATAAAAAAACTAACCCAATTAAGGCTGTCTCATTGAACACGTGATGAAAAGCTTTGAACCAATAAAAAAAATAAGTGTGCATATATTTAATGCATGCAACTAGAGCGTCTAACTGAAAACCCGATATTGGTAGGTAGAAATCGTACTTCAACCTTTACGTTTTTTCAGGAATGTGAAAAAAGGCAAAAATGTTCGGTAAGTAACATAAAATGTACGGTACCCATTTAGGTATTTCGCGATTAGAAAACCCTGCACCACTGGCGCTGACGTTAAGGCTGGTTAAGTTTTTGTGTGTCGCCGTGATTGACAGGCATTGGTGTTGGTAAGTTTAATTATGTAAAAAAATAAACATATGGAGTCTTATTGGAGGCAATGATAGTTTCACAAGAAATGTCTCATGCGGCCATTTTCAGAAATATGATGCAACGAAAACAGTCTGAGCGATAATATGTCCGTTTTAGTTGTGACTATACTGGTTGGGGCAAAATTCGGTATACTTAGTACAATATGCCGTTTTTAAACAAATCTGAAGAAACGTTTGATCGAGCGATTATAAATAAATAACTGTTATTTCATCGACCGAATGTAAACAACAGTCTACTTGGCGGATCTTGACTTGGTGCAGCAGCGATTTGAAATTGGTGAAGAGAATTTATAGAAAAGCGAATATCAAATAGAATAAGTATTACTATTGCATATATATTATACATAAACATATTGTAGACACATATTAGGGAACAGGTTTTGTTAATTATTAGTCAGAGGCAGTATTTTAGCGTAAGTTAGTTTCGGACTCTGTCAGGGAAGTCAGCGAGCGTTAATAGGGTTGTTTACCATTCGAAAATTGAGATAGCATAGTGAATAGTCAGTAACATTGGAATATTGGTTAGAATAAGTATTACTATTTTTTCCCGGATTCAAACTCAACGAGTGATAAAAGGGAGTTTGTTTACAGGTCGTGAATTCAAATGGTGCATCGAACTATCGTTTACATTGGTTAGCATATATATATATATATATATATATATATATATATATATATATATATATATATATATATATATATATAAGATAAAGCGATATATTTACTTAAATTACATACATAAGGTAACATCTGACATAGTGGTAGTAAACGTTTTCGGTAAAAAAGAATTAACAGCAGGATTTTAGCGTAAATTAGTACACACTGATTTCGTTGTTTTGTTACACAGTGTTCCCCGTATTCGCTAGGTGGCAGGCTTTTTTTTTTGCTCATGCTCGCATGAGCAAAAGACATAGTTAACATAGAAGACATAGTTAGCAAATATATTAGCCTAAAGTGTTCGTTTGAACACAAAAACAGCCTTATTCATGGCTAACGTAGCAAACTAATTAAAACTAAATTGTATGACGGCCCCGTGCAAACGGCAGTTAAAGGCCACAAGGCACTTAATTTGTGGCAGTTGCAGTAACTGGGTGGACTTCGTCAAGTCTGGGTGCGAGAAGTCCTGGGCTGAGGTCCAGGCAGATAGTTTTAGTTTTGAGTGTAGGGGATGTACGAAGATGAAGGAACTAAAGGTGAAGAGCTTAGGCTGCTCGTTGTGGCAATGGTGGGAAGGGAACAGGGGGTTTGTGCCAGTAGTTCCGGTGAGGGAACAGTAGATGATAAATTGGGGAAAGACACGAGAGATGCTAGAGAGAGCTCACCTCAGCCTGGGAGGTTGCTGCTTCATAGTTATTCATTGTAGTACCATTTAAAGCGACAGAACAAACGAAGCGACTGGGTTATCTGACTATGGAGCACGGTAATGTTGGGCTCATACAGATAGCATTTCACTGAGCCCATTGTACATGCATGGCAGGGTATGTTCTGTTCATAAATTGAAATAAAACATTTAAAAAAATTTGTATACTGATTTATGTATTGATTTAAATATTACCAATATTTTATGTTATTTTATCTTGATACTACAAATGTTGTACGACACGCCTATATGTCTTCCAGACAAGGTGAGGTTTGCAGTCATGTAGCTGTCCTCCTGTTCAAAGTGGAGATTGCTGTTAAGATGGGCATGACATAACGTGAACTCATTCAATTTGTACATGACATATGCCCGAACGCTGCCTATTTTACCTCTGTTCCGGAATTCCACGGCGAAGACACTGACAGTGACAGTGACCCAGAAAATTACCTATATCCTCAGTTAATGACGACATTTTTTGAAGAGGGAAACGAATCACTGACTGATAAAGAAATATATGTAAAGGGTAATTTCATTTTGTTCAATTATCAATGTTCTAGTAAGCAGTGCAACAAGTGCAACAATTTAGAGTTGGCAACAAGAAACCAAACTGTCAATCAACTTTAGTACAATCACCGCAAGGGCAGAATAACAGGCACTAAAGCGCATGATGTCCTAGTAAGAAGGGAAACAACATGTCCCGACAATTTGGTTAGACGGACTGTCGGTTATAGATTTTCTTCTTTCTTCTTCTAGAACTGCTATGCAATACGGTACAGATCATGACGCTGAAGCAAGAAACATGCATACAGTAAAACAAAAAAGACAACTTAAAAATTTCACCTGTCGACAGTCTGGTGTCTTGATAGATAATAAAAACCCATTTCTAGGAGCTTCAGCAGATGGCATTGGTTATTGTGAATGTTGTGGCAATGGAGTCCTAGAAATTAAATGTCCCTATACTAACATAAACCACACTGCACAAGAAGCTGCGACTAAGGACTCCAATTTTTTTCTCAGCCTTGATTTAATCCTAAAGTTTAGTCATATGTATTACATTGACATCCAACTCCAGATGTATATAAACAATGTAAACTACTGTGACGTTGTTGTATTCACTCAACCAAGTGAACCTTCTATACGTATTACCCAAGTGTTTTACAATGCAGCATTTTGTGAGCAGCTCTATACAACCAAGTGTTCCAAATAAAGTACACCAGTTTCATTATGTGTACAATCGCAGCCATGACAACCACTGCTGAAATTCCGATATATATCGTAACTATTTTCCACAGTCATCATAAAACGAATGCAATAAATGCAATGCCCTGAAAACCCAAGTACAGCAGTGTACACATACGACCATAACCTTAAGCATACCAGTATTCTAAGATAGTGGATACACTACGTAGTGACCACATATCTACCACGTTGTTCCCGGTTTCACCAAACTACCGCCTTCTTGTCACGTGGTAGTGACTTGGTGTGCTTGCTGCGTTTGGGTTGTTATTGCCATCTCAATGTGCGTGATGATGTACTGTATACAGAAGTTAATTTTATCGATATGCTGTATACAGAAGTTAATTTTATCGATATACTGTATACAGAAGTTAATTTTATCGATATATTGTATCGATTAGTTGTTATTATATTATCGTAGACAGGTCGAAACAACAACTGCATAAAAAGAAAAGGCTGTTTAACAGTACGAACAATCTTTCTTCATTCCGAACATACTAGCAAGAATAATTTCAACAAGTTCACAAGAGGGCACCACTGTGCACCACTGTATTTTCATTATCAACCTCGTGACGCCACCCTTCTGGAAACAGGTTTGGCACGTAGCGTGCACGATTAATGAGATAGTGAGACTGCATTAGCTGCCTACTTGTTTTGCAAGTGAAACAGTATTGATGGGTTGAACATTATAAACGACGTATGACTGTTGTCACAATGTTGAAACGAGCAAAGCAACACATAATTATCGGTACATATAATTATCCATTCTTCTTGATGACAGTTTGTAAATGGTGACGGTGGAACATACGTATTATGTTACATTTCAACCTTTCATGAAGGCAATAATTATAGCATCTCGTTTGTCCGTTACTTAGATTCGTGATTGCAGCATTCAATAAAAGGCATTGTTTTCTCGAAACCATCAATGAGACACTCTGCTAGTCAAACGGTTTTGTCACCATGTCTGGGGTTATTGTTTTTACCTTGACCCCTTCCCATTCGACCAACATCCTCTCCAGTTCAGGACAAAATATTTATATTGGCTTATACCAAATGCATCTGTACATGTATCTGCTAAGTGATATCCTTAAGGACAAACCACGCCAGTGCGCATGGTTTTTAAACGGCTAGTCTCTTATATGTTGAACGAGACTGGTCTGGAATGAATCTAATGAATGACATGAGATACTGCTTGAAGATAGAGAGTTCAACACTTCAGCTGTAGACGGAAAAAAACTGTTTCCAAATGTACTAGAAATGTATATAATTTAAAGAAATTGAGCATTGTGTTTGACGTATTTGTCCAGTGGGATATCTAAATGTTTGTGCTGCATATAATATATTATAGTTGGATCATATTTAGGGCCTATATTTGTTTCGGCCGTCTCACAAGGAATGTTGCTTTGCAAGCGTATTTCACATACCCGTCCCAAGCATTATTATTGTGCTCAACTTGCACCTTCGATTCCATAAACAGCTGGGAGCAGAGCGAACTACCTAGACTCTGATACTAGTGTTGTGGTATTCTTTTCTTACTAAATGTCCTTCGTCTTTCGCGGACTTGACGGCAAATCAGCGTGATTCCATATCATATACCTAAATTCATGTCCCTGGTGTACGGGTGTAATTAATGCTAGCAATGTTACTCTCCATAATTTATGAAGCTGTTGTTGGTACAGTACATGTTGGAAAAAAATAAAGCATGATAACCATTTTAAAGCAATATGAACAGTATATTTTCCTTTTGCGTGTGGTATTTTTGTTGACATTTTGCACAGTTAAATAATGTCTTCTAATGTTTTCCAAACACGTGTATTGCTTTGTTACTAGTTTATATGAATGCAAATTAAATTGTGAATAATTTTTTGGAGAGAGCATAGCTGAGTAGTAATAACGGGAACCTACATTTCACAATAGACATTGAGACGGTGGCACCATCTCACGGGGTCTGTAGTAACTAGGGTTTAACAAGATTTAACAAGATTTGCCATCCAAGCCAAAGGCCCAGATGGCAAGTGGACAAGGAAGCCATTGGCTTATCGAGAGTCCAACAATGTTCATCTACTTATAACCCGCCCTCCTGAGATATGTGTCAACCTTGTTTTTAAACATATTCACGCTGCTAGCAGTTACACAATCTGTAGACAATTTGTTCCATTCATTTATTGTCCTCTGTGAGAACGAGTGCTTCCTGATGTCCAATCTACATTGATCCTTTACTAATTTTACCTCATGTCCTCTAGTTCTGCTATCCTTCTTGAGTGAGAAAAACATATTTCTATCAATATTTTCATACCCATTCAATATCTTAAAAACTTCAATCTGATCTCCTCTTAACCTCCTTGTCTCTAGAGTTGTTAAACCACATTCTTTCAGGCGTTCTTCATAACTAAGGTCTCTCAGTTCTGGAATCATTTTAGTTGCTCTCCTTTGTATGCGTTCAAGCGTATCTATATCCTTCTTACGATATGGTCTCCATGCTTGTATACAGTATTCTAAATGAGGTCTAACTATTGCTTTATAAAGAGGTATAATTAACTTTTTTCCTTTGTATGTTATGTTTCTTCTAATCAATCCAAGAATTTGATTACCCTTTGAAGCTGCAATACCACACTGCTCTGAAACTTTCATATCAGCGCTTATTGTAACTCCTAAGTCCTTTTCTTTTACAGTAGTACCCAGCACAGTATCTCCCATTTTATAGTTTACATTCAAGTTCCCATGTCCTGTATGTAGACATTTACATTTCCCAAAATTGAACAACATCTGCCATTTTGTAAATGTTGTTTATCACCATCAGTATTAACCTTTCTAAACAGTTTTGTGTCATCCGCAAATTTCAGTACGTTACTTGTTATACTGTCGTCCAAGTCATTGATATAAATTAAGAATAATATAGGTCCTAATACTGATCCTTGAGGTACCCCACTCAAAACCGATTTCCAATTTGAAACTTCTCCATCTACTACAACTCGTTGTCTTCTGTCAGTCAGCCATTGTTCTATCCAGTCAGTTATGCTATCCCCGATACCATGGGCTTTTAATTTAAGTAGTAATCTTTGATGTGGCACTTTGTCAAAAGCTTTCTGAAAATCTAAGTAGATAATATCTACTGGCGATCCCACGTCTATCCACTTAGTGATTTCTTCCAAAAAACATAACATATTTGTTAAGCATGACCTCGCTTTAAGGAATCCATGTTGAGATGAATTTAATAATTTATGCTTAACGAGGAAGTCCACCATATGGTCTTTAATTAACCTTTCTAATAATTTACAAATCACTGACGTTAAACTCACTGGTCTGTAATTCTCTGACTTATTTCTCGAACCCTTTTTAAATAATGGTATGATGTTTGCTTCTTTCCATTCAAACGGAACAACTCCCTCTTTTAATGACAAGTTGAATACTCTTGCAAGTGGTATACTGATTTGTTCTAAGGTTTCCATTAGTAATTTTGGAGGAATCCCATCCACTCCCGGTGATTTGTTATCCTTCATTGCCTTTATTTTCTTAGCTACCAATTCTGGAGTTACAACTAACGGACCTAAATAGTCAGATTTAGCCCCCTGAAATTTAGCATCAGCAACTGGTAATGAACTAATATCTTCTTTGGTAAACACTGAACTGAAGTAACCATTTAGGTCTTCCGCCATTAAAAACCCCTGTGATATTATATTTCCAGCACTGTCTTCTAGAGGTCCAACCTTATCTTGTACGTTTTGTTTACTCCTGACATATGCATAAAAACTCTTGCTGTCATTTTTTATGCTACATGCTAATTTTTGCTCATAGCTTCTTTTAGATTGTCTGATTTCAGTTGTAGCTGCATTAAGTGCCTCTTTGTATTTTGCATAGTCTTCGCCCTTTCTGGTACGCCTATAAACCCTCCACATAGTTTGTTTTAGCATTATTTTTCTAATAGCCTCTTTTGACAAGTGTTTCTTTCTACACCGTTTTCCTTGTTTTTGGAAGGGAACAAATTTATCGATGATACTCTCAATTTCATATTTTAGAATATTCCAACATTCAATTGTGGTCTTATTCATCAGCATGTTATTCCAATCTAGCTTTGCTAAGTATTTTCTCATATCTTTGTAGTTACCTTTGTGGAAGTTTCTCTTGTACGTTTTCTTATTTTTACTTTCTGATTTTACATTGATGTCAAACTGTATTTGATTATGGTCACTATTACCCAATGGTTCAAATATTTTTACATTGTCCACTAATTCTTTTTGTGATGACAAAACTATATCTAATACATTTTCTCCCCTGGTTGGTTCTAGTACGTGCTGAGTAAGAAAGCTATCCTGGATTAAAAATAGAAATTGTTGGTCCTCAATCCCTGTGCTCTCTAGATAATTCCATTGTATGTGTCCATGGTTAAAATCTCCCATTATGATACATTCCCCTTTACTAACTTCCTTTATAGCGTTTTTTATTTTTGTGTTGTCCTCTTCGTTTATGTTTGGACTTCGGTAAACTAATCCAATAGTTAATTTTGAATTTCCTGAAACAATTTTGCACCAAACAGCTTCATCGCAATCTGCTTCCCTTTCTAGTTTTATTTCATAAGCCTGAATAGATTCTTTAACATATAAAATAACTTCCCCGCCCCTTCTTCCTATTCGATCTTTCCTAAACATTACATATCCTGTCAGTCCTAATTCAGCATCTGTTATATCTATGTTGGCCCATGATTCAGTTATACCAATTATGTGAGGGTCAATATCTTCTACCATAATGTTTAATTCGTTTTTCTTATTTACTATGCTCCTTGCATTTAAACATACGCATCTATAACCTTTTTCAGAGATGATTTTCGGATGATTTGATATTGGTTTATCTGTGCTAGTGGCCTCTTGTTCTGCTTGAGACACCTCTAGGTAACCCCCCTGCACTTCTAGTTTAAAGAATGTTTACTTCCAAAAATATTTGTCATTGTACCCAAGTCACTATCTACTGCTGCTGAAAGTTTGTCCGCGAATACTGCCGCCCCCTTTCCACTTAAATGAAGCCCATCCTTCATGTACATATCAGCCCTCCCAACAAAACTTCCCCGTAAATCCACAAATCCAACTTCCTCTTCCCTACATAGCTTCTGGACTAACATGTTAATTGCCATCCCCCGACAATTTCGATATTTGTGACCCCTCCTGCCCATTACAGGTAAAATCCCTGACAGAATTACCTGCTCAACCCGCGTCTGTTTTAGTGTTCTGACCAACTGCCTATATTTCCTAACTATGGCAGTTGTACCCTCCCTCTCTACGTTATTTGTCCCTACGTGTACTAAAACAGATCCACCCTTACCCGAGCCTACGATGTTTTTTACCCTCTCAGTTATCGCCTCTATTTTGGCTCCAGGCAAGCAGACCACCACATCATCTCCCTTGTTTAAGACTCTGTCGGTCTTCCTAACTATCGAATCCCCCACAAACACCCTGGCTCTCTTCCTCACCCCCTCTATCACTGCTGCAGAATAACTCTTCCGTTCGATCCCCTCCATCACATTCTGTCCTGACCCCTTCCCTCCTGTCTCCTTCGCTCCTGTCTCCCCCACTTCCCACTCCTTTGCTCTTGTCTCTCCCACTCCCCTCTCCTTCACTCCGGTTGTTTTCCCTCCCGTCTCCCCCACTCCCTTCTCCTTCCCTCCTGTCTCCCCTACTCCCCTCTCCTTCACTCCGGTTGTCTTCCCTCCTGTTCCTTTCCTTCCCGTCTCCCTACGACCTGTCACCTTCCCTCCTCTCAGCTTCCTCCCAGGCTGCGGTGAGCTCTCCCTAGCATCTCTTGTGTCTTTCCCTACTTTATCATCTACTGTTCCCCCACCGGAACTACTGGCACAACCCCCCTGTTCCCTTCCCACCATTGCCACAACGAGCAGCCTCAGCTCTTCCAACTCCACCTCTAGTTCCTTCATCTTCGTACATCCCCTACACTCAAAACTAAAACTATCTGCCTGGACCTCAGCCCAGGACTTCTCTCACCCAGACTTGACGAAGTCCACCCAGTTACTGCAACTGCCACAAATTAAGTGCCTTGTGGTCTTTAACTGCCGTTTGCACGGCGCCATCATACAATTTAATTTTAATTAGTTTGCTACGTTAGCCTTGAATAAGGCTGTTTTTGTGATCAAAATAACACTTTAGGCTAATATACTTGCTAACTGTGTCTTCTATTAACCTCGCATGAGAAAAAAACCCCTGCCACCTAGCGAATACGGAGAACACTGTGTAACAAAACAACGAAGTCAGTGTATACAAATTTACGTTAATTCCTTTTTACCGAAAACGTTTACTACCACTATGTCAGATATTACCTTATGTATGTAATTTAAGTAAATAAATCACTTTATCTTATATATATATATTAGCCAATGTAAACGATAGCTCGATGCACGGGTTGACCTGTAAACAAACTCCCTTTTATCGCTCGTTGAGTTTGAATCCGGGAAAAAATACTACCTCTGTTAACAAAAACGGTTTCTTAATATATGTCTACAAGAAGTTGGTGAACAATATATGTATAATACTAATACTTATTCTAACCAATATTCCAATGTTACTGACTATTCACTATGCTATCTCAATTTTCGAATAGTAAACAACCCTATTAACGCTCGCTGAATTCCCTGACAGAATCCGAAACTAACTTACTCTAAAATACTCCCTCTGACTAATAATTAACAAAACCTGTTTCCTAATATATGTCTACAATACGTTTGTGTATAATATATATGCAATAGTAATACTTATTCTATTTGATATACCGCGTTTTTCTGTAAATGATCTACACCAAATTCAAGTCGCTGCACCAAGTCCAAGTAGCCGGAAGTCAAGTCCAAGTAGCCGGAAGTCAAGAGGGTTATAATGCAATGTTGGTACCAACCGTACGTGGAGTGCGAAGACGTATTGCCATCAGTCTCCTATGTGTCAACTCTCATGCATAACCTGTGACACTCGCGGTTTTGCATTACGGTCACGGTCTTACGCCATCTCACGCATATCTTCTTTAGCAATGCCAATTTTGCAACAAAAGCTCCTTTTTACGAAAATGAGACACAATTTATTTGTGTGTGTCGCAAGCGAAGGCCTCAGTTAATGTTACCGGTAATATCCGTCTTTCACCGAATAACGTATGAAGCGCGGTCGGTGATTGGTCAATAGTTGAACATCTACCAATGATATTTTTTGTTGGAAAGCAGTGTAGGCACGTGTTGATAAGGGAAACAGAAAAAGAAATTGAATCGGATTGGCCTCCATCCTTTAAAAACCCAACAATTACGTATTTTTTTGGTGGGGAGATTCGCGATTCCATCTTCTTTGATCACAGTAATTTCAGTACACGACCGGACGTTCATCAGCTGTGCTATCTAGGCGACATATCACAAAATCGCACATATACAATATATGAATAACGATTTCCTTGTAAACTCATTGTGATTACCTACTAAACGTTTCGGCTGCCATCGGCAACTTTAACCAGAAATTCCTGAGAAAGTAATGTTGATAGCTGTATTTACACGAAAATCGTTATTCATACACATGGTGTTCCTAAATTACGTATTTTGAATCTAAATAAATAGCTAATATAGATAGAAGCTTCTAGTTTGTACCATCTTGTAGGCCACTTCAGCTAGTTTGTACTGATAGAGTTTTCTTTTAAGGTATCTATCCAGTGAGTAGAGTAACCTTGACAAACAAAATGGCGATCGTGCAAGAGAAGGTTCCATGTATATTAGTTATTTGTTAATTTACATTCACGATAGGTAAGATGCTTTAGGAACACCCGCACCAACTTGATGAACATATTCAAGATCACACACTGAACGTTTGTATGTAGCAGTGTCAGATAGTTCTGAAGGCGTTAGGCTTCCTCCTTGCCTCTACGCGTTCTCACATGTCGCCACTCCTCTGTGAAGTGTTATGTAACGCTGCAGCTATTGTGAACAACCTACTATGTCCACATATACGTAACGACAGTAGTTAATTTTAGAGCTGTACGAGCTGATGAATGGAGGAATGCGGAAGTAGAGTTTAATTGACCATGAAACGATACGTGGCCACTTCGAAGCTTGCACGGTAAACCTCTCCGCCCACCAGTGAAAGGCAACGAAGAGTACCAGGCGCGACGGCCACTCGTCCCGTTACACAACACGCATATATAAGTATGCTACCAATCACTGTGATGTTGATTCCCTCGGTTAAATTGTGACGCAACATAGATTATTTCGATTAATACATATGTTAATGAGATTAATTTTTAGCTTGCAAATATATCCGTTGTCTACTAACAATATATTATAAATGTGAGGAATATATACTCATGTTACTTTGATATTAGGGGGAAAAGGGTTGCTGCTATAAGTAACGCATTTCTACTTTCCCTTTACATTTGGAATGAGGGGGGAAAGGGTTGCTGCTATAAGTAATGCATTTCTACTTTCCCCCTTTACATTTGGAAATGTCTCAAGTTATTTTTTTTAATGTGTCTATGTTGTAAAATGTTCAATTAAAATATATAATTGAATTGAGGTTTACGAACAAACAGACACATTCGAAGTAGGAAAATATCATTCTACCAAACAAAGTGCATGCATGTCGTTCAGGATATCACATGCTTAGTGAAATTCTGGC
>OY759263.1:22549483-22638153 GCA_963662155.1 Lamellibrachia columna | reverse complement strand
GACTACCTAGTATAAATTGATTATAAACGGATTATAAACAAATACCAATTTACTTTCTAACATGGCGCCGTGCAAACGCCAAGTAAAGGCAAAACGTAATTTGATATGTTCTAGCTGCGACAGCTGGATAGACTATGCAAAGTCCGGGTGTGTAAATTCGTGGGCGGAGGTGCAGGCGGATGATTTCCATTTCGTGTGTAGGGGGTGTACTACAGTGAAATGTCTGCAGGAGCAGGTGATTGAGCTAAGGCGTATGATTTTGATGATGACAGAGCAGGGTGAGACAGAAGTGAACAGAGGTGGTGAGAATGATGAGAGCAGAGGTGGTGAGACCGAGGAGAGCAGAGGTGGTGAGACCGAGGAGAGCAGAGGTGGTGAGACCGAGGAGAGCAGAGGTGGTATGACCGAGGAGAACAAGGAGAGCAGTGGCAATGTGAGGGAGAAAGCTGGTAAGAAGAAGAAAGATGACAGAAGGCAAAGAATGCAACAAAAGAGAGGTAAACGGGTGAGTGGAGAGGGATTGCCAGGTGGTAAGACGGTAAAGGTTGATGATAGGAGAGAAAGGGGGCATACTAGTAGTGCGCAACAGGAAAGGAGCTTTGCCGATGTAGTATCACAGGGGAAAGCGAGGAAAGCCCGGGTATTTATGGGGGATTCCATCATTAGGAAAGTGGATAAAATTGTAAATAGAGGAGATGACATAACAGTATGCCTACCAGGGGCAAAAGTAGAGGATATAGCAGAGAAGGCAGGACAGGTCATGGGTGGTGGCACGGGAGGTGCTGTTCTCGTGCATGTGGGAACGAACAATGCAGATAAGGAGGGAACGTCAGCCATCATTGGTAAGTACAGGAGGTTGATCAAGACACTTAAAGAGGCAAGAGTTGGGCAGATCGTATTGTCGGGGATATTACCAACAATGGGAGGCAGGGGTGAGGAATATAGGAACTGTAGAAGGATGGCGATCAACACACAGGTACAGAAGGTATGTATGGAGGAGGGAGTAGGCTTCGTAGACATGTGGTTAAACTTTGTGGGAAGAGGTGACTTTTTCATGAGAGATGGACTTCATCTGACAGGGAAGGGCGCTGCAGTTCTTGCGTGTGAGTTTGTCAGAGTTGTCGACGAGGGCACAGGTACCATAGATTATTTAAACTAGATGCGCAGGGGGAACTGACAGAGAAAACTCAAAGGAGTACTACTACAAATACACATCCAAAGAAATGTTCACCAATAATTTCAGACAATGAACTTAAATGTGTATGCTTAAATGCCAGGAGCATAGTAAATAAAAAAAGTGAGTTAGACATTATGGTAGCAGATATTGATCCTCATGTAATAGGCATCACAGAATCATGGGCAAATGAAGATATAATAGATGCTGAGTTAGCACTGACAGGCTATGTAATGTTTAGGAAGGATAGACGAGAAAGAAGGGGAGGTGGAGTAATTTTGTATATTAAAGAATCTATCCAAGCATATGAAATTACACTGAAAAGTGAAGCAGATAGTGTGGAAGCAATTTGGTGTAACATAGTTACCAGGAACTCAACATTAACAATAGGAGTAGTTTATCGTAGTCCTAACATAGGACAAGAGGAAGATGTAAAATTACAAAAGGCGATAAGGGAGGTGAGCAAGGGAGAATGTGTTATAATGGGTGATTTTAACCATGGCCATATACAATGGGAATCATTAGAGAGTGCTGGAGGTGACGACCATCAGTTTCTACTTCTAACACAGGATTGTTTCCTTACTCAACATGTCTTGGAACCAACCAGAGGTGGGAATGTGTTAGATTTAATTTTGTCTTCTCAAAATGAATTAGTTGACAATGTTAAAGTACACGAACCTTTGGGTTCAAGTGACCATAACCAAATCCATTTTAATATAAAAGTAAAAACAGGGAATACATATAAAAAACAATGGAGGAGGAACTTCAACAAAGGCAGATATAAAGTGATGAGAACATATCTAGCAAATATAGATTGGAATAATTTGCTGAAGAACAAGACAGCAACAGAATGCTGGACTTGTTTAAAATATGAGATTGAGGGCATTATTGAGAAATTTATTCCATTAAGAAAACAAGGGAAAAGATCCAGGAAAAAACACCTGTCAAAAGAAGCTATTAGAAAAATTGCTCACAAACAGATGCTGTGGAAGGTCTATAAACACACTGGAAATGTAGAAGACTACACCAACTACAAAGAGGCACTTAACCTAGCTACTACTGAAATTAGAAAATCTAAAAGAACCTTTGAACAAAAATTGGCAGGTAATATTAAAAATGACAGCAAGAGTTTCTATGCTTATGTAAGGAGTAAACAGAAAGTTCGAGATAAGGTCGGACCACTGGAAAGCAACAGTGAAAACATAATTTCAGATGGGTTCCAAATGGCAGAGGTCCTGAATGAGTATTTCAGCTCAGTTTTTACCACAGAAGATATCAGCTCACTTCCAGTTCCATTGACTAAATTTGAGGGCAATACATCAGAATATTTAGGGCAGTTATTTGTAACTCCTGAAATGATAGCAAAGAAAATTAAGAAGATGAAAGATAATAAATCACCTGGAGTTGATGGGATACCACCAAAACTGCTAAAGGAAATTGTTGATCAAATTAGTACACCACTTGCAAACTTATTTAACTTGTCACTAGAAGAAGGAATAGTTCCTTCAGAATGGAAAGAAGCAAACATTACGCCGTTGTTTAAGAAGGGATCGAGGAAGAAGCCAGAAAATTACAGACCAGTGAGTTTAACATCAGTTGTATGTAAATTACTTGAAACATTAATTAGAGACCACATGGTGGAATTCCTCATAAAACATAAATTAATAAATACATCTCAACATGGATTCCTAAAAGCAAGGTCATGTCTAACCAATCTCTTATGTTTTTTAGAAGAAATTACAAAGTGGGTAGATCACGGGTCACCAGTGGATGTTGTCTACTTAGATTTTCAGAAAGCTTTCGATAAAGTGCCACATCAAAGATTGTTACTTAAACTAAAAGCCCATGGTATAGGCAATGATGTAATCAACTGGATAGAAAAGTGGCTTACACACAGAAGACAGAGAGTAATAGTAGATGGTAAGATTTCAAACTGGAAATCTGTTTTGAGTGGGGTACCACAGGGATCAGTGTTAGGCCCTATACTGTTTTTAATATATATAAATGATTTGGAGGATGACATATCTAGCAAAGTACTCAAATTTGCAGATGACACAAAAGTATTCAGAAGGGTTACTAATGATACAGATAAACAAAGTTTACAGGATGATCTAGACAAATTAGTTAAATGGTCAGAAAAATGGCAAATGTTATTCAATTTTGGGAAGTGTAAATGTATACACATAGGACATGGAAATATGGACGAGGAATATAAAATGGGGGATGCTGTACTAGGTAGAACCACACAAGAAAAGGATTTAGGAGTAACATTTAATGCTGACATGAAAGTTTCAGAGCAATGTGGGATTGCTGCTTCGAAAGGAAATCAAATTCTAGGCCTAATTAGGAGAACTATCACGTATAAGGAGAAACATCTAATTGTACCCCTGTACAAAGCAATAGTTAGACCACATTTGGAATATTGTATTCAAGCATGGAGGCCATATCGTAAAAAAGACATAGATAAGCTAGAAAGAATACAACGAAGAGCAACTAAGATGATTCCAGAATTAAGAGACCTTAGTTACGAAAGTCGCTTATTACAATGTGGTTTGACAACACTAGAGACCAGGAGACTAAGAGGAGACCAAATAGAAGTGTTTAAAATAGTGAACGGTTATGAGGATGTTGATAGGAATATGTTCTTCAAACTTAAAGAAGGCAGTAGAACCAGAGGACACAAAGCAGCATTAGTTAAGGAGCAGTGTAGGTTGGACATGAGAAAGTACTCATTCTCACAGAGGGTGATAAATGAATGGAACAAACTGCCAAACGATTGTGTTAATGCTAGTAGTGTGAATATGTTTAAAAATAGAATTGACAGATATCTGATAAGGGCGGGCTACACATAGATGAGAAAATTGTTGGACTCTCGATAAGCCAATGGCTTCCTTGTCCACTTGCCATCTGGAACTTGTTGTTCGAGATGGCAATCTTGTTAAATCTTGTTAAATCTTACATTTTTCAAATATATACTTCTAAAAAGTAATAATTTATTATCATGTAGTTTGTAACGTCGTCTCCTATGGTGGGCGTGGTCTAAAATGTTTTTATGTACACTGAAATTGTGCAGTTCATGGTTAAAAATGGGCTCCTACAATCACTTGATAACTTCGAGGGCGGCTTTCTGGCATGTATTTGCCGTTGGTGCCGTGACTGCTTCCCGCATGAGCGAATTCCACATTGGGATAGAACGAACACAGAACGAATGCTGCTAGTTCCATTATAACCAATTTACTGATCAGTATATCGTGATAGATTAGATCAAAAGCTTTCCAGTAGTCCAGAAATAACACTCGCACAAAACGATCCGTTACAACGGTGGCTTCATACCATTTGTGGAACATTTCAACCAAAGTGTCGCTAGTACAAGTTCCTGCGAGCCCTCCGAACTGACTATCATCGATATGGTGATGTGGGCCTAATGTCGTTTTCCACTGTGTCTCGTGGATATTTCTTTGGCAACGGAATGACTCTTGCTGTCTTCCATAGTTTGGGTAGTTCTCCTTCCATGTGTGAACTGTTACACATAGCAGTGACCGGTGCCGCGAGAAAGTGTAATTAGTCTCTCAGTGCCCATAGTGGAATTTTGTCCGGTGCAGTGGTTTTCTAGGCATTCTCATACTATTATGTATTGTATGTGCGTGTATGCGTGCGTGTGTGTGCGTATGTGCGCGCGTGAGGGTGTTAGTAAGCGCGTGCATACCTACAAACATGCGCACGACAACACAAATCTGTATAATATATACATATATATATATATATATATATATATATATATATATATATATATATATATATATATATATAAGTATATATATATTCATATATATATATATATATATATATATATGTATATATATATTCATATATATATATACATATATATATATATTCATATATATATATATATATATATATATATATATATATATATATATATATATATATATATATGTGTGTGTGTGGGGGGTATTCATATTATAGCACATGTATATGTACAAAATAAATCTTATCTACCACTTATGTAGTTCACTGTTAAAATGTCATCATAGCAAAACGAACAACCATTCACGAATTTATATACATGTGTTCCTACTCAGATGGAGAGGCTCAATTGGTATCATCCTAAGCGATGCTACTTCGCGTCGTTGCTGCTCACAACGGTGCTTATGTTCGTTACGATTCTACTTCACATGCAACTGAAGAATCGCAGCTTCCATCACAAGCCTTTCGTCTTCTCACGCATTGCTGGGGGCCGCTACAACGACACCTCACATAAGGAGGTATACAGCGACTTTTATGGTTATCCGGGTTCTATGGAACTTGAGCAATACGCCGAGTTCGAAAGGAGAAATCCGAACTTTGTGTTGAAGTTAGAGGGACATCCACAGTTTGTTAAACCGCCGGTTGATTACAAAGTGACCGTGTCTGTGGTATGCGGTATGACGCCCAGAGTACAATGTGACGCTGACACTGTAAGTGACGACAGAAAGAACACGCATAAGTATAACACTATCAAAGAAAGAGGAAACGCCGATGGTTGCCAAGCCGAAGGAGTATTCTTCAGCATCACCGAGCGCCATAGCGGAGACAGGCAGAGTACCGGCGGAAGTTCATTTCGGATCGTGAGTTCTACGCCCGTATCGCGGCAAATGTGCACGTACGTCGACATGTTCGATGGAACGTACGCCGTTTGGTGTCCGCTGTCACTCGACGCTGCGTGCTCGAATATAAGCATTGCGCTTGACTTCTTCAACTTTTCTGCTTTCTCTGGACACCACAAACCCCTGCGCGACGCTAAATGGCAACGGACAATCTGCCGGGAGCAGCAATCACAATGCAGCGCTGAAGAGACGGAGAAGACGTTGTTACGTCGAACGGACCTATCTGGGCTGCAGAACGAGACAGCTATGCGCAATGCGGTCACTTGGGTACGACAGAGAGGCGGATGGCTAGCGCGGCTGTCTTGGCAAAGATACCAGCCGTTTAAGATGAATCGAAAAACGTTGTGCGAACGCTTGAGGCACATGGGCCGATTGGTATTTGTCGGCGCGTCGCACATGCGTTATAAATCCGACCACTTAATCATCAAATGTTACTCGATGCCGCCCGATGTAGACCGCAAACATTCATCAGTTGTTGTCGATAACATAGACTTCATTCAACGACTATACGCCATCGAATTTAGGTCAATCCCGGCTGAACTCGCGAAGAGAAACCTATCGACTGGTGATTTAGTGTTTGTCCAAACGGGCGCCTTCGATATGTTCAGAGACGGTTTGCAGAAAGGCCTGGCGGTTGCCGTTCCAGTGTTCGCGGGAGTGTTGCGCCAGATCCGTGACGTCAGCCGAAAGCGGGGATTCCGTGTGGTGTTTGTGACGTCACCGCCGTATCCGCGCAACGACTCGCGCTCGTCCAAGGGTAGTCGGAACAACTTTGCTTTGGCAGCGTTCAATGGCAGCATGAAGCGGGCGGCGGCCGGTATCGGAGTCCAGATCTTCGACGAATTCAGCGCTTTTTTAGCGTATGAGGAGGAAACGATATGTGTATCGCATTACTTGTGTCGGTTAAACGGAGATTTGCGTCACGTCTCAGGAGAACTGGGGAAGACAGCCGCTGAACTAATGCTGGCATACGCGTCAGGATGAGACAGCGTCAGGATGAGGCAGCGTCATGGTATCCGTCAAAATAAACATGCGCGCATGCGTGACTATTTATTTTAGCACTCGTGCCACAATTTACATTCATGTGCAGATTTTATCCATGTTTATTTTATTTTGGTAAGTTCCCAATGTATGTGAATAAGTGTATCGATGCACAATTGTGGAGAGTATTTGTGTTGAAGATTTGACTAGGATCACGATTTAACAATCATTTGTGTATGCTTTGGTAAGGCCCATCCTGCCTTGGGGGTTCCGCGGGCATGTGCGACAATATTTATTCCCCACACTGTTTTTGCATCAGAGCAGAGTCGAATTCATTCTAATATTAGTATTTCATATGTATCTTGCAACATTTAACAGGAGAACAACGATTGTTTATATTTTCCTGACAACCTCTCTGACATGTCTGAAGATTGCCATCCAAGGCGAATCATCAAGCTGCCAAGTGGACAAGGAAGCCGGTGACCAATTGAGAACACAACGATTTTTCATGTAAATGTAACCCGCCCTTCGGAGATATTTGTTACTTTTATTATTTTAGATAATTTGTTACATTGATTTGTTGTCCTCTGTGAGAATGAGCATTTTCTGACATAAGATCTACACAGATCCTTCACTGTTGTTACTTTGTGTCCTACTATTTTTACTAATTGAGAAAAACTACTTTATTAATATTTTCATACCCATTCAATATATGAGAATAAAACGTCATCATCTTAACCTCCTTGTCTCTAGGGTTGCCAGAACACATTCTATTAGGTGTTATTTATATCTACGTTCTCTCAGTTCTGGAATCATTTTAGTTGCTCTCCTCTGTATTCATTCTAGCGTGTGTATATATATATATATATATATATATATATATATATATATATACATATACATATATATATATATATATATATATATATATATATACATATACATATATACATATATACATATACATATACATATACATATATATATATATATATATATATTTATATATATATATATATATATATATATATATATATATACGCTATAAATTTCCCCACTCAATAGTAATTTCCAGTTAGAAAACCTCCCCATCTATATTTACTTACCTACTTGGTATATTTGGTTTCATAGTCTCTTTCAGCCGGTGGCTAAAGACCTCAAATTCTTCTTGCTGAGATGTTCAGAGTAGAAGCTGATACGACTTCTTCGGGAAGTTTGTTCCAGCAATCGATGACATCTACATCCTTTCTATAGAAGGGGTTCCAAGCTGGTGATGCATATTCCAGCACTGGTCGTATCATTGTTTCATATAAAGTCTTTATTATCTTTTCCGATCTACTTTCGAAGCATCGTTTAATTAATCGTATGTATGCAACTTCTAAGATTTCTCCATTTAATGTGTATACATAGTTGAGGCTTTGTCTTATTTTGAAAACTACACATTTATTGGCACTTAAGTTTAACAGCCAAGTGTTTGCCCAAACGTGCATATAACAAATATAGTAATAGCCCTAGAAAATTGTGAGAACTCCACTTCTCACAATTTTCCATGATGAATTACCATTTCTTAGGACAACCCGCTGCCTTCTATATGCTAGGAAATATCTATTACAACATATTGTCTTTTGTCATTCAGCCATTTTTCTATGCAGTCGAATATGCCGTCCTCGGTATCATGATCTTTTAATTTAGGTAGTAGTCTTTAGTGTGACACTTTGTGTCGAAAGGTTTCTGAAAATCTAAGTAGATAATATCTACTGGTGACCCCTCAACTACCCAGTTAGTCAGTGCCGGTTTTACCATGATACAAGTGGTGCACTCTTACTAGCCCCCACACATAGTTGAATAAACGTAAAAGTCCGCACTACGCGTCTCGATCTTCGCCTTTCACACACTCGGTAAGGGCTCCATGAAAAGTTCATTGCTAACTGAGGAGCCGGATTCCAAAACACGCTCAGTTCATTTTTTACAAAAACAAAGATAACGATTGATCCCTGTCGCTCAACTGTTTATCTTCCTTGTTGACTTAAAGGTTTTTCCAATCTGGGCTCAGTACATGTGTGCAGAGCCTGAAAAGTTGGCTACAAATCAATGAAAGGGTTCAAGCCTACGCCTTGAGGGCTACTACCATTCAGTTCACGTGTGAACACGTTGATGAATATATCGGTTTTGAAGGTGAGACACTACCCGCTGACTTGCATCAAAGGCCCATGTTTCAATTCTCTTCACTAGCAGACTGTTAAGTTGATATACTGGTAACAAGAAAAGTCATCCAAAGATCAATTAATGTTTCAAACACCCATCACGATACCAGTATGGGGAAGGCGTATTTCCAAATGAGACCCCCTATTCTTGTCCAGTACACACCAATAGGAGAATATGCTGGGCACTGGGTATTTTAAAATTTATTTTTGTTGAGCATAATTATCATGTTGATGATGTCAATAGGAATTCTCTTTCTAATAAAGCATTCAGTAACGTTCTGTGGCATTTGACTCCAATATGTTACACCTGTTTCCTTAGGGGGTACGATTTCCCCTATTTCTGCATCTGGAAATCAAAAGAAGAGTGATGGGAATCATAAAAAAACTAACCCAATTAAGGCTGTCTCATTGAACACGTGATGAAAAGCTTTGAACCAATAAAAGAAAATAAGTGTGCATATATTTAATGCATGCAACTAGAGCGTCTAACTGAAAACCCGATATTGGTAGGTAGAAATCGTACTTCAACCTTTACGTTTTTCAGGAATGTGAAAAAAAGGCAAAAATGTTCGGTAAGTAACCCAAATGTACGGTACCCATTTAGGTATTTCGCGATTAGAAAACCCTGCACCACTGGCGCTGACGTTAAGGCTGGTTAAGTTTTTGTGTGTCGCCGTGATTGACAGGCATTGGTGTTGGTAAGTTTAATTATGTAAAAAATAAACATATGGAGTCTTATTGGAGGCAATGATAGTTTCACAAGAAATGTCTCATGCGGCCATTTTCAGAAATATGATGCAACGAAAACAGTCTGAGCGATAATATGTCCGTTTTAGTTGTGACTATACTGGTTGGGGCAAAATTCGGTATACTTAGTACACTATGCCGTTTTTAAACAAATCTGAAGAAACGTTTGCGCAGTTGATCGAGCGATTCTAAACAAATAACAGTTATTTCATCGATCGAATGTAAACAACAGTCTACTTGGCGGATCTTGACTTGGTGCAGCAGCAATTTGAAATTGGTGAAGAGAATTTATAGAAAAGCGAAAATCAAATAGAATAAGTATTACTATTGCATATATATTATACATAAACATATTGTAGACACATATTAGGGAACAGGTTTTGTTAGCTAGTAGTCAGAGGCAGTATTTTAGCGTAAGTTAGTTTCGGACTCTGTCAGGGAAGTCAGCGAGCGTTAATAGGGTTGTTTACCATTCGAAAATTGAGATAGCATAGTGAATAGTCAGGAACATTGGAATATTGGTTAGAATAAGTATTACTATTATACATATATTGTTCACAAACTTCTTGTAGACATATATTAAGAAACCGTTTTTGTTAACAGAGGTAGTATTTTTTCCCGGATTGAAACTCAACGAGTGATAAAAGGGAGTTTGTTTACAGGTCGTGAATTCAACTGGTGCATCGAACTATCGTTTACATTGGTTAGTATATATATATATATATATATATATATATATATATATATATATATATATATATATATATATATATATATATATATATATATATATATATATATATATATATATATATATATATATATATATATATATAAGATAAAGTGATATATTTACTTAAATAACATACATAAGGTAACATCTGACATAGTTTACATTGGTTAGTATATATATATATATATATATATATATATATATATATACTAACCAATGTAAACTATGTCAGATGTTACCTTATGTATGTAATTTTAAGTAAATATATCACAATATATATATATATATATATATATATATATATATATATATATATATATTATATATATATATATATATATATATATATATATATATATATATATATATATATATATATATATATATATATATATATATATATATATATATATAAGATAAAGTGATATATTTACTTAAATTACATACATAAGGTAATATCTGACATAGTGGTAGTAAACGTTTTCGGTAAAAAAAGAATTAACAGCAGGATTTTAGCGTAAATTAGTACACACTGATTTCGTTGTTTTGTTACACAGTGTTCTCCGTATTCGCTAGGTGGCAGGCTTTTTTTTGCTCATGCGAGCTTAATAGAAGACATAGTTAGCAAATATATTAGCCTAAAGTGTTCGTTTGAACGCAAAAACAGCCTTATTCATGGCTAACGTAGCAAACTAATTAAAACTAAACTGTATGATGGCCCCGTGCAAACGGCAGTTAAAGGCCACAAGGCACTTAATTTGTGGCAGTCGCAGTAACTGGGTGGACTTCGTCAAGCCTGGGTGCGAGAAGTCCTGGGCTGAGGTCCAGGCAGATAGTTTTAGTTTTTAGTGTAGGGGATGTACGAAGATGAAGGAACTAAAGATGGAGTTGGAAGAGCTGAGGCTGCTCGTTGTGGCAATGGTGGGAAGGGAACAGGGGGTTTGTGCCAGTAGTTCCGGTGGGGGAACAGTAGATGATAAATTGGGGAAAGACACGAGATATGCTAGGGAGAGCTCACCTCAGCCTGGGAGGAAGCTGAGAGGAGGGAAGGTGACAGGTCGTAGGGAGACAGGACGTAAGGAGACGGGAAGGAAAACAACGGGAGGGAAGACAACCGGAGTGAAGGAGAGGGGAGTAGGGGAGACAGGATGGGAGGAGAAGGGAGTAGGGGAGACAGGAGGGAAGGGGTCAGGACAGAATGTGACGGAAGGGATCGAAAGGAAGAGCTATTCTGCAGCAGTGATAGAGGGGGTGAGGAAGAGAGCGAGGGTTTTTGTGGGGGATTCGATAGTTAGGAAGAACGACAGAGTCTTAAACAAGGGAGATGATGTGGTGGTCTGCTTGCCTGGAGCCAAAATAGGGGCGATAACTGAGAGGGTAGAAACAATCGTATGTTCGGGTAAGGGTGGATCTGTTTTAGTACACGTAGGGACAAATAACGTAGAGAGGGAGGGTACAACTGCCATAGTTAGGAAATATAGGCAGTTGGGCAGAACACTAAAACAGACGCGGGTTGAGCAGGTAATACTGTCAGAGATCTTACTAGTAATGGGCAGGAGGGGTCACAAACATCGAAATTGCTGGGGGATGGCAATTAACATGTTAGTCCAGAAGCTATGTAGGGAAGAGGAAATTCGATTTGTGGATTTATGGGGAAGTTTTGTTGGGAGGACTGATATGTACATGAAGTATGGGCTTCATCTAAGTGGAAAGGGGCAGCAGTATTCGCGGACGAACTTTCAGCAGCAGTAGATAGTGGCATGGGTACAATGACAACTATTTTTGGTAGTAAACATTGTTTAAACAAGAAGTGCAGGGGGGTTACCTAGAGGTGTCTCAAGCAGAACAAGAGGCAACTAGTACAGACAAACCAATATCAAACCGTCCGAAAAACATCTGTGAAACAAGTTATAGATGCGTATGTTTACATGCAAGGAGCATAGTAAATGAGAAAAACGAATTAAACATTATGTTAGAAGATATTGACCCTCACATAATTGGTATAACTGAATCATGGGCCAACATAGACATAACAGATGCTGAATTAGGAATGGCAGTATACGCAATGTTTAGGAAAGATCGAATAGGAAGAAGGGGAGGGGGAGTTATTTTATATGTGAAAGAATCTATTCAGGCTTATAAAATAAAACTAGAAATCGAAGCAAGTTGCGATGAAGCTGTTTGGTGCAAAATTGTTTCAGAAAATTCAAAATTAACTATTGGATTAGTTTACCGAAGTCCAAACATAAACGAAGAGGACAACACAAAAATAAAAACCGCTAAAAATGAAGTTAGTAAAGGGGAATGTATCATAATGGGAGATTTTAACCATGGACACATACAATGGAATTCTCTAGAGAGCACAGGGAGTGAGGACCAACAATTTCTATTTTTATTCCAAGATATCTTTCTTACTCAGCTCGTGCTAGAACCAACCAGGGGAGAAAATGTATTAGACATAGTTTTGTCATCACAAAAAGAATTAGTGGACAATGTAAAAATACTTGAACCATTGGGTAACAGTGACCATAATCAAATACATTTTGACATCAATGTAAAATCAGAAAGTAAAAATAAGAAAACGTACAAGAGAAACTTCCACAAAGGTAACTACAAAGATATGAGAAAATACTTAGCAAAGCTAGATTGGAATAACATGCTGACGAATAAGACCGCAATTGAATATTGGAATATTCTACAATATGAAATTGAGAGTATCATCGATAAATTTGTTCCCTTCCAAAAACAAGGAAACGGTGTAGAAAGAAACACTTGTCAAAAGAGGCTATTAGAAAAATAGTGTTAAAATAAACTATGTGGAGGGTTTATAGGCGTACCAGAAAGGACACAACAAAGAGGCACTTAATGAAGCTACAACTGAAATCAGACAATCTAAAAGAAGCTATGAGCAAAAACTAGCATGTAACATAAAAAATTACAGCAAGAGTTTGTATGCATATGTCAGGAGTAAACAAAACGTACAAGACAAGGTTGGACCTCTAGAAGACAGTGCTGGAAATATAATATCACAGGTATTTTTAATGGCGGAAGACCTAAATGGTTACTTCAGTTCAGTGTTTACCAAAGAAGATATTAGTTCATTACCAGTTGCTGATGCTAAATTTCAGGAGGCTAAATCTGATTGTTTAGGACCGTTAGTTGTAACTCCAGAAATGGTAGCTAAGAATATAAAGGCAATGAAGGATAATAAATCACCGGGAGTGGATGGGATTCCTCCAAAATTACTAATGGAAACAGTAGAATAAATCAGTATACCACTTGCACGAGTATTCAACTTGTCATTAAAAGAGGGAGTTGTTCCGTTTGAGTGGAAAGAAGCAAACATCATACCATTATTTAAAAAGGGTTCGAGAAATAAGTCAGAGAATTACAGACCAGTGAGTTTAACGTCAATAATTTGTAAATTATTAGAAAGGTTAATTAAAGACCACATGGTGGACTTCCTCGTTAAGCATAAATTATTAAATTCATCTCATCATGGATTCCTTAAAGCGATGCCATGCTTAACAAATATGTTATGTTTTTTGGAAGAAATCACTAAGTGGATAGACGTGGGATCGCCAGTAGATATTATCTACTTAGATTTTCAGAAAGCTTTTGACAAAGTGCCACATCAAAGATTACTACTTAAATTAAAAGCCCATGGTATCGGGAATAGCATAACTGACTTGATAGAACAATGGCTGACTGACAGAAGACAACGAGTTGTAGTAGATGGAGAAGTTTCAGATTGGAAATCGGTTTTGAGTGGGGTACCTCAAGGATCAATATTAGGACCTATATTATTCTTAATTTATATCAATGACTTGGACGACAGTATAACAAGTAACATACTGAAATTTGCGGATGACACAAAACTGTTTAGAAAGGTTAATACTGATGGTGATAAACAACATTTACAAAACGATCTAGACAGATTATTGAAATGGTCTGAGAAATGGCAGATGTTGTTCAATTTTGGGAAATGTAAATGCCTACATACAGGCCATGGGAACTTGGATGTAAACTATAAAATGGGAGATACCGTTCTGGGTACTACTATAAAAGAAAAAGACTTAGGAGTTACAATAAGCGCTGATATGAAAGTTTCAGAGCAGTGTGGTATTGCAACTTCAAAGGGTAATCAAATTCTTGGAATGATTAGAAGAAACATAACATACAACGGAAAAAAGTTAATTAAACCTCTTTATAAAGCAATAGTTAGACCTCATTTAGAATACTGTATACAAGCATGGAGACCATATCGTAAGAAGGACAAGGAGGTTAAGAGGAGATCAGATTGAAGTTTTTAAGATATTGAATGGATATGAAAATATTGATAGAGATATGTTTTTCTCACTCAAGAAGGATAGCAGAACTAGAGGACATGAAGTAGAACTAGTAAAGGATCAATGTAGATTGGACATCAGGAAGCACTCGTTCTCACAGAGGACAATAAATGAATGGAACAAATTGTCTACAGGTTGTGTAACTTCTAGCAGCGTGAATATGTTTAAAAACGAGGTTGACACATATCTCAGGAGGGCGGGTTATAAGTAGATGAACATTGTTGGACTCTCGATAAGCTAATGGCTTCCTTGTCCACTTGCCATCTGGGCCTTTGGCTTGGATGGCAAATCTTGTTAAATTGTTACGAAAGATTTACGATTATGGAACGAAGAAAAGACGCCACAGACACAACACAAAATCCGTACCAATGCCAAGAATAGCATAACTGCCAAGCTGCAAAGCATTGCTTTGACCACGCGTGTAGATAATGGGGACAAAGCCTGTGATGTTTGTTGACCAGTTGATTAATTCAAGTAAAGCTATCCATGTGCGGTCTGTTTGTGTGTTGAGAACCTGGAAAATTGGCAGCGTTACCGGATAGAGTTGTGTGAAAATACCAGTCGATACGTTAGTTGTGGATATGAAATGTTTGTCAGCCATTGGGACTAACACACTCAAACTTCGCATTCTGAATGCCTACTACTGAAAGAGATGCAGGTTTGATTTTCTGCAATTCATATTACTTTTCTGAATCGCCCCAGGTCTTTCATTTGTAATCACAACCTTTGTATGTGTCGTTAAAACATGTTGGCGTACCTGTCAACTCTCACGAGTAAACCGTAAGACTCGCTGTTTTGCATAAGACGTCACGGTCTCTCACCAAAGGTCTGAAATCTCACGCATGTTTTCTTAATCTTTAGCAATGGAAATTATCGTACAAAATGTACCTTTTTTGCGAAAATGAGACACGTTATCTATGCGTGTTGCAATCTAAGGCACCAGTTGATTAGTTTACCGGTAATATCCGCCTTTAACTGAATGCGGCGCGGTCAGTGATTGATCAACAGCTGAGCATCAAACGATAACATTTCCAAACAGTATAGGCTCGTTTTGAAAAAGAGCTTTTCTTTACTTTTGGAATAAAAAATGCCTTCACAAGTCTCCAAATGCTCTTAAAATTCACTGAGGTCCATGGGCTAGGATGCTTCGGGGCCTGCGGTTCCTGGACCCTAGATGGGAAAATTTGTCACGCATAAAAACCCTCCAGGAGTTGACAGCTAGGTTGTAGTATGTGGATGATTGAGTCAAAATGTGTTTTTTGTTTTGTGTATTTTATAAGCTTTAATGTAATGTATTACGCATGGTATAATATTAAGTTTAAACTTGCAACAGTATCTATATGATTGTATGTAAATGGCTAACCACATGTCGACAATGAATAATACGTGTGTTCTTATCACAATATAGTAAGATTATAAGCAATTGAAGCTTTATCTAAAAATTTGACTTGTCGAAACGTGAAACAAATGGTGGAAAAACTGACAACAAAACCATAGTGATAATGGTAATCAGTGGCGTATCCAGGATCTCGCAAAGGGGGAGGCTAACGGGGGGCGAAATGGTGGCCACCCATGCTGTCATGCAGCGGCGCGACGGAAAAATACGGTTGTCACAGATCGGAAGTCGTGTGAGTTGTATAGAATCAGCTTGTTTACTTAAGCCACTTAGCGATGGTACTTAGCGAGTGAAAGTCGTGCTAGTGGCGCCGAATAGCGACCAATGACAAATCAAGATTTCGGAAAACATTTTATACAACGAATTAACTGATAAACGAAATGTTTTCATGGAAAACTCGATGTTTACCGATTGTGTTTATCCTTGTGCTAGCTCCTAATTATGGTGGAGAAGAAATATCTTGAGATATAGTAGCAATTATTGATTTGTGTAGGTGACAGCATAATGGTGAAGTAAATATGTTGACGTTCTCACCTTCGACAGTGGGTTGAGATAAAGGAAATTTGTAAAGTGCTTTTTCTGTTATACGTCTTGCACGAGATTGCCTAAATTATCATTATACAGATTTTGTGTAGGGTATTATTTGATTTTAATGTTTGATACTGGGGTGTTTTGGTGCAACTAAAACGTAACTTTTCACAAGTTAACTTGCAACCAAGCCTTTATGTGGTCTTCTTGAGTTGTGCATGCACTAAAATGATTGGTTGAATTATTGTGAGACGACAACTGTTATTGGTGATAGAGGAAATACAAAACAGCTGACGGATGTTTTGTTCAGACAATTGATATAAATCAGACATTTGAGTCGTTTGATTATTCACGAAGTAATCGCCTTGTGAATCGATATATTGTCTCCGAGATATGGAAATGTAAAGAAGTATTCGTTCGAACAGAATACATTCACCTAGTAAGGTAAAGTGAGTATACTAATGTCTCGTGTTAAGAGTTTCGACGTGCAAGGACTTTTATTGTCTGCGCATTATTCTTCATTCAAGATTCGACTATTTCGCCGTTATTTCATTACTTGTGCCGTGGATTATGCATCGGTGAACATTAATACACCGACTACCTCTTTAGAACTATTCGTTGGCGACGATTGAGTGCAAACAAGACGCGCTGAAGCCTCTTTGTGATTCCTCCATCGACACCCTACGCTCTATACTTGACTGCACTCGCCTGGCCACGCTTTTCGTTGCCTACACTCGCATGGCCACGCTCTACGCTTGACTGCACTCGCCTGGCCACGCTCTACTCTTGGCTGCACTCGTATGGACGACATGCTCTACGTTTGACAGCACTCGCGCCGCGGAACGTTTGATTGCATTCACTGTGACTAGATGGGCACCACCCTCGATGGCACCACCCTCGATGGCACCACCCTCGATGACACCACCCTCGATGGCACCACCCTCGCTGGCACCACCCTCGATGGCACCACCCTCGATGGCACCACCCTCGATGGCACCACCCTCGATGGCACCACCCTCGAGGGCACCACCCTCGAGGGCACCACCCTCGATGGCAACACCCTCATCATGCTAGAAGCGACAGTAGTAGTTACTATTGTAATGTACTATGTGACGCCAGAAAGTTGGACGTTGATAGATTGTAATTCTATTCATCATACTTGATTTGCGATTATTTACTATACTATTAATTTTGCTATTAAACGGGAAATTTATTACATATACCCCTCTTGTTGATTTATTTCGAATTGTACGAATATACACACACTGAACCATAACGAGCATGTTTTAAAACCAAAAACGGACCGTGGCCCAAGGGTCTCCTCCATAAATACGCCACTGATGGTAATAGTGTTCACTCACTGAAAATTAAAATGCTTTTCAACTATTTAACTATTTTGTCAACACACCAGTCACTTTAGTTCACGCAGGGTTGGGTTTTACCATAACAACTTTTTTTCCGGGACGGTTGGTAGAAACTCATAAAATGTGTTTTGTCTTCGGTTCTTGCCATTACTGGACGGCAAAAACCGGGGCGATTTACCGTGGTGAAAACCTTTTTTTACCACATGATGGCATTAAACTGTAAAATATTGCATGGAAACTGGAGCTGTGATGTCTACCAAACAATCGGTTATATGAATATGATGTGTGCCAAGTATAAAAATTGTATTAATTTTATGAAGGATTGCACAAAATCTATAAAATAATTTTTTTTCCGAACCCCTCTTTTTTAAACCCTGACTTGCAGTAACGTTGATTATAATATGCGCCAATAATGTATTACATTGGATGTGGTTGGTTTGCATTCGTGCAATTACGATACCTTGCGACATTAGCATATATGTGTCAACCTGTTTTGGTATCTACACTATGTAATCGCTACAACTGTGATCGTCAGAGGCTCTCACTGGGACCATTGGACATTCACACAACATGGGTCATAACAGGGAGGATCCTGCAAAAGATGGATTTGGCGGATACGATTATATTGCAATAGGTTCATTGCTTGCTGTCGTGTCACATTTGTTATGCTTTTTAACGAACCTGCAAATACGTCGTCCACTTTGACACAATGGCAACTCCCAAAAGACTTGAGGCGACTGTCTGTGACGTGTGTGTGTGTGTGTGTGTGTGTGTGTGTTTGTGTGTGTGTGTGTGTGTGTGTGTGTATATATATATATATATATATATATATATATATATACATATATATATATATATATATATATATATATATATATATATATATATATATATATATATATATATATATATATATATATATATATATATATATATATATATCTAACTGGCCTAAACAGGAATTGCGCGAATAGCTTAGGAGTTAGTACAGGGATGTACAGCTGAGAATCGATGAAAGATTACAAATCACTCGACGCATAGAGGTAAGGTTGCTGTTTCATAGTTATTCATTGTAGTACCATTTAAAGCGACAGAACAAACGAAGCGACCGGGTTATCTGAGTACGGAGCACGGTAATGTTGGGCTCATACACATAGCATTTCACTGAGCCCATTGTACATGCATGGCAGGGTATGTTCTGTTCATAAATTGAAATAAAACATTAAAAAAAATGTGTATACTGATTTATGTATTGATTTAAATATTACCAATATTTTATGTTATTTTATCTTGATACTACAAATGTTGTACGACACGCCTATATGTCTTCCAGACAAGGTGAGGTTTGCAGTCATGTAGCTGTCCTCCTGTTCAAAGTGGAGATTGCTGTTAAGATGGGCATGACATAACGTGAAATCCTTCAATTTGTACATGACATATGCCCGAACGCTGTTTACTTTACCTTTGTTCCAGAATTCCACGGCGAAGACACTGACAGTGACAGTGACCCAGAAAATTACCTTTATCCTCAGTTAATGACGACATTTTTTGAAGAGGGAAACTAATCACTGACTGATAAAGAAATATATGTAAAGGGTAATTTCATTTTGTTCAATTATCAATGTTCTAGTGAGCAGTGCAACAATTTAGAGTTGGCAACAAGAAACCAGACTGTCAATCAACTTTAGTACAATCACCGCAAGGGCAGAATAACAGGCACTAAAGCGCATGATGTCCTAGTAAGACGGGAAACAACATGTCCCGACAATTTGGTTAGACGGACTGTCGGTTATAGATTTTTCTTCTTCTAGAACTGCTATGCAATACGGTACAGATCATGACGCTGAAGTAAGAAACATGCATACAGTAAAACAAAAAAGACAACTTAAAAATTTCACCTGTCGACAGTCTGGTGTCTTGATAGATAATAAAAACCCATTTCTAGGAGCTTCAGCAGATGGCATTGGTTACTGTGAATGTTGTGGCAATGGAGTCCTAGAAATTAAATGTCCCTATACTAACATAAACCACACTGCACAAGAAGCTGCGACTAAGGACTCCAATTGTTTTCTCAGCCTTGATTTAATCCTAAAGTTTAGTCATAGGTATTACAATGAAATCCAACTCCAGATGTATATAAACAATGTAAACTACTGTGACGTTGTTGTATTCACTCAACCAAGTGAACCTTCTATACGTATTACCCAAGTGTATTACAATGCAGCATTTTGTGAGCAGCTCTATACAACCAAGTGTTCCAAATAAAGTACACCAGTTTCATTGTGTGTACAATCGCAGCCATGACAACCACTGCTGAAATTCCGATATATATCGTAACTATTTTCCACAGTCATCATAAAACGAATGCAATAAATGCAATGCCCTGAACACCCAAGTACAGCAGTGTACACATACGACCATAACCTTAAGCATACCAGTATTCTAAGATAGTGGATACACTACGTAGTGACCACATATCTACGACGTTGTTCCCGGTTTCACCAAACTACCGCCTTCTTGTTACGTGGTAGTTACTTGGTGTGCTTGCTGCGTTTGGGTTGTTATTGCCATCTCAATGTGCGTGATTTTGTACTGTATACAGAAGTTAATTTTATCGATATGCTGTATACAGAAGTTAATTTTATCGATATACTGTATACATAAGTTAATTTTATCGATATATTGTAGCGATTAGTTTTTATTATATTATCGTAGACAGGTCGAAACAACAACTGCATAAAAAGAAAAGGCTGTTTAAAAGTACGAATAATCTTTCTTCAATCCGAACATACTAGCAAGAATAATTTCAACAAGTTCACAAGAGGGCACCACTGTGCACCACTGTATTTTCATTATCAACCTCGTGACGCCACCCTTCTGGAAACAGGTTTGGCACGTAGCGTGCACGATTAATGAGATAGTGAGACTGCATTAGCTGCCTACTTGTTTTGCAAGTGAAACAGTATTGATGGGTTGAACATTATAAACGACTTATGACTGTTGTTACAATGTTGAAACGAGCAAAGCAACACATAATTATCGGTACATATAATTATCCTTTCTTCTTGATGACAGTTTGTAAATGGTGACGGTGGAACATACGTATTATGTTACATTTCAACCTTTCATGAAGGCAACAATTATAGCATCTCGTTTGTCCGTTACTTAGATTCGTGATTGCAGCATTCAATAAAAGGCATTGTTTTCTCGAAACCATCAATGAGACACTCTGCTAGTCAAACGGTTTTGTCACCATGTCTGGGGTTATTGTTTTTACCTTGACCCCTTCCCGTTCGACCAACATCCTCTCCAGTTCAGGACAACATATTTATATTGTCTTATACCAAATGCATCTGTACATGTATCTGCTAAGTGATATCCTTAAGGACACATCACGCCAGTGCGCATGGTTTTTAAACGGCTAGTCTCTTATATGTTGAACGGGACTGGTCTGGAATGAATCTAAAGAATGACATGAGATACTGCTTGAAGATAGAGAGTTCAACTCTTCAGATGCAGACGGAAAAAAACTGTTTCCAAATGTATTAGAAATGTACATAATTTTAAGAAATTGAGCATTGTGTTTGATGTATTTTTCCAGTGGGATATCTAAATGTTTGCGCTGCATGTAATATATTATAGTGGGATCATATGTAGGGCCTATATTTGTTTCGGCGGTCTCACAAGGAATGTTGCTTTGCAAGCGTATTTCACATATCCGTCCCAAGCATTATTGTTGTGCTCAACTTGCACCTTCGATTACATAAACAGCTGGGAGCAGATCGAACTACCTAGACTCTGATACTAGTGTTGTGGTATTCTTTTCTCACTAAATGTCCTTCGTCTTTCGCGGACTTGACGGCAAATCAGCATGATTCCATATCATATACCTAAATTCATGTCCCTGGTGTACGGGTGTAATTAAAGCTAGCAATGTTACTCTCCATAATTTATGAAGCTGTTGTTGGTACAGTACATGTTGGAAAAAATAAAGCATGATAACCATTTTAATGCAATATGAACAGTATATTTTCCTTTTGCGTGTGGTATTTTTGTTGACATTTTGCACAGTTAAATAATGTCTTCTAATGTTTTCCAAACACGTGTATTGCTTTGTTACTAGTTTATATGAATGCAAATTAAATTGTGAATAATTTTTTTGAGAGAGCGTAGCTGAGTAGTAATAACGGGAACCTACATTTCACAATAGACATTGAGACGTTGGCACCATCTCACGGGGTCTGTAGTAACTAGGGTTATAATGCATTGTTGGTACCAATCGTACGTGGAGTGCGAAGACGTATTTAACCAGATTTAACCAGATTTAACCAGATTTGCCATCCAAGCCAAAGGCCCAGATGGCAAGTGGACAAGGAAGCCATTGGCTTATCGAGAGTCCAACAATGTTCATCTACTTATAACCCGCCCTCCTGAGATATGTGTCAACCTTGTTTTTAAACATATTCACGCTGCTAGCAGTTACACAATCTGTAGACAATTTGTTCCATTCATTTATTGTCCTCTGTGAGAACGAGTGCTTCCTGATGTCCAATCTACATTGATCCTTTACTAATTTTACCTCATGTCCTCTAGTTCTGCTATCCTTCTTGAGTGAGAAAAACATATTTCTATCAATATTTTCATACCCATTCAATATCTTAAAAACTTCAATCTGATCTCCTCTTAACCTCCTTGTCTCTAGAGTTGTTAAACCACATTCTTTCAGGCGTTCTTCATAACTAAGGTCTCTCAGTTCTGGAATCATTTTAGTTGCTCTCCTTTGTATGCGTTCAAGCGTATCTATATCTTTCTTACGATATGGTCTCCATGCTTGTATACAGTATTCTAAATGAGGTCTAACTATTGCTTTATAAAGAGGTATAATTAACTTTTTTCCCTTGTATGTTATGTTTCTTCTAATCAATCCAAGAATTTGATTACCCTTTGAAGCTGCAATACCACACTGCTCTGAAACTTTCATATCAGCGCTAATTGTAACTCCTAAGTCCTTTTCTTTTACAGTAGTACCCAGAACAGTATCTCCCATTTTATAGTTTACATTCAAGTTCCTATGTCCTGTATGTAGGCATTTACATTTCCCAAAATTGAACAACATCTGCCATTTCTCAGACCATTTCACTAATCTGTCTAGATCGTTTTGTAAATGTTGTTTATCACCATCAGTATTAACCTTTCTAAACAGTTTTGTGTCATCCGCAAATTTCAGTACGTTACTTGTTATACTGTCGTCCAAGTCATTGATATAAATTAAGAATAATATAGGTCCTAATACTGATCCTTGAGGTACCCCACTCAAAACCGATTTCCAATTTGAAACTTCTCCATCTACTACAACTCGTTGTCTTCTGTCAGTCAGCCATTGTTCTATCCAGTCAGTTATGCTGTCCCCGATACCATGGGCTTTTAATTTAAGTAGTAATCTTTGATGTGGCACTTTGTCAAAAGCTTTCTGAAAATCTAAGTAGATAATATCTACTGGCGATCCCACGTCTATCCACTTAGTGATTTCTTCCAAAAAACATAATATATTTGTTAAGCATGACCTCGCTTTAAGGAATCCATGTTGAGATGAATTTAATAATTTATGCTTAACGAGGAATTCCACCTCCACCATCAGTCTCCTATTTGTCAACTCTCATGCATAACCTGTGACACTCGCGGTTTTGCATTACGGTCACGGTCTTACGCCATCTCACGCATATCTTCTTTAGCAATGCCAATTTTGCAACAAAAGCTCCTTTTTACGAAAATGAGACACAATTTATTTGTGTGTGTCGCAAGCGAAGGCCTCAGTTAATGTTACCGGTAATATCCGTCTTTCACCGAATAACGTATGAAGCGCGGTCGGTGATTGGTCAATAGTTGAACATCTACCAATGATATTTTTTGTTGGAAAGCAGTGTACGCACGTGTTGATAAGGGAAACAGAAAAAGAAATTGAATCGGATTGGCCGCCATCCTTTAAAAACCCAACAATTACGTATTTTTTTGGTGGGGAGATTCGCGATTCCATCTTCTTTGATCACAGTAATTTCAGTACACGACCGGACGTTCATCAGCTGTGCTATCTAGGCGACATATCACAAAATCGCACATATACAACATATGAATAACGATTTCCTTGTAAACTCATTGTGATTACCTACTAAACGTTTCGGCTGCCATCGGCAACTTTAACCAGAAATTCCTGAGAAAGTAATGTTGATAGCTGTATTTATACGAAAATCGTTATTCATACACATGGTGTTCCGGTGTTCCTAAATTACGTATTTTGAATTTAATAAAAAATAGCTAATATAGATAGAAGCTTCTAGTTTGTACCATCTTGTAGCCCAATTCAGCTAGTTTGTACTGATAGAGTTTTTTTTTAAGGTGTCTATCCAGTGAGTAGAGTAACCTTGACAAACAAAATGGCGATCAGGCAAGCGAAGGTTCCATGTATATTAGTTATTTATTAATTTACATACACGATAGGTAAGATACTTTAGGAACACCCGCACCAACTGGATGAACATATTCAAGATCACACATTGAACGTTTGTATGTAGCAGTGTCAGATAGTTCTGAAGGCGTTAGGCTTCCTCCTTGCCTCTACGCGTCCTCACATGTCGCCACTCCTCTGTGAAGTGTTAAGTAACGCTGCAGCTATTGTGAACAACCTATTATGTCCACATATACGTAACGACAGTAGTTAATTTTAGAGCTGTACGAGCTGCGGAATGATGGAGGAAGGTGGAAGTAGAGTTTGATTGACCATGAAACGATACGTGGCCACTTCGAAGCTTGCACGGTAAACCTCTCCGCCCACCAGTGAAAGGCAACGAAGAGCACCAGGCGCGACGGCCACTCGTCCCGTTACACAACACGCATAGACAAGTATGCTACCAATCACTGTGAAGTTGATTCACTCGGTTAAATTGTGACGCAACATAGATTATTTCGATTAATACATATGTTAATGAGATTAATTTTTAGCTTGCAAATATATCCGTTATCTACTAACAATATATTATAAATGTGAGGAATATATACTCATGTTACTTTGATATTAGAGGGAAAAGGGTTGCTGCTATAAGTAACGCATTTCTACTTCCCCCTTTACATTTGGACTGAGGGGGGAAAGGGTTGCTGCTATAAGTAATGCATTTCTACTTTCCCCCTTTACATTTGGAAATGTCTCAAGTTATTTTTTTAATGTGTCTATGTTGTAAAATGTTCAATTAAAATATATAATTGAATTGAGGTTCGAAGTAGGAAAATATCATTCTACCAAACAAAGTGCATGCATGTCGTTCAGGATATTACATGCTTAGTGAAATTCTGGCACATTCATTTCATGACAACACGATAACTTAAATGCGTGTCATCTTTGCCGACGGAGAATGATGTACACATGATGTCAGCTCTCAACTCCAACAGTGTCACATTTGAAGCCATATTTACCTGACCTATCAACAATAACCTAGCTACACATGATGTCAGCTCTCAACTCCAAGAGTGTCACATTTGAAGCCGCATTTAAATAACCTATCCACAATAACACAGCCACAAATGGGCGAACATCCCTTTATTAAATTAAGAAAATAAAGATTAGCGCATACACGTTAAAATAAATAGGCCATACGCAAAACTATAACACTAATTAGAGGCTTTTCTGGTAAATGTGTCCTTTTAATTTGTGTTGTTTGCGTAGTTCCTGATTTAAGTTATTTAGTAATGAAATTGTTTTAAGAGAAATGAATTCCCAAAACAATTTAAAACGTTATTTAAAGAACGCAATAAAAGCCCAATTAATCCAATGATTTAAAACAACCTTTATATAACATTGATACGATGTTTGAACTTTGTGCACGCGTACGTGTGTGTGTGTATATATATATATATATATATATATATATATATATATATATATATATATATATATATATATATATATATATATATATATATATATATATATATATATATATATATATATATATATATATATATATATATATATATATATATATATATATATATATATATATATATATATGCATATATACGTGTGTGTGTGTGTGTGTGTGTGTGTGAGTGAGTGAGTGAGTGTGTGTGTGTGTGTGTGTGTGTGTGTGTGTGTGTGTGTGTGTGTGTGTGTGTGTGTGTGTGTGTGTGTGTGTGTGTGTGTGTGTGTGTGTGTGTGTGTGTGTGTGTGTGTGTGTGTGTGTGTGTGTGTGTGTGTGCATGTGTGCACGTGTTCGAGACATTTAAAAACATCAACTTTAATTTGCTGAATTTGTGAAAGTAAGAGTGACGGCCTATGCTTGTTAGTAGAGGGGGTCTCAGTCAGTCGTTGTTATACGTCATTCTACTTAAGAACCGGGGGGGGGGGGCGACATATGTGTCGTTCTACTTACATAAAGGGTAACATTAGCCGGCTGTTAATATTTCAGTCTTTACGTTGACACTAGTTTCGATGTAGCCCTATATACGTGTTCTTTACCGTAACATTTGCTACGGACACAGTGGGGTTTAAGACCCCCCTCCATGGCCTGGGGGGAGGTCTTGATACCCCCTAAGACCCCGCTGGATCCGCGGCTGAACTATCACCAGAGCACACGGAACACTTACGTCTCTACGATTCCACTTGATTGGCGAAAGCCAAGTTAAAATTAGTGGCAAAGTTAATGGCACTTGCAAAGTTCCCTGTACACATTCAAGTACTACTCAATTTTGAGACAGGTAGTGATCGACCTGAAAGGTGTTACCTTTTCAAGTATACAACGATGTTACCTTTGGAGTGCTTAGCTTAGCAAACTGTCTCGGCGGGGAAATAGTAGGGCAAGCATGAAGCCGTTCAGCACACAATGTAAAAGTATGTTTGTGTGTGCGTGCGTGCGTGCGCGCGTGCGCGCGTGCGCGTGGGCTTGCGCGTGTGGTATATATAAATAAATATATATATATATATATATATATATATATATATATATATATATATATATATATATATATATAGGTTCCCACGTGTGTGTGTGTGTGTGTGTGTGTGTGTGTGTGTGTGTGTGTGTGTGTGTGTGTGTGTGTGTGTGTGTGTGTGTGTGTGTGTGGTATAAATATATATATATATATATATATATATATATATATACATACAATGGAGTCTCGTTAATCCGCACATTTTGGTTCCCAGTGATGTTGGCCGGATAAACGAATTATTCGGATTAATGAAACAATGTATCCAATTGCTCGGCTGATTTTCTAATCAGAGATCGACCGACCGGTTATCTGAATCAGAATACAGTGTTATACGTTATATGGTTCCCAAAACGGCGTGCGTAGCCGGAAACATGAAAAACCGGATTAATGGAGTAATTAACATGGTGTCGAGATGGTTCCCACACACAAAAACGTCCGGATCGCGGAACATCCGGATATATATATATATATATATATATATATATATATATATATATATATATATATATATATATATATATAGGATACTCTGATGAATCGATGAAACTAGCGCAATTTTATTTTTAAATCCGTTTAATTTATTTGAGATAAACCATAACATTTTATGACCCTTAAATTTGTGTTTTGTTATGAATCCTTACTTGTTTAAATTTCCCTTAATTATATGAAGTGACCGCTTGGGAAGCCCCATTACTTTATGAAATGATCCCTTAATTTATTGCGATGATCAGCTGGTTCATTTGTAATGACTAGTTACACTTTTTTATATGATCTCTTGAATTTATTGTGAAAACACACTTAATTTTTTAGATGATCCCTTAATTTGTTGAGACGATCAAGTTAGCTAGTAAACTTGTTCTTGCATACCTTTTGACGATCCTTTAACTTTTTTGAGAAGACCTATTCATTTTATGAGATGACCCCTTAATTTATAAAATTTTTATGAGACGACCACTATTGTTATGAGATGACCCCATAATGTTTTGAGATGATCAGCTGGTTTATTATTAAATGACCCCTTAATGGAGTAATTAACATGGTGTCGAGATGGTTCCCACACACAAAAACGTCCGGATCGCGGAACATCCGGATATATATATATATATATATATATATATATATATATATATATATATATATATATATATATATATATATATATATATATATATATATATATATATATATATATATATATATATATATATATATATATATAGGATACTCTGATGAATCGATGAAACTAGCGCAATTTTATTTTTAAATCCGTTTAATTTATTTGAGATAAACCATAACATTTTATGACCCTTAAATTTGTGTTTTGTTATGAATCCTTACTTGTTTAAATTTCCCTTAATTATATGAAGTGACCGCTTGGGAAGCCCCATTACTTTATAAAATGATCCCTTAATTTATTGCGATGATCAGCTGGTTCATTTGTAATGACTAGTTACACTTTTTTATATGATCTCTTGAATTTATTGTGAAAACACACTTAATTTTTTAGACGATCCCTTAATTTGTTGAGACGATCAAGTTAGCTAGTAAACTTGTTCTTGCATACCTTTTGACGATCCTTTAACTTTTTTGAGAAGACCTATTCATTTTATGAGATGACCCCTTAATTTATAAAATTTTTATGAGACGACCACTATTGTTATGAGATGACCCCATAATGTTTTGAGATGATCAGCTGGTTTATTATTAAATGACCCCTTAATGATCTCTTTTTAAATAATTCTTTAAATTGTTATTGATAAAATACTTTAATATTAACATTTTAGTTGACTGAAATTACCCTTAACTTAATTTTTTTAGATAACCTCTTAATTGTTTCAGCTGATCCCTTAATTTATTGTTTTTTGCGATTACCCTTGTTTCTAGTATAAAATCACATTGCATTTTGAGATTTCCCCCAGGTTGTTTGAGATGACCTCTTAATTTGATCAAATGATGATCCGGTATTTCTTTTTTAAGCATGTTTAATGATCCCTTAAATAATTGTTTGAGATTGATCCCTTAATTGAGTGTAGATTACCTTCTTCCTTACCACTCTGTCTGACTCGGTCCTATTGTTTGCCAACATGTAGTTACTGCCGTGCGTTACCTGGGAGGTTATATGAACGGCATTCCATATGTCCTCCCAGAAAACATGCGGCTCACTCGTTCTGATGTTCCTATGTTAATCATACGTTTGTAAACGTCTAGTGGGTGTTAACATGGCTAGCCGTTATAAGGGTGAACGCTAATATGTTGATGACGATGAGGAGGCGGAGCAGGATGATGAGGCTGAGGATGGCATTGGCTTCGTCCTCATAATCGTAATAATGATCATCCTCACTGTCATCATCATCATCATCATCATCATCAATATCATCACTAAAACCGCTTAATTATCTTCATCTGCTTCCTCATTATCATCATAACCATTTTTCACCATCATCATCACCGTTGTTATCATTATTATTATTATTATCGTCGTCTTAATCATCACCATCATTATCATCGTCGCTAAGATGACCCCTTAATTGTCACCATCATCATAATCATTTATCACCCTCATCATCACCTATTTCATCATCATTATTAACATCGTCATCATAATCATAATGATTATCATCATCATTTTTATTACATTACTGGTCGATTTATTACATTACCGGTCGATTATTACATTACCGTTCAATTTATTACATTACCAATCGATTATTACATTACCGGTCGATTATTACATTACTGGTTGTAACAATCGACTCAGTTCAACATTGTCAGATGCTGATGCAATTAATGCTTGCGCTCCAAAATGAACAATATAAATGTAACCATTATTTGTTTCGTACGTAATCTTCTTTGATTTGTGTTTTATCAGACAACAGGCGACATCCATTCTTATGTCGGAGATTAATTAGCTGTCCAGACATTTTGTTGCTTGCTTGTTGACCTTGTACACACATCTGCTGCTGAAACTGTCATTGCGATCACAAACATAACAACAACAACAATTTGCTTAACAAACGTTTTTATACATATTATGAAATGACAAGATATTTTAATAATTTTGTGCACATACACACACACGCACACACGCACACACGCACACACGCACACACGCACACACGCACACACGCACACACGCACACACGCACACACGCACACACGCACACACGCACACACGCACACACGCACACACGCGCACACGCGCACACACGCACGCAATGGTAGTACATTAATGTATATGGAAAATACAGCTAATGATGAACGTATAATCACGAAATTTGATCTCGACTCTTAGTTAGAGATATGCGTAATTATGGTCATAGTAAGTGTTTTTTTGTTATGCAACATATTGATGGAACAGCTTTGAAGTGTCAAGTTCGTACCAAGCGATAATCGGCAAACTTCCTGTGACCTTTGTGACCTTTATGTCAACAACACCGTACTGTGGTATGCCGGTATATTTGTATTGTTTTCACACGAGTTGTCAACAACCTGCAGCTGTCTATGCATCTAGAGAGACACCTGGCTTGGTCAAGTGTATTTAGTTAAAATATTATGAGTCTCTCTTTCTGTCACTCGTTTACAATAACTTCAATTAACCTTCTGAATCGAATCTATTCTCCGATGCCACTATATGTTATTTCCATCACTGTTCAACCAAACATCAGTATTCGTTTTCTCCCCAATTCCCAATGTAATGTCTATATTCAAAATGGTAACGACAGGAAGTAACATTGTGTTGTTGCGACTACTGTGGTTTGGTGTTCGACAACAACGTTTGCCAACACTGCATACGCTATGGTATAAGTTGGTAATGTAACATATCCAGTTGTCACTTGTTGGTCACGCACTTCTACTGCTTATGTCTGTCGTGTGGAAAAGAGTTACGTTTGTCAAAAGTGTAAACGCATAACGTACAACTGGAATACATGTTGTGGATATATGCATCTTGGAACCGTAGAATATTCCATGATATTAATTGACGTAATATTTCTTGAATTTATAATAACTATTAAAATGCGGATGTGGTTACCGGTGAAACCTGGCAGTGCCTGGCACCGTAATGGTCTATGTCCATGCTGTATCGGTCATGTGAGCAGACGTGTGGGTGTCTAGTGCCGTTGACCTTGCACGTTCGGATAGGCACGTCACGCAAGTGTCAGGGCTACCACGCTATTGGAAAAGATGCCAAGTGCTGTCACATATAGAGGACTATATGTAGTGTAGCACTAGAGACAAATTTCACCCGGCGGAACATAAAGGTAGGTTTCTTCATTTGTATTTTATTGAAGAACTAATCCGATAGTAATATCTTTAAGAGATTAACCAGAACTGTCAATGAGCAATGACTAATAGCGTCTAATACATATAATAATAATAATAATAATAAAAAAGGGCCCACATAAGGGGAAATCGTACGAAATCTGTGAAAAAGGTTGTAGCCATTTTAGCGGAGGTTCGAATGGTTGGGGAAAGAAGCCCACCCACGGCGCAAAAAGCTCTCCTCTGGGTGTTGCAATATTGTGATTTCTTGATTTGAATATGGTTTCATATATCGCCCGCAACCGATACATTTATTTAACTACTACTATCATATTAGCGTATTGTTTGTATTCACTTCTTTTGTCTCAGATTCACGTGGCCATTGTACACAGTCCCACTTTGGTAAGGATGATTTTTATAATTGTGAAGCTCAAATTATAATGTTAATAACTTACCTCGTGTTGTGCTTTTTGTTTTTGTTTTGCTTCTGTTTCAATAATATTGTAATGAACTGGATATGATCCCGGACTCAGGCAGGAAAGTCAGCGAACGAACATGGGGTTTGCTTGCAGTTAAAGAATTAAGTTAGTATAGTGATTTGTCAAAAAAGAGTGGACTATTGATTAGAATAAGTATTACTATCACACACATATTATTCATATACTTGTCTTAGATATATATTAAGAAACTATTTTTGTTAATAGTTAGTCAGAGGCAATATTTTTGAGTAAGCTATTCCCGGACTTAAATTCAGCGAGGGATAATAGGGATGGTCTATAGTTCGTGAATTAAGTCCATAGTTTATTCGCAAGGACAAAATCCTTAGAAACAGCATATAAGTTGAGTAGATAAAAAATAAATATATCAACTATTGACACATAATAAGAAACAGTTTTAGCTAAAACTAAATCACAGGCAGTATTTTAGAGTAATTTGGTCCCGTAAACTTGGTTTTGGTACATATCGACACATTTATTTTGCTGTATCAAACTATCTTTTACATTGTTGAATATATGTCATAGAAAGTGATACATTTACGTGAATTATATATATAGGGAAGCATCTGACATATCTGTAGTAAACGTTTTCGGAAAAAAGCAACAAACAACAAGACGTTAGCGTAAGTTGGTATACACTGAGTCTTATTGTTTTGTTTACATAGTGTTCTGCATATTCGCTTGGTGGCAATTATTTGGGCTCTAGTATATTATTGTCAAAATTAAATTAAAACCAATCTAAAATAATACACCCAAAAGTGTGCTATTGAACACAGAAAACAACATTTTTTAAGGCGTAATGGAGAGAACATTGTAAACAACATTAATCTAGCATAATCTAACACATTTTAAATAGTTAGCAAGTATATTATTTTCACAATTACATTAAAACCAAAATAATGCAGCCTAAAGTGTTCTTTTGAACACAGAAAACAGCCTTATTCAAGGCTAATATAGCAATATAACTAAATCTAGATTCTGTGATGGCGTCGTGCAGACGGCACGTAAAGGTCACCAGGCATTTAGTATGTGGGAGTTGTTGCAACTGGGTGTTCTTCGTCAAATCGGGGTGTGAGAAGTCCTGGGCTGAGGTTCAAAAGGATAGTTTTAGTTGTTAGTGTAAGGGATGTGCAAACACGAAGGGACTAGAGGTGGCGATGGAACAGCTGAGGCAGCTCGTTGTGTCATTGTTGGGAAGGGAAGAAATGGGTTGTGCTAGTGGTTCCGGTGTGTGGTTGGGTGGGTGGGTGGGTGGGTGGGTGGGTGGGTGGGTGGGAGGACGGTGGATAATAAAGTGGGGGGAGGCGATGAAAGAGATGACAGTGAGAGCTCACCTCAGTCTGGGAGGAGACTGAGAGGAGGAAATGTGACAGGGCGGAAGGAGACAGGGCGGAAGTCGACGGTAGGGAGGGCGACGGGACGTAAGGCGTCAGGAGCGAAGGTGTCAGGATGGAAAGTTGACATATTTATGAGCGAGAGTGAGATGGATAAATGACAGGACTGCAGGACAGACTATGACGGAAGGGAACCGACGCAATATCTAGTCTGTGGTAGCAGTAGAAGGGGTGACGAGGAAAGCGAGGGAGACTCGCTGGTTACGAAAACTAACAAAGCTCTAAGGGCCACGACGTGGTATTTTCCAAAAATAGAGGCTGTCACAGAAAATGTGGAGAAAACCATGGGTACTGGGCTAGGGAGATCTATTCTAGTAAACGTAGGCAAGCATAGCGCTGAGAGGAAGGATACAATTGTTATAGTTAAGAAATACAGGCAGTTAGCCTGAACACTAATGCAGACACGGGTTGATAATAGGAAGGAGGGGTCAGGGTTATCGAAATTGCCGGAGAATGGCAATTAATACTCTAGTTCAGCAGCTATGTAGGGAAGAGGAAGTTGGATTTGTGGATTTGTGGGGTTGTTTTGTTCGGACGGCTGACATGTTCATGAGGGATGGGCTTCATCTAGTAGAAATGGTGGAACAATCTACAATAGCATGGGTAGTATCAACAATATTTTTCTTAGCAAACATTGTTTAAGCTAGAAGATCAGGGGGTATTTAGAGGTGCCCCAAGCAGGACAAGAGGCCATTGGTACACACAAACTAGTAACAAAATATCCGGAAAACATTTCTGAAGCTGGTTTTAAATGCAAGGAGCATTGTAAATAGGAAAAACGAATTAAACATTACGGTAGAAGATACTGACCCTCACGTAATTGGTATAACCGAACCATGGGCCACTAAACACATATTATATGCTGAATTAGAACGGACAGGATACGTAATGTTTAGGAGAGATCGAATAGGAAGAAGGGGGGAGTTGAATTACATATTGAATAATCTATTCAGATAATGGAAATCTCAAGACAGCACTGGAGGTGAGGACCAACAATGTCTAGTTTTAATACAGGATAGCTTCCTTACCTTTATATAAATTATAACATGGGAGATACTGTTCTAGGTACAATTGTAAAAGGAAAGGACTTCGGAATAACAGTAAGTGCTGATACGAAAGTTTCATAACAGTGTGGTATTGTAGCTTCAAAGGGTAATCAAACACTTGGGTTGATTAGGAGAAATATAACATACAAGGTATAAAGCAATACTAATTTAGAATACTGTTTACAAGCGTGGAGACCATATCGTAAGAAGGATATAGATACCCTTGAACGCATACAGCAGAGAACAACTAAATTATTCCAGAACTGAGAAATGTGGTATAACCCAAGAGACAAGGAGGTTAAAAGGAGATCAGATTTAAGTTTTTAAAGATATTGAATGGGTATGAAAATATTGATAGAAATATATTTTTCTCACACAAGAAAGATATTAGAACTAGAGGGAATGAGGTAAAATTAGTAAAGGATCAGTGTAGATTGGATATCAGGAAGTACTCGTTCTCACAGAGGACAATAAATGAATGGAACAAATTGTCTACGGTCAACATCCTTGTCCACTTGCCATTTGGCTTGGATGGCAAATCTTATTAAATCTTGTTAAACCTACTCAACACGTGCTAAAACCAACCAGGGGATAGAATGTATTAGATAGTTTTGTCTTCACAAAATGATTATTGGACAATGTAAAAATGCATGAACCACTGTGTAACAGTGACCATAATCAAATACATTTTGACATCAAAGTAAAACCCGAAAGAACAAATAAAACAAATACAGCAGAAATGTTCACAAGGTTAAATATAAAGATATGAGGAAATATTTAGCAAAGCCAAATTGGAATAAAACTGAGGAAAAAGACTGCAGTTGAATGTTGTAGCATTATAAAATATGAAATTGCTAGTATCATTGAAAAATGTGTTCCCTTGAAAAATAAGCAATTAGAAAATATGCATAAAAGTAAACTATGTGGGGGTTTATAGGTATACCAGAAAGGATGAAGACTACAAAAATGACAAAGTGGCACTGAATACAACTAAGATTTAAATTACAAAATATAGAATGAAGATATGAAAAATAGCATATAACAAAATAAATACAGTGACAAAATGAGTGTTTATGCATGTGTGCACCAGCATATGTTAGGAGTAAACAAAAACGTACATGACACGATTGGACCACTAGAGGACAGTGCTGGAGATATGATATCACAAGGTTTTCTAAAGGCGGAAGGCGGATTCTTTAGTGTTTACCGGAGTGGATATTAGTTCGTTACCAGTTCCAGATATTAAATTTCTAGAGGCTAAATCAGACTACTTAGGGCAATTAATTGTAACTCCGGCAGAAAAGGTAGTTTAGAAAATAAAACAATAAAGAATAACATCAGTCATTTGTAAATTATTAGACAGGTTAATAAAAGACTATATATATATATATATATATATATATATATATATATATATATATATATATATATATATATATATATATATATATATATATATATATATATATATATATATATATATTTATATATATATATATATATATATATATATATATATATACATATATATATATATATATATATACATATATATATATATATATATATATATATATATATATATATATATATATATACATATATAAATATATATATATATATATATACATATATAAATATATATATATATATATATAATATATATATATATATATATATATATATATATATATATATATATATATATATGTATTAGACATCCCAAGACATCCCAAACCAAAAAGTTGTCTAAGTATGTAGGTTTACAATTTGCGGCCGGTCCATGCCATTTTCCTTAAAAAATGTCCTCTCCAGAACACCAACATCCCAAAGCTAAACAGTAATAATCGACTGGTGTATACACACTAATATAAATTTACCCATACACACACACACACACACATATATATATATATATATATATATATATATATATATATATATATATATATATATATATATATATATATATATATATATACCACACCCACAGAAATTAGGTACATCTCAAAAAGCCACGAGTGTGTACCCGACAAATAGGTTTTATTGACGGATACTGTGAAATCAACATAGCAAGACTGAAGAAGCATATATTTGTCCCATTATTTTAAATAATTTTTATTGTACGCTTTGCAATGCACACATAAAGGTGTAAGTAAAATTAAAACACGCAAAACGTGCGCAATTGTTAGCACTGTCCCACGACAGGCGAATGAGTAGCTACTCGCATTGAACAAACATCTAATTCCCAGTGGAGTGACGTTTTCGAGTGTTATTGACTCTAACATAGTTATGTGCCGTATGTAAGTCTCACCTAAGTGTTGTTTCTATTTTGCATTTCGCTCAAGGTCCATTCAGTAAACCGACTTGTCTGAATATATAATGTTGTCACTCGAAAATGGCGGTTTTATTGAAATAATCATTTCGCCTAGCCGACCTGCTTCACTGGTACTGACGGTCTTCACTACCAAAGTGCGTTTCATCTTTAATCAATATTTGCGAAGCTTTATTTTTAAGGAACACTGAAGGCAGTCGTTGTTGTGACAAACCCCACACCGCACTCTCTATACAGGGCTTTGGTTTTGTGATTTGGTTCTATTCGTTGGTATTGTCATACTGTTCCCTTACGCATGTTCCCATGCAGAGCAGTGCCGGGCGTGCTACTAATGTACTACTGCTGCCTTTACGACAGCAGAATCCCATATCGGTTGGAAATTAAATTAAATACATGATTTAAATAGTTGTACGTCTTTAGTGAAATAAATACATATATTTGTTTTACTAAAATATTTACTCTTAAATAATTAGTAGAAGTAGGGTTTTGATAATGTGATAACATTATAACATGGCAACGTGACATGATTACATTAAAAAGTGATAACGTGACAACGTAATTTCCTGAAAACGCTGGAAATGGTTCCATATGAATCGCTTCACATCGCCAATTCTACCAACAACATTGGACTAAAACACGTGATTAACAAAGGATACTTTTAAATAATTTAGTTGGATTGGATTTTGAGAGAAATGTAAAATCTTACCGCCTACACATTTTGTTTTGTGATGTACACTAAACAATCCAAATGTTTACTTATTGTTGAATATGAAACATTTGGTGTCTAAATTGTTATAAAGGTGCACAGACAAAAGGCTTACTTAACAAGTGCTGCAATCAGACATCGTCACACGTTGTCTTGTCGGTAGGTATCTTCGCCGGAGATGAGTGCATTTCTGCAGGTTAACTCGATAAAAAGGGCAGATGAAATGTTGCACAGGTTCATACTGCGACTTTGACTTCTAATTATTCTAAGCGTACATTTCTACGTAAAGTATGAAAACCTGGCTTCTGAGGTTCTTGTCCTTTTTTCTCTTGTCTGTTGTTTTTCTCTACTTGTTTTCCGTGACCTTTTTCGAGGCCCATGGCGGATAGCTGCACCTTTTAAGGGCTCCTTTTAAGTATTCTGCATCTTCATTCTTGTCCTCTTCCTCAGAAGTTATCGTCTTACTCCTGTTCATATAGGTTCTAGCTACGCCTATCGTCTCGTGCCTGAGATGGTGGGACGTGAAGGTCAGATACTGGTCAGTGTGGGTCTTCTTTCTGTACACTGTGGACGTCACATTGCCATCGTCCTTTTTGGTAAATTTTGTATAACGGAATGCTGTTGTTTTCTTGCATCCTCTCTTGTGAATATTGTGCTACTGGTGGTACCGACCGCGTTCATATGTTGTTGCAATTCTTCTGCGTTGCCTGTGTGTACTAGTCAAATAACATCATCAACATACCACTTCTAGTTCCTTGGCTTGCACTCGTCTGGGAACGTAGCAACGAATTTCGCTACAAGTTCTCCAAGTACACGTTCACAACAATATGGGACACTGGACAGCCCATGACTACACTAAACTTCTGCTTGTAAATGTCTCCGCGAAATCTGAAGTACGTAGGGTCAAGCGCATAAACAACTCCATGATGTTGCATACTTTGAGGTTGGCTCTTCTCCCTGATCACATCACACGTTTCCTTAATATATGTTTTCGTGAACAGTGACACAACATCGTATCACACAAACGATTATCCATATTTCACTTTTAGTCCTGTCATTTCCTTCACCAGTTCTTGTGAATTCTCAGTGTGTTGTTCTGTTTTTCCCAGTAGTGATTGTAGTATATTAGCCAAGTCTCTGGTCACTCTGTATGCTATTGTCTGTGTGTAGCAAACTTGAGTGGGACAACCTATTTGTAGATCTCTGGGAGCCATACTTTCGTGGTACCTTTTCTAGGGTTGGATATAAGTACCAATACTGGTCTTGTGTGATCTTTCCCTCCTTCCCCAGTGTCGTAAACACTCTGATCAGTGCCTTATATTTCTTGGTCGGATCCTTCTTCAGTTTTTCATATGTTGATTTGTTACTTAGCAGCTTAGTCATTTCTCTTGATATTCTTCCGTCTCCGTAATAAATGTTGCCTCTCCCTGCAGGGAGTATGATGATGGACTTCTCCTTCTGCAACTCCTTCAGCGTGTTTCTTCCTTGTACGGGTAGATTTGGTTTTGGGGCTCTCGGAGACTCTAGAAACCCTGCAAAGTCTGCCCAAAGCTTGTATTTTTGTTCTTGTGGTAAGCTCCGTGTTGTTTGCTCTGCCGCTATTACGAATTCTTCGACCGGAACTTTGTCCGGTGTCACTGCGTATTTCAGCCATTTTAGGTAGTACCGTATTCTGATCGTCTGATGGTTTATGCTTCGATAGATTGATCACCCACCTCTTTTACTATGGTCACGTCAGGTCGGCTTCGTTATTGTTCTTCGTTTTGCTTGCGAGCGCAGACTTTTTGTTGATGCCACCATTTCGTTTTCTCGCGTGTACTCTCGTTCACGTCCGATATGCGTCGCGTGACGTACTAATGAATTACTACTTCATTAATACTGACAAAGACACCTTGGTAAGACTAGGTTGGAATATGTTAGAATAATTATTTCAACATGGAAACGATCTATCCTGAGAAATGTTCTCTATCTTCAAATCAAACTACCGAAAACCGTACCAGAACAATAGTGCCATACAACGGACAGAACCATGCAAATGTGGCATATTTGTAAAGGGATCAATATTATTGTATTGTTGATGTTTTCTATGTGCCTAATGGCTTAATGATTGTCTCAAAACAAAACAAGCCATACTATCGTTTCGGTGGTTTTGCTAATAAGCAAAGTTGTGTTTGTAAAGAATTGAGAAATCTAGTCCATTTCTCTTTTTTCAGGGACACCTAACGCCCACGGTTAGACCTGCGTTGAATGCTGTAAGGAGGGAAACACCCATCGAAAGACGCATACGGCCTTAACATAACCATGACGTCAACTTTTCTAGTAAGGGAATTAAACATAAATCTGGCCACATTCTCTATGTGGACATTAATTTGCTTTGGCGACACATTCTGGTTGGTTCAGGAATAGCGATACTCGTGAACTGTTTCTACAAACACAATCCATGGTTGAGCTATCTTAACATTTAAATGCATGGTTCTATCCAACTTAAAATGCACCACATCATTACATAACACTGGGACTATTACTACTACTACTACTGCTACTGCTGCTGCTGCTGCTGCTCCTGCTGGTGCTGCTGGTGCTGTTCCTGCTTCTCCTGCTGGTGGTGTTCCTGCTGCTCCTGCTGGTGCTGCTCCTGCTGCTCCTGCTGGTGCTGTTCCTGCTGCTCCTGCTGGTGCTGTTCCTGCTGCTCCTGCTGGTGCTGTTCCTGCTGCTCCTGCTGGTGCTGTTCCTGCTGCTCCTGCTGGTGCTGTTCCTGCTGCTCCTGCTGGTGCTGTTCCTGCTGCTCCTGCTGGTGCTGTTCCTGTTGCTACTACTGCTAGTGGTGCGCTGTGGCGTAGCTATTCATTATCAAAAGAGAGAGCCCGGGTTCGAACCTTGCTGCCGTTTCGAAGATTTGGAAACTTTGTTCACACCTACGTTGCCACAGTTAACTCGGCTGTATAAATGAGTACCTGGCTACAGAGGTGGATATGTGAATGAATAGTCTTCGCGCAGGAATTGCAGCGTGGTTGCATATTTCACAGAGAAGTCGAGATGCCGTTGGAATGAACAGGTCTGCCAGTGGTAAAGTGTAAAGCGCTTTGTCACAAGGACTGGGTACCGCGCTATATAAGAACGCAACGTTACTGCTACAGCTACGACAGCTACTACTGCTGCTACTGCTATTACTGCTGCTACTACTGCTGCTATTACTACTACTACAGCTACTACTGTTACTACCGATTGCTAATATGAAAGTTTCAGAGCAGTGTGGTATTGCAGCTTCAAATGGTAATCAAATTATTTGGCTGATTAGGAAAAATATAACATATAAGAAAAACGAACTAATTATATCTTTACACAAAGCAGTAGCTAGGCCTCATTTATAATACTGTATACAAGATTATCGTTAGAAGAATATAGATACGTTAGAACTAATACAAATGAGAGCATCACAAATTATTCCAGAAATGAGATACCTCAGTTAAGAAGAAAGTCTAAAAGAGTGTGTTTTTGTAACCCTATAAACAAGGAGGTTAAGAGTAGATCAAATTGAATTTTTTTTAATATTAAATAAGTATATGTTTTCTCACTTAAGAAAGATAGTAGAACTAGTGGACACTAGTGAAAGATCAAATACATTATATATCAGAAAGTTCTCTAATAGAGGACAATAGACGAATGGAACAAATAGCAGCGTGAGTATGCTTAAAACAATATCTCCGGAGGGCACAGTTAAAAAATGGTTGAACTCCCGATACGCTGATGGCTTCCTTGTCCACTTGCCATATGGATTTTCGCTTTGGAAAGCAATCTTGTTAAATTCGTCTGAGGAACGAATAGTATTATGTGGCCACTTGGTATAGATACGAATTGGTATGCACCCTGTATACTTCTCATTCCGCCAATGACACCCGCCACATATCCTTGCTATCTCTGACAAATCACCTTTGCCCTCTTGCAGGTTAGCATCGCGTTGATCTGCCTCGCATGTCCGTCCGCTACCGGGTGGTTATTCGGTAAGAAATCGCTCGACTTGGAATTGTGTTTGGAACTGTGTAAGACATTTTATCTCAAATGTCTGCGACGTGGTCTGGAAAAGTGTCCTGGGAAGCCGTCGTTCAAAGATAGGATGGCGGTTAGCAAGGACTGCGGTACAAGGGTGCGAATTTGCAATGGCCGCTGCAATAAGTCATACGGAAATTCACCGTTTCGGAGACTTCTGGGTTAGTGGTAAACCTGACGCTCTCGGAGTCGTACGTGTTGCAATGTGTATAAGTTGATGTGCCACCAGAAAGACACTATGCTACCCATGGTGATGACGATGCATAGAATTCAATCGCAGTATTGATCTATGGCACATTGTTGAAGACTCGAATGCAGGATAACAGATGATGTGAACCGAGGTAGTCATCTAAAATATTACAACTGTAAATATTACAAATAGCATTTACATAATATATACGCATCATATTCTTACGTGCAAAATACAACACAACACCACTCCCCTGTGCTTTATTCTACCCCACATTTGTTCGGGGGTTACAAACTCATGCAGCCAGTTGCATCTAGACATACATATTCATAAATGTTATCACCAAGATAGAAGCATGTATGATGTTGCATATGTGTAAGCGTATCAATTAGCTGGGAACTGCAACAGCAGCAACAACGTCCATTATCATTGGTATTATATCCAACATGCAAATGTCGTCTCTTCGTCATGAAAATTCGCAACTACTAGTTGCATTTACGGATTTTTCAAAACTAGATAACGCGTATTTAAATTATTTGAGCCATTTTGAATATTACATTCAATCCATGTTTCTGTATGAGTTTGTTGACCATATGTAACAATACCAAATCTTCATCCATATTGTAACCATTTGCTGCTTGCGTGGTTATTTGTAATGATTAAAAGATGTCACAATATCACGATGCATTTTTGCTGGGCTATGTTTTTTGGAAACGTTGAGTATTTTCATATACTAATATATTGAGTAATATCAACTGCATCTCTTGAGGTTATGATGTATTATCATGTACGTGCCCGCGAAGCGCACACGTACAAGGTACAAAGGAAGTAAATTAAGAGACAAGTGTTTACCCATTTTGTGTTTGTTCAAGCTCGCGTGAAAGCACATCTGCCATTTATCCCCACTACTAGGGTATGCATTGCAAGTTGCAACAGCAACAACAGTAGTGGAAGTAGCAGTATCACCATCACCAGCAGCAGTTGAAATAGCAGCAAAACAACAACAATAACAACAACAATATCAGCAACAGCAATAGCCGCAGTAGTAGCAATAGTAATAATAGTGGCAATATTAGCAGTAGTAGTAGCAGTAGTAGCAGCAGTAGTTGTAGCAATCTGTAGTTGTTGTAACCAATTAAATGAGTAGTCTTCCTGGTGGTGTCAGTCGTCAACAAGTATATGTATACTGGCGATTGACTGATTTACTCGAGGTTAATATAGTAGTCTACGTTGATAATCTATGCAACAGTGACTGATACGCTCACATGTATTCTGTATGAGCACAAGCATGGCACAACGCCAATAATAATTCAAGTGCCAAAATAGGAGTTCTAAGATAATCAGGAATTCTGGAACTGGAATTTCTTTATTCGACAGAAATAAATACATACCATATTTTTTAGAACATAAAAATCTGCCAGGAGTCCCTCACTGAGGCTTATTTAATATGCCGCTAGTGTGAGAACCACTTACCATGTTTGTTTTCCGTGTCCATACATTGCCTACAACATGTTTTACATCATTGTCAAAGTTTATTGTCACAGTTTATCGGAAGACAGGACATGGTGATCAGTTGTAGCCTAAACGCATGTGTAGCAGTTAGCGTTTGTGCAGGAATTTGTGTAAAGTATTAGTAGGTATTTCTTGGTGTATTTGCAGAGCTATTTTAAAAGCAAAAGTGCTCTAAAATTAATTTTTTTATAATCATATCTGCCCTTTGTGTATCTATTGTGTATCTAGTATGGTGGAATGAATGTCTAGGGATAGATAAACCAGGTAAGATTGAACAATAAGAACGTAATGATAAGGAGTAGGGGTAGGCGCAATCAATGATTATCAATGTAACACACATATATATCATATCCTTTTACAACTGCTCGTAGTTGATTTCAAAAGAACCACAATTATCTCTATGCAGTTACCTGGCCCACCATACATTTTCTATAAATAAAATAATCCAGCATATGGTTATTTATTAATCTTTGTAATATTACGCACTAACGTGTTACCATCATTGCTATCACAAACATAAAAACAATTTGCTTAACGAATGTACCTCGTTTTCAGACATATTTTTAAATGATAAGATAGTTTAATAATTATGCACACGCAAGCACGCACGCACGCACGCACCAACAGGAAGTAACGTTGCGTTGTTGCGATTACTGCGGTTTCGTGGTTGTTACCCTTCGTGTCAAACTGTTTAACGTCTAGTTCCAGTCGGGATAACAACGTTTGTCAACACTGCATACGCTATGGCATAAATTGGTAATGTAATATATCCAGTTGTTATTTGTTGGTCAGGCACTTCTACTGCTTATGTCTGTCGGGTGGGAAAGAGTCACGTTTGTCAAAAGTGTAAACGCATCACATACAACTGAAATACATGTTGTGGATATATACATCTTGGAACCGTAGAATATTCCATGATATTAATTGACGAACTTTTCTTGAATTTATAATAAATATTCAAATGTGGACGTGTTTTCTTGTGAAACCTGGCAGTGCTGGGCGCCGTAATGGTTATGCTGTATCGGTCGACGTGTAGATGTCTAGCACCCTTGACCTTGCACGTTCGGATAGGCACGTCACGCAGGCGTCAGGGCAACCACGCTACTGGAAAAAATGCCAGGTCACATATAGAGGGCTATATGTAGTGAGGGCTTCCACGCTATTGGATAACACGCCAAGTGCTGCCACATATAGAGGGTTATATATAGTGTAGCACTAGAGACAATTTGTATTTGGCAGAACATTAAGGTAGGTTCCTTCAATTTGTATTTTTTTAGAAGAACTAATCCGATAGTTGTATATTTAAAAGATTAACCAGAACTGTCACCTCGCAATGACTAATAAACGTTTAAAACATATGGTACGGTGGGAAAAGGGCCCACATAAGGGAAATCGTACGAAATCTCTGGGAAAGGTTGTAGCCCACCAACATGGCAAGAAACCCCCTCTGGGTGTTGCAATATTGTAATTTTTGTAATTTGTAATATTTTTTCATATATCGCCCACAAAGGATACATTTATTCCACTACTATTATCATATTAGTCTGCTGTATACATTTACTTATTTTGTCTCAGTTTCCTGTGACCATTGTACACAGTCTCACTTTGGTATGGACGAGTGGTATAATTGTGAAGCTTATAATATGAATAACCAACCGCGTGCTTTCCTTTTTGTTTTTGTTTTGCTCCTGCAGCAATAAAGTCAGCGAATGAACATCGTGTTTGTTTGCAGTTACAGAAATAAGTTAATATAGTGAATTGTCAGAAAAGAGTGGAATATTGATTAGAATAAGTATTACTATCACACATATATTATTCATATAAGCCCTTCCCGGACTTAAATTCAGAGAGTGATAATAGGAATTGTCTATAGTTCGTGAATTAAGTCCTTAGTTTACTCGCAAGAACAAAATCCCTAGAAGCAGCATATAAGTTGAGTAGATACAAAAATAAATAAACTAACTATTGATGCACAATAAGAAACAGTTTTTGCTAAAAACTAAATCAGAGGCAGTATTTTAGAGTAACTTGGTCCCGGAAACTTGGTTTTGGATCATATCAAACTGTCATTTACATTGTTGAATATATGTCACAGAAAGTGATACATTTACATAAATTATATACATAGTGTAGTATCTGACATATATGTAGTAAACGTTTTTGGTAAAATGTAACAAACAGCAAGATGTTAGCTTAAGTTGGTATACACTGAGTCTTATTGTTTTGTTTACATAGTGTTCTGAGTATTCTCTTGGTGGCAGGCTTTTCTTGGGTTCTAGTATATTATGGTCAAAATTAAATTAAAACCAAAATTAAATAATACACTTAAAAGTATGCTTTTGAACACAGAAAACAACCTTTTTAAGGCTAACGTATTTTGGAGAGAACATTGTCTAGCATAAACTAACACATTTTAAATAATTAGCATGTATATTATTTATATAATTAAATTAAAATCTAAATAATCCTGCCTAAAGTGGTCTTTTGAACACAGAAAACAGCCTTATTCAAGGCAAACAAAGCAATCTAACTAAATCTAGATTCTGCGATGGCGTAACGTAAAGGCCACTAGGCATTTAGTATGCGGGAGTTGTAACAACTGGGTGGATTTCATCAAGTCGAGATGTGAGATGTCCTGGGCGGAGGTTCATTAGCGATGGCGACAGGAGTGCAAGATAAACAGGCGACATGATGGAAAGGTGACATATTGATGAGCGAGAAGGAGACTGACAACTGACACGACTGCAGGACAGACAATGAAAAAAAGGAACCGACGCAATATCTACTCTGAAGTAGCAGTAGTCGAGGTGACGAGGAAACCGGGGATGTTTGCAGGAGACTCGATATTTACGAAAACTAACAAAGCTCTAAATAAGGGGCACGACGTGGTAGTTTGCTTTCCATGGGTAAAACTAGAGGCTATCACAGAAAAGGTGGAGAAAATCATGGGCGCTGGCAAGGGAGGATCTATTCTAGTACACATAGGCAAGCATAGACCTCAGAGGGAGGGTACAACTGTCATAGTTAAGAAATACTGGAAGTTGGTCAGAACACTAATGCAGACACGGGTTGATAATGGGAAGCAGGGGTCAGGATTACTGAAATTGCCGGAAAATGGCATTTAATACGCTAATTCAGCAGCTATGTAGGGAAGAGGAAGTTGGATTTGTGGATTTGTGGGGTTGTTTTGTTGGGACGGCTGATATGTTCATGAGGGATGGGCTTCATCTAGTGGAAAGAATGAAGCAATCTACAGTGGCATTGGTAGTATCAACAATATTTTGGTAGCAAACATTGTTTAAACTAGAAGCGCAGGGGTATACATAGAGATGCCTCAAACAGGACAAGAAGCCATTGGTACACAAAAACCAGTAACAAAATGTCCGAAGTTGGTTTCAAATGCAAGAAGCATAGTAAATAAGACAACGAATTAAACATTATGGTAGAAGATACTGACCCTCACGTAATTGGTATAACCGAATCATGGGTCCACAAAGAAATATCAGATTCTGAATTAGGACGGACAGGATACGTAATGTTTAGGAGAGATGGAATTGGAAGAAGGGGAGGGGGAGTTATTTTATATATTGAAGAATCTATTCAGACAATGGAAATCTCAAGAGAGCACTGGGTGTGAGGACCAACAATTTGAAGTTTTACTACAGGATAGCTTCCTTATCTTTATATAAACTATAATATGGGATACACTGAACAGTATTGGTCTCTCGATAAGTCAATGGCTTTCTTGTCCACTTGCCAATTGGCTTGACTGGCAAATCTTGTTAAATCTACTCAACACATGCTAGATCCAATCAGGGGAGAGAATGCATTAGATAGTGTTGTCTTCACAAAATCATAGTGATCATATTCAAATACATTTTGACAACATAACATCAGAAAGTAAAAAACAAATACAGGAGAAATTTCCACAAGGGTAAATATAAAAATGTGAGAAAATACTTAGCAAAGCTAAATTGGAATACCATGCTGAGGAATAAGACTGCAATTGAATGTTGAAGCATTATAAAATATGAAATTGCTAGTATCACTGAAGAATTTGTTCTCTCGAAAAAGAAGCTATTAGAAAAAATGCGTAACCGCAAACTATGTGGGAGTTTATAGGCATACCAGAAAGGAATAAGACTACATAAATGATAAAGATGCATTGATTACAGCTTAACATTTAAATTAGAAAATCTAAAATCTAAATATAAATAAATAAATATAAAAGCTGTGAACAAAAGATAGCATATAACAAAACAAATGACAATGTCAAATGAGTGTATATGCATGAGTATATATGCATATTTTAGGAGTAAACAAAACGTACATGACATGATTGGACCACTAGAAGACAGTGCTGGAAATATGATATCACTAGGTGTTCTAATGGCGGAAGACCTAAGCGGATGCTTTAGTGTTTACCGGAGAGGATATTAGTTCATTACCAGTTCCAGATACTAAATTTCTGGAGGTTAAACAATTCCTGGGCAGTTAATTGTAACTCTACCACATATGGTAGTTAAGAAAATAAAAGCAATAAAGGATAACATCAGTCGGTAAATTATTAGAAAGGTTAATAAAAAATCATACGGTGGACTTCCTTGTTAGGCACACATTTTAAAATCCATCTGAATATGGATTCCTAAAATCGAGGTTATGCTTAACAAATATGTTATGTTTTGGGGACGAAATCACTAAGTGGATAGTCGAAGGATCACCAGTAGATATTTTCAGAAAGCGTACTGAAATTTGTGAATGACACAAAAGCGCCAAGAAAGGCTAGACAACATTTTAAAAACGATCTCGGCAAACTAGTTAATTAATGGTCTGAAAAATGGCAGATGTTATTCAATTTTGGGACATGTAAATGCCTACACACAGGACACTGGATGTAAACTGTCAAATGGGAGATACATTTCTAGGTACTACCATAAAAGAAAATAACTTAGGAGTAACAATACGTGCTGATACGACAGTTTTAGAACAGTGCGATATTGAAGCTTCAGAGGGTAATCAAATTTTGGGGTTAATTATGAGAAATATAACATGAAGAAAAACAGCTAATCATACCTTTGCTTAAAGCAATAGTTATGCCTCATTTAGAGTACTGTATACAAGCTTGGACACCATATTTTAAGAAGTATATAGAAACGCTTCAACGAATACGGAGGAGAGCAACTAAAATGATTCCAGAACTGAGATACCTTAGTTATGAAGAACGCCTAAGCGAATGCGGTTTAACACTGCTAGAGAAAGGAGGTTAAGAGGAGATAAAATTTAAGTTCTTAGGATATAGAATGGGTATAAAATTATTGATAGCAATCTGTTTTCTCTCTTAAGAAATCGCGCCTATCGCGAGTCTATGTAAACTTAGACTGTATCGTATATTTAGCAAAATCCATTAAAAGTGCCAAAAATAAACGGACACAATTGCGCGATGCGAGTGGTATAGATTACTTTTTGATAACACGTAAATACCACGACAGATATATAATAAAGTAATAAGACAGATTAAATATAGCTTGGAACGACAAATATTGATTTGCTTTATGAGAACATGTCTTTTATGTTCCATATTTACCGATGCACACGCTATATATATATATATATATATATATATATATATATATATATATATATATATATATATATATATATATATATATATATATATATATATATATATATATATATATATATATATATATATATATATATATATATATATGTATATATGTATAGCAAAAAGTATGTAGGTTTACAATTTGCGGCCATCTTAAACTGGTCCGTGTCATTTTCCTTAAAAATATGTCCTCGTGGACCTCGATTAATTGCCTTTTTACTATTTTTAACAGTTAACATTCGTTCGATCCTTTCATACCATATGTTTGAATCCATGTTCATTGTTATTTGATTTCTTCCTTTCTTCTCGGCGTATTTTCACCATCGTCGCCCTTCTGGACGTCTATACATATTTTTAAATCATCTGAAAAAAATGAGCCAATACTACATTCATAATTCTATTTGTTTGGTGGTGTCAAGCATCATATTTTATGGCTGGCTCGGTTAATACCATTCACAGATTTTGATCTTACATCTTGCGGTTTGTTTCTGACGGTGAACAAAGGAGGAGAGCGAGAGAGAGAGAGAGAGAGAGAGAGAGAGAGAGACAGAGAGAGAGAGAGAGAGAGAGAGAGAGAGAGACAGAGAGAGAGACACAGACGCAGAGACAGAGACTGAGACAGAGATATATATATATATATATATATATATATATATATATATATATATATATATATATATATATATATATATATATATATATATATATATATATGTATATATATATAGGGAGACAGAGAGAGCCAGAGAGAGCCAAAACACTGAACAGTGACACAACGTCGTATCACTCAAACGATTCTCCTTCTTTCACTTTTAGTTCTGTCATTTCCTTCACCAGTTCTTGTGAATTCTCAGTGTGTTGTTCTTTTTTCCCCACTAGTGGTTGCATTATATTAGCCACGTCTCTGGACACTCTGTATGCTATTGTCTGTGTGTAGTCAACAAAGGGCTTGAGTGCGACAATCTATTTGTGGATCTCTGGGAGCCATACATACGTGCTACTTTTTCTAGGGTTGGATATAAGTGCTAATACTGGTATTGTGTGAGTGTGAGTGAATTTATTTTTGTGTGATCTTTACCTCCTTCTCCATTGCAGGAAACATTCTGATCAGTTCTGCCTTATCATTCCTGGTCGGATCCTTCTTCCGTTTTTCATATGTTAATTTGTCACTTAGCAGCTTAGTAATTTTCTCTTGATATTCTTCCTTCTCCATAATAAAAGGAATATGATGATGGACTTCTCCTTCTGAGACTCCTTCAGCGTTGTTCTTCCTTGTTCTGGTAGATTCGGTTTTGGGGCTCTCGGTGATTCTAGAAACCTGCAATGTCTGCCCAAAGCTTGCTTTTTGTTCTTGTGGTAAGCTCCTTGTTGCTTGCTCTGCCACTATTACGAATTCTTCGACCGGTACGTTGTTCCGTGTCACTGTGTATTTCAGCCTCTTCGTTAGTACCGTATTCTGATCGTCTGATGGTTTTTGCTCCGACAAATTAATCACCCACCTCTTTAACTTTAAAAAATCTAATCGATTTGTCTTTTTTCAGGAACACCTGACGCCCACGGTTAGACCTGCGTTGAACGCTGAAAGGAGGGAAACGCCCATCGAAAGACGCATACGGACTTATCAGAACAATGACGTCAACTTTTCTAGTAAGGGAATTAAACATAAATATAGCCACATTCTCTACCAACATTAATTTGTTTTGGCGACACTTTCTGGTTGGTCCGGGAACAGCGATACTCGTGAACTGCTTCAACAAACACAATCCATTAAAATGCACCACACCATTGCATAACAGTGTGACTACTACTGCTACTGCTGCTGATGCTGGTGTTGATGCTTCTGCTACGGCTACTGTTGCTGCTGCTAGTACTGCTATTACTGCTAGTGGGCCGCGGTGGATTAGCAGTTAGAACGTCGTTATCAAATGAGAGAACCCGGGTTCGAATCTTGCTGGTGTTTCGAAGATTTGGACACTTCATTCACACCAAAGTTGCCACAGTTCACTCGGCTGTATAAATGAGTATCTTGCTAAGGCAGAGCTGGATATATGAATGAATAGTCTTCGCGCAGTAGTTGTAGCGTGGTTGCATGTTTCACAGAGAAGCCGATATATTGTTGTAAAGAACAGGTATGCCAGTGGTAAAGTGTAAAGCGTTTTGTCGCAAGTACTAGATACCACTATATAAGAACGCAACGATACTGCTACTGCTACGACTGCTACTACTGCTACTACTGCTGCTACTGCTGCTACGGCTGCTACGGCTGCTACTAATGCTACCGTTACTACTGCTGCTACTGCTATTACTACTACTACTACAGCTACTACTGTTACTACCGATTGCTGATAAGAAAGGTTCAAAGCAATGTGGTATTGCAGCTTCAAGTGGTAATTTTTGGGCTGATTAGAAAAAGATAACATATGAGAACAACGAAGTAATTGTATATCTGCATAAAGCAATAGCTAGACCTAATTTAGAATACTGTATACAAACTTCGGAGCATTTCGTTAGAAGAATATAGATATGATAGAACAAATACAGAGGAGAGCAACTAAAATTATTCCAGAAATGATATACCTTAGTTACGAAGAAAGTCTAAAAGAATATGTTGTTGCAATCCTAGAGACAAGGAGTTTAAGGGGAGATCAAATTGATTTTTTAAAGATATTAATTAAATATATTTTTTTCTCACTTAAGAAAGATAATAGAACTAGAGGACAATCGTGAAAGATCAAATAGATTGGATATCATAAATTTCTCTCACAGAAGACAACAGGTGAATGGAATAAATAGTAGCGTGAGTATGCTTAAAACAAAATTGACAAATATCTCAGGAGGGCACATATTTGAAAAACGGTTGGACTCTCGATAAGCTGATGACTTCCTTGTCCCTTGCCGTATGGACATTCTCTTTGGATGGCAATCTTGCTAAATTCGTCTGAGGAACGTATAGTATTATGTGGCCACTTGGATTATATACGAATTGGTATGCACCCTGTATACTTCTCATTCCGCCAATGACCCCCGTCACATGTCCTTGCTATCTCTGACAAATAACATTTGTCCCTCTTGCAGGTTAGCGTCGCGTTGATCTGCCTCGCATGTCCGTCCGTTACCGGGTGGTTATTCGGTAAGAAACCGCTCGACTTGGAATTGTGTCTGGAAGTGTGTAAGACGTATTATCTCAGATGTCTGCGACGTGGTCTGCAAAACTGTCCTGGCAAGCCGTCGATCAAAGATAGGATGGCGGTTCGCAAGGACTGCGGTACAAGGGTGCGCATTTGCAATGGCCGCTGCAATAAGTCATACGGAAATTCACTGTTTCGGAGACTGGATTTGTGGTAAACCTGACGCTCTCGGAGTCGTACGTGTTGCAATGTGTATACGTTGATGTGCCACCAGAAAGACACCATGCTACCCATGGTGATGACGATGAATATAATTCAATCGCCGTATTGATCTACGGCATGTTGTTGAAGAATCGAATGCAGGATAACAGATGATGTGAATCGAGGTAATCATCTAAAATATTACAACTGTAAAGACTACCGATAGAATTTAAATAATGTATACGCAACATATGCTTACGTCCAAAATAAAACACAACACCACTCTCCTGTGCTTTATTCTACGCCACATTTGGTCGGAGGTCACAAACTCATGCAGCCAGTTGCATCTAGACGTACGTATTCATAAATGTTATCACCAAGATAGAAGCATGTATGATGTTGCATATGTATAAGCGTATCAATTAGCTGGAAACTGCAACAGCAGCAACAACGTCCATTATCATTGGTATTATATCCAACATGCAAATGTCGTCTCTTCATCATGAAAACTCGCAACTCCGAGTTGCATTTACGGATTGTTCAAAACTAGATAACGCGTATTTAAATTATTTGAGCCACCTTGTAAATTACATTCAAACCATGTTTCTGGATGAGTTTGTTGACCATATGTAACAATACCATGTCTTCATCCATATTGTAACCAGTTGCTTCTTCAAAACGTGTTTATTTGTAATGATTAAAACATGGCACAATATTACAATGCATTTTGTTGGGTTATGTTTTTTTAAACGTTGAGTATTTTCATATATTAATATATTGAGTAATATCAATTGCGTGTCTTGAGGTTATAATGTGTTGTCCTGTCCGTGCCCGCCACACGCGCACGTACAAGGTACAAAGGAAGCAAATTAATTTTCACCGCAAAACAGCTCTAAAATGCAAAATGTTATAACCATATCTACCCTTTGTGTATCTAAAGCAATGCAGTATTGTGGAATGAATGTCTAGGGATAGATAACACCAGGTAAGATTGAAAAAGACCGTAATGATAGCCCTGATTGTACTGCTTACACACGTTTGTACGTAAAGTTTCTTGCCCCACTCCGTAAACTTCAAGTATTGTAGCCATTGCTGCCTTCTTCCTCCTAAGACGAAGACGAGGCATTTTTCATTCCTTCGGGGTAGCGTGTCGGAGTGTCTACGTGCATAATTAGCCATGCGTTTAATTGTTCTCTATGTAATATTCGCTAATATTACGTTCTCTAAATAATATTCGCTAATATTACGCACGTTAGTTCTTGACATATTTCGCGGGTCACAAAACATGACAGGTAAGTAACAAGAGTGATGAGTGATGAAACAGGAACACATTCGGGACGGAAATAGGAGAAATATCTAATTGTACACCTGTACAAAGTAATAGCTAGACCACACTTAGAATATTGTATTCAGGCATGGAGGCCGTATCGTAAAATGGCATAGACAAGCTAGAAAGAATACAACGAAGAGCAGCTAAAATGATTCCAATTGAGAGACCTTAGTTACAAAAGCCGCTTATTACAATGTGGTTTGACAACACTAGAGACCAGGAGACTAAGAGGAGACCAAATAGAAGTGTTTAAAATAGTGAACGGTTATGAGGATGATGATAGGAATATGTTCTTCAAACTTAAAGAAGGCAGTAGAACCAGAGGACACAAAGCAGCAGTTAAGGAGCTGTGTAGGTTGGACATGAGAAAGTACTCTTTCTCACAGAGGGTGATAAATGAATGGAACAAACTGCCAACTAATTGTGTTAATGCTAGTAGTGTTAATATGTTTAAAAATAGAATTGACATATATCTGATAAGGGCGGGCTACACATAAATGAGAAAATTGTTGGACTCTCGATAAACCAATGGCTTCCTTGTCCACTTGCCTTCTTGTTAAATCTTTTTAAATCTTGTTAAATCTTGTTAAATCTTGTTAAAATCCATTGCATGAAATGGCGCATCCCATAACCTAAAATCGTTTTTTGACAGGAAAATAATTTGAACTGTGTAATAAAGTTGTGTCTCTGCCTTTAAAACAAACTGGACATATGTCTGGGAAATTAACTAATGAATCAGCATTTACAAAATGACTGAAGTGAATAAATCATTTCAGTCATTTGATGTGAACCGAGGAAGTCATCTAAAATATTGCAACTGTAAAGAATTACACATAGCATTTACATAATGCATACGCAATATATGCATACATGCAAAATACAACGCAGTATCACTCCCGTTTCTTTCTAACTCATGCAGCCAGTTGCATCTAGAAGTATGTATACATATTTCATCAAGACAAAAACATGTGTGTTGTTGCATATGTATAAATGTATCAATTAGCTGACAACAGCAACAGCAGCAGCAGCACCACCAAAAGCAGCAACAACGTTCGTTTTCATTGGTATTATATACAACATGCAATTATATCCAATGCCGCTTCTGCACCATGACGATTCACAACTAGAGTTACGTTATCTGATTGTCCAAAACTATATAACGCGTATTTAAATTATCTGAACTATCTTGTATATTACATTCAATCCATGTTACTATATGAGTTTGTTGACCATGTGTCACAATACCGTATCTTCACGGATATTGTAACCAGTTGCTGCTTCAAAAACGTGGTTATTTGTAATGATTAAAACATTTCACAATATCAAAATGCACGCATTTATTGTTGGGTTATGTTTTTGGAAACGTTGAGTGTCTTCATATCCCAATACACTGTGTAATTTAATTGCATGTTTTGCGGTTATATGTTGTATTCCGTCCGTGCCTGCCACACGCATACATTCACGGTACAAAGGACGACAGTTAAGAGATTAGTGTTTACACGTGTTCAAGCTCTCGCCATAGCACATCTACCATTGTCACAGTAGCAATGGAACTAGCTGTGTCATCATCACCAGCAGCAGTTGAATTAGCAATAAAACAACAACAACAACAAAATAACGATACAACTATAGCAGCATTAGTAGCAATCGTAGCAATAATAGCAGTAACATTACTAGCCGTAGTAGCAACAGTTATAATAGTGGCAATCGTAGCAGTAGTAGTAGCAGTAGCAGCAGCAGTAGTTGTTGCAATCTGTAGTTGTTGTAGACACATGACATTGCTATCATGGAATTAAGTAGTATTCCAGGTGGTGTCAGTCGTCAGCACGTATATGTAAGCTGGCGTTTGATTGATTTCATCGAGGTTAATGTAGTAGTCTACGTTGATAATGTAATACAACGTTTGCGACAGCTTGATACAGTGACTGATACGCTCACATGTATATACGTCATGTTACGTTGGCGCAAAAATGGTATAACAAAGGTAATCACGATAATAGACAAAATTGCCTAAATAGGAGTTCTAAGCTAACCAGGAATATTATTCGTTACGGTAACACGGAACTGAACTATCAGACGTAAGATTCGAATTATTCGGCTGAAGTGACATAATTGTCGGGTTTTGAGTATGAGCAAACAGAACACCATGACCTGTTTACTTATACTTGATGAGCCCTATCGTCCCAGAGACAGCATGTTTCGTACTGAAGATATATTTGATTTGAAGCACGAACCCGACGTCCAAAGGTTATCCACAAGGTAGAAACACGAGTCAAAGTTGACGAAGAAAGCCCACCGGACGTCTCTTGATAAATATGAACACGGTATTTATTGTACGTACATCGCATGGACACATTAATACAGTAGCAGATACGTCATAGATAAGTGTATCTTACCATTATAAATCGATCTGGTATCCTTGAAACGTATGCAAATGCTCCCTACACACCAAAATAGAATTAATTACTTACAAGATACCGGCACTGTCCAGGTGCGGGGAGAAATTTGGTAAATGTGAAGACATATGCAACAATATTTTCAGTCGACGTGGCTGTACGTGATTCCAAGGGGTGACGAAACACAATAAACCAGTCGCCAACTTGGGCATGATATCATACAGTTATTAGGCAATTCCAAAGGCGTATTTTATAATTTTCACTGAACCGGATTTTCTGGTTGTAATTTTGTGCAATACAATCATTCTTCATTCAGACAATTGACAATGTGCTTCCACCAATGAATGGCAATACGTGACGTAGTACACATGTTGTGGAAATAAAGAACATTGGTGTATAGCCAACATTCTATTTTGTAATTGTTGTGTACACATTCGTGAAGCTATTTGCAAACATTTCGGCAGAATGTATGTAGAGGGCAGTAACACATCATTGGCCTTAAGTAATCGCTTTGTGATTTATATTTATGACATGAATATACATGCATTTAGCATATCTTCGTTAGTGATTGTGGAGCAACCGCACGAAAGAACGCAAAAGGGCTCTAGAATGCATACCCTTTAGAATATCTTCGTTAGAGATTTTGGAGCAATCTTTTAGCGAGGCACAATAAACACAGACATGAGACGACATAACCGATGTTATCATCTCGTTGTAGTGACATTGGAATGCACCTCTTTCGTAAACACGCAAACTCTCTCTAGCGGAGGCTAGAGAGAGCTATGTTTACCGCAAAAGTTCTCTAAAATGCAATATTTTATAATCATATCTGCTCTTTGTGTATCTAAAGCAATGCAGTATGGTGGAATGAATGTTTAGGGATAGATAAAACCAGGTAAGAATGAAAAATAAAACCGTAATGATAATAAATACATATTTTCCAAGCGAATATCGGCAAGCTTCGATGTGACGTCCTGATGACAGAAAATTGCTACGAGACCGGGACTTTCCATTCATTCATTGGCATCGATAGCGGTTGTTTAGAAGCGAGTGTCAGAATGGTTTATTGTGTGGCATTCGATTGTAATGCAAACAGTAGTAAGAATAGAGTAACATGTAATTGGTTTTAGTTCCACACGGAGCCAACTTTGGTTTAAAAAAACAAACTTCAAGCCGATGAAGCACAGCTTTGCTCGGTTCGAGAACACTTATTTCTATTGTGATCCGGACCAGAGAAGATGGCAGTCCTGGATTATGGTGGTACAATGTACCCCTGATTTTAATGCTTACGCACGTTTGTACCTAACGTTTCTTGACGCACTCTATAAACTTCGTATTGAAGCCGTTCCTGCCTTCTTCCTCGTAAGACGAAGACGCGGCATTCTTCATTCCTTCGGCGTAGCGTGTCGGAGTGTTTACGTGCATAATTAGCCATGTGTTTACTTGTTCTCTAAATAATAATCGCTAATATTACGCACGTTATTTCTTGACAGATATCGCGGGTCACAAAGCATGATTGGTAATTAACAAAAGTGATCAACCAGAAATACATTCGGGACGGAAATAATGCAGTCTACGGTTGAAACCCATAGTTTTGTTGTATTTACTATTGTGTGCAACTTAGAGCAGTCTTCCGTAATTATTATTTTGACGAACACATTAACGTGCGTGAGGGCACATTTCAACAATAACACATTTCCTTAACTATGTATCAAACAATATAATATGTTCTCGAGTATTTGATGCTTCTCATAGCTTATTTTTATTGATTAAACTAAATATATTTTGGGAAAACATCGCAAGAATTAATAGACGGGTATATTGTAGGCGGCGTTGCGCGTTACAAATCCATTGCATGAAATGGGGCATCCCATAACCTAACATCGCAATTAGTCCAAGGAGTTAACACAACCTTTATTTTACATTGATACGATTTTGTCCTTATGCAGATGTTTGGAACTTTGTGCACGAGTTTGATATATACACACACACACATATATATATATATATATATATATTTATATATCATATGTCATTCTACTTACGAACTCGGGGGGCGACACCCACTTCAGACCCATAAGAACCCCCTGTATCCGCTGTTGCATTCTCACCAGAGCACACGGAACACTTACGTTTCTACGATTCCACTTGATTGGCGAAAGCCAAGTTAAAATTAGCGGCGAAGTTAATGGTACTCACAAAGTTCCCAGTACATATATATATATATATATATATATATATATATATATATATATATATATATATATATATATATATATATATATATATATATATATATATATATATATATATATATATATATATGTATATATGTATATATGTATATATATATATATATATATATATATATATATATATATATATATATATATAATATTATGCACTGAAGTGTTATCATCATTGATATCACAAACATAACAACAACTTGCTTAACGAATGTACCTCGTCTTCAGACATATTATGAACTGACAAGATATTTTAATAATTATTCACGCACGCGCGCACACACGCACGCACAACCCAAAATGGTAGTACATTAATGTATATGGAAAATTTAACTAATGATGAAAGTATAATCACAAAATTTTATATCGACGTGATAAACTCTTCACTAGAGGCATGCGTAATTATGTTCATAGTAAGTGTTTTCCGTTTTGCAATATGTTGATGAAACAGTTTTTTTTTAAGTGTCAGGTTTGTACCAAGCGATATTCGGCAAACTTACTCTTCAACAACTAGAGGGACACCTGGCTTGATCAAGTGTATTTATTTTTAATATTATGAGTCTCTCTCTCTCTCCTGTTTACACTAACTTCAATTAATCGTTTGAATCGAATCTCCTCTCCGATGCCACTATTAAACGGTATTATTTCTCTTCGTGTCCATACTGTGCATACGCTATGGTATACGTTGTAACATATCCAGTTGTCATTTGTTAGTCAGGCACTTCTACTGCTTATGTCTGTCGGGTGGAAAAGAGTCACGTTTGTCAAAAGTGTAAATGCATCAAGTACATCTGAAATACATATTGGAACCGTAGAATATTCCATGATATTAATTGACGAACTATTTCTTGAATATATAATAAATATTAAAGTGTGGATGTGTTTTCTTGTGAAACCTTGCAGTGCTGGGCACCATAATGATCTATGCTGTATCGGTCGACGTGTAGATGTCTAGTAGCGTTGACCTTGCACGTTCGGATAGGCACGTCACGCAGGCGTCAGGGCTACCACGCTATTGGAAAAGGCGCCAAGTGCTGCCACACATAGAGGGCTATATATAGTGTAGCACTAGAGACAAATTGTATTTGGCAGAATATTAAGGTTGGTTCCTTCATTAGTATTTTTTTTTGAAGAACTAATCCGATAGTTGTATATTTAAAAGATTAACCAGAACTGTCAACTCGCAATGACTAATAACGTTTAATACATATGATACGGTGGGAAAAGGGCCCACATAAGGGGAAATCGTACGAAATTTCTCGGAAAGGATGTAGCCATTTTAGCGGAGGTTCCAATGGTTGGGGAAAGAAGCCCACCCACGTAGCAAGAAACTCCCTCTGGATGTTGTACTATTGTAATTTCTTGATTTGTATATATTTTTTTTATATATCTCCCACAACGGATACATTTATTCCACTACTATTATCATATTAGTCTACTGTATACATTTACTTATTTTGTCTCAGTTTCCTGTGACCATTGTACAGAGTCCCACATTGGTAAGGACGGGTGTTATAGTTGTGAAGCTTATAATGTGAATAACTTACAACGTGTTTTCTTTTTTGTTTTTGTTTTGCTTCTGCAGCAATACTATTGTAATGGGATGGATATGTTCCCGGACTCCGGCAGGAAAGTCAGCGAACGAACATCGGGTTTGTTTGCAGTTACATAATTAGGTTAGTATAGTGAATTGTCAGAAAAGGATGGAATATTGATTATAATAAGTAATACTATCACACATATATTATTGATATACTTATCATATATATATATATATATATATATATATATATATATATATATATATATATATATATATATATATATATATATATATATATATATATATATATATATATATATATATATATATATATATATATATATATATATATATATATATATATATATATATATATATGTAAAGAAACTATTATATATGCTAATAGTTAGTCAGAGGCAATATTTTTGCGTAAGCTATTCCCGGACTTAAATTCAGCGGGTGATAATACGAATTGTCTATAGTTCGTGAATTAAGTCCTTAGTTTATTCGCGAGCTCAAAATCCTTAGAAACAGCATATAAGTTGAGTAGATACAAAAATAAATAAACTAACTATTGACACATAATCAGAAACAGTTTTTGCTAAAACTATATCACAGGCAGTATTTTAGAATAACATGGTCCCGGAAACGTGGTGTTGGATCATATTGACACTTTTATTTTGCTGTATCAAACTGTCGTTTACATTGTTGAATATTATGTCAGAGGAAGTGATACCTTTACATAAATTACATACACAGGGTAGTATATGACATATATGTAGTAAACGTTTTCGGTAAAATGTAACAAACAGCAAGATGTTAGCTTAAGTTAACAAGATTTAACAAGAGTTAACAAGATTGCCATCCCAAACAACAAGTTCCCGATGGCAAGTGGACAAGGAAGCCATTGGCTTATCGAGAGTCCAACAACTGTACCATCTATGTATAGCCCACCCTTATCAAATATATGTCAATTATATTTTTAAACATATTCACACTACTAGCATTAACACAATCGTTTGGCAGTTTGTTCCATTCATTTATTACCCTCTGTGGGAAAGAGTACTTTCTCATGTCCAACCTACACTGTTCTTGAACTAATGCTGCTTTGTGTCCTCCGGTTGGTATACACTGAGTCTTATTGTTTTGTTTACATAGTGTTCTGCGTGTTCGCTTGGTGGCAGGCTTTTTGGGTCTCCAGTATATTTTCAAATAAAATTTTGCGGGAGTTGTAGAAACTGGGTGGACTTCATCAAATCGGGGTGTGAGGTGTCCTGGGCTGAGGTTCGGGCGGGTAGATTTAGTTTTGAGTGCAGGGGATGTGCGAAGATGAAGGGACTAGAGGTGGAGTTGGAATAGCAGAGGCAGCTCGTTGTGGCATTGGTGGGAAGGGAAGAGGTGGGTTGTGGGAATGGTTCCAGTGGGTGGGTGGGAGGACAGTGACTAACAAAGTGGGAGGAGGCGACGACAGAGACTCCAGGGAGAGCTCACTCTGGTCTGGGAGAAAACTGGTCGGAAGGGGACATGGCGGAAGGAGACGGGACGGAAGGAGATGGAAGAGATGGCACCAGGAGCGAAGGCGACAGGAGCGCAAGATAACCAGGCGACATGATGGAAAGGTGACATGTTGATGAGCGAGAAGGAGATTTTCAAGTGACACGACTGCAGGACAGACTATGACAAAATGGAACCGACGCAATATCTACTCTGAAGTAGCAGTAGTTGAGGTGACGAGGAAACCGGGGATGTTTGCGGGAGATTCGACAGTTACGAAAACTAACAAAGCTCTAAATAAGGGGCACGACGTGGTAGTTTCCTTTCCATGGGCAAAAATATAAGCTATCACAGAAAAGGTGGAGAAAATCATGGGTAATGGCAAGGGGGATCTATTCTAGTACACGTAGGCAAGCATAGCGCTCAGAGGGAGGGTACAACTGTCATAGTTATGAAATACAGGCAGTTAATCAGAACACTAATGCAGACACGGGTTGATAATGGGAAGCAGGGTTCAGGATTATCGAAATTGCCGGAAAATGTCAGTTAATACGCTAGTTCAGCAGCTATGTAGGGAAGAGGAAGTTGGATTTGTGGATTTGTGGGGTTGTTTTGTTCGGAGGGCTGACATATTCATGAGGGATGGGCTTCATCTAGTGAAAAGAATGAAGCAATCTACATATTTTGATAGCAAACATTGTTTAAACTAGAAGCGCAGGGGTATACATAGAGGTGCCTCAAACAGGACAAGAAGCCATTGGCACACAAAAACCAGTAACAAAATGTCCGAAGTTGGTTTTAAATGCAAGAAGCATAGTAAATAAGAAAACGAATTAAACATTATGATAGAAGATACTGACCCTCACGTAATTGGTATAACCGAATCATGGGCCCACAAACACATACCAGATGCTGAATTAGGACGGACAGGATACGTAATGTTTAGGAAAGATGAAATAGTAAGAAGGGGAGGGGGAGTTATTTTATATATTGAAGAATCTAAATCTCAAGAGAGCACTGGTTGTAAGAACTAACAATTCCTAGTTTTAATACAGGATAGCTTCATTATCTTTATATAAACTATAATATGGGATATACTGCTCTAGATACTACTGTAAAAGAAAAGGACTTAGGAAAAACAATAAGTGAAGTTAAAAAAATTTAAGAACAGTGTGGTATTGTAGTTACAAAGGGTAATCAAACAGTTGGGTTGATTAGGAGAAATATAACATACAAGGTATAAAGCAATACTTAGACCTAATTTAGAGACCATATTGTAAGAAGGGTATAGATACCCTTGAATGCATACAGAGAGACGTAAGTTATGAAGAAAACCTAAAACATAATGTGGTTTAACAACCATAGAGACAAGGAGGTTAAGAGGAGAGCAGATTGATGTGTTTAAGATAGTGAATGGGTATGAAAATATTGATAGAAATATATCATTCTCACCCAAGAGCGATAGTAGAACTAGAGGGCATGAGATAAAATTTGTAAAGAATCAATGTAAATTGAATATCAGGAAGTATTCGTTCTCACAGAGGACAATAAATGAATGGATCAAATTTTCTACGGATTGTGTAACTGCTAGCAGCGTAAATATGATTAAAAACAAGGTTGACACATATCTCAGTAGGGCGGGTTATAAGTAGATGAACATTATTGGACTCTCGATAAGTCAATGGCTTCCTTGTCCACTTGCCAATTGGCTTGGATGGCAAATCTTGTTAAATCTTGCTAAATCTACTCAACACATGCCAGAACCAATCAGGGGAGATAATGCATTCGATATTTTTATTTTCACAAAATGTTTAGTGGACAATGTCAAAATACTTGAACAGTTGGGTAGCAGTGATCATATTCAAATACATTTTGAATACATAACATCAGAAAGTAAAAAAAAACTTCCACAAGGGTAAATATAAAGATATGAGAAAATTCTTAGCAAAGCTAAATTGGAATATCATGCTTAGGAATAAGACTGCAATTGAATGTTAAAGCATTATAAAATATGAAATTCCTAGTATCATTGAACAATTTGTTCTCTCAAAAAAGAAGCTATTAGTAACCGCAAACTATGTGGGAGTTTATAAGCATACCAGAAAGGAAGAAGACGCACTGAATACAGCTAAGATTAAAATTAAAATATATAAAATGAAGCTATGAACAAAAGAGAGCATATAACAAAACAAATGACAATGACAAATAAGTGTATATGAATGATTGTATATGTTAGGAATAAACAAAACGTACATGACCACTAGAAGATAGTGCTGGAAATTTGATATCACAAGGTGTTGTAAAGGGGAAGACCTAAGCGAATGCTTTAGTGTTTACCGGAGAGAATATTAGTTCATTACCAGTTCCAGATAATAAATTTCTGGAGGCTACATCATTCCAGAGAAGTTAATTGTAATTCTGGCAGTAATGGTAGTTAAGAAAATAAAAGCAATAAAGGATAACATCAGTCATTTGTAAATTATTAGAAAGGTTAATAAAAAATCATACGGTGGACTTCCTTGTTAGGCATACATTTTAAAATCCACCTCAACATGGATTCCTAAAAGCGAGGTCATGCTTAACAAATATGTTATGTTTTGGGGACGAAATCACTCAGTGGATCACCAGTAGATATTTTCAGAAAGCGTACTGAAATTTATTAATGACACAAGAGCGCCAAGGAAGGCTAAAAATGACATGACAATGATAAACAACATTTTAAAAACGATCCCGGCAAACTAGTTAAATGGTCTGAAAAATGGCAGATGTTATTAAATTTTGGGACATGTAAATGCCTACTCACAGGGTACGTGATGTAAACTATGTGAGATAATGTTCTATGTACTACCATAAACAAGGACTTAGGAGTAACAATACGTGCTGATATGACAGTTTCAGAACAGTGTGATATTGCAGCTTCAAAGGGTAATCAAATTATTGGGTTAATTAGGAGAAACATAGAGGAAAACAGCTAATCATGAGGCAGTAGTTATGCCTTATTTAGAGTACTGTATACATGGTTGGACACCATATTTTAAGAAGGATATAGAAACGCTTAAACGAATACAGAGGAGAGCAACTAAATTATTCCATAACAGAGACCTTAGTTATGAAGAAAGCCTAAGAGAATGCGGTTCAACACTGCTAGAGAAAGGCGGTTAAGAGGAGATCAAATTGAAGTTTCTAGGATATATAATGGGTATGAAAATATTGATAGAAATCTTTTTCTCTCTTAAGAAATCGCGCCTATTGCGAGTCTATGTAAACATAGACTGTATCGTATACTTAGCAAAATCCATTAAAAGTGCCAAAAATAAACGGACACAATTGCCCGATGCGAGTGGTATAGATACATTTTTGATAACACGTAAACACCACGACAGATATATAATAAAGTAACAAGAAAGATTAAGTATAGCTTGGAACGATCAATGTTGATTTTCTTTATGAGAACATATCATTTGTGTTCCGTATTTGCCCATGCACACATACACTATATATATATATATATATATATATATATATATATATATATATATATATATATATATATATATATATATATATATATATATATATATATATTGTAACCGCTTTTATAGCTTTCGATTAATTTCGGCGCTATATTTTGCACACACACACACACACACACACACACACACACACACACACACACACACACACACACACACACACACACACACACACACACACACACACACACACACACACACACACACACACACACACACACACACACACACACACACACACACACACACACACACACACACACACACACACACACACACACACACACACACATTATTCTTCATATGCTCGGTACACAATCGTTTGGGCCGATATCACTTTGCCTATTGGCTCTGAGGCCGAGGCCGAGTTGCGGGCTGAAGTCTCCAAAGAACATTGTCCGAATTCACCGGGCCGAAATCACCATGGGCCGATATCACCTGTATTTGCGTTGATAGCTTGCTGACAGCTAGCTTCGATCCGAGGTCTTCGACGCCCGTATCGCTGCCTGTGTTTTACGGACTGATGTCATCAATATAGCTTCAACTAACTGGTTAAGTAAAGTGTCCCGGCAAGCCGTCGATCAAAGATACGATCGTAATTAGAAAGGACAGCGGCGCAAGGGTGCGCATTTGCAGTGGCCACTGCAGTAAAGCCGACGGAAATTCGCCATTTCGGAAACTTCCGGGTTCGTTGATAACCTGACGCTCTCGGGTTCGTACGCGAGGCAACGAGCATGAGTTTATGTGCCATCATAAAGACACGGCGCTACCCATGGCGACGACGATGTTGTGCATATAATGTGTATGAGTTTATGTGTCATCATAAAGACACGACGCCACCCATGGCGATGACGATGTTGTGCATATAATGTGTATGCGTTTATGTGCCATCATAAAGACACGACGCCACCCATGGCGATGACGATGTTGTGCATATAATGTGTATGAGTTTATGTGCCATCATAAAGACACGACGCCACCCATGGCGATGACGATGTTGTGCATATAATGTGTATGCGTTTATGTGCCAAAATAAAGACACGACGCTAATCATGGCGATGACGATGTTGTACATATAATGCAATCACAGTATTGGTCTACGGCGTATTGTTGACGTATCGAATACAGGATAACAGATGATGTGAACCGAAGAAGTCATGTAAAATATTACAACTGTAAAGAATTACACATAGCATTTACAGAATGCATACGCAATATATGCATACGTGCAAAATACAACGCAATACCACTCCCGTTTCATTCTACCCCACGTTTGTTTGGAGGTCGCTAACGTGTGCTTGCCAGTTGCATCTAGGCGTATGTATACATATTTCATCAAGATAGAAACATGTATGCTGTTGTATATATACATATATATATATATATATATATATATATATATATATATATATATATATATATATATATATATATATATATATATATATATAACTGACAACAGCAACGTATATGTATAATTAACTGACACCAGCAACATCAGCAGCAGCAACAAAAGTAGCAACAACCTTCGTTTTCAATGATATTATATCCACCATGCAATTATATCCAATAATGCAGCATCTGCCACACGACGATTCACAACTCCGAGTTACGTTATCGGATTGTTCGAAACTAATGCGTATTTAAATTATCTGAACTATCTTGTATATTATATTCAATCCATGTTACTATATGAGTTTGTTGACCATGTGTCACAATTCCATATCTTCATGGATATTGTAACTTGTTGTTACTTCAAAAACGTGGTTATTTATTTAAAACATTTCACAATATCACAATGCAAGCATTTGTTGTTGGGTTATGTTTTTGGAAACGTTGAGTGTCTTCATATCCCAATACACTGTGTAATTGAGTTGCATGTTTTGCGGTTATATGTTGTATTCCGTCCGTGCCTGCCACACGCATACATTCACGGTACAAAGGACGACAGCTAAGAGATTAGTGTTTACACGTGTTCAAGCTCGCGTGAAAGCACATCAGCCAGTGAGCCCCCACTACTAGGGCATACATTGCAAGAAGTAGCCACATTAGCAAAAGTAGTGGTACTAGCTGTGTCATCATCACCAGCAGCAGTTGAATTAGCAACAAAACAACAACAACAAAATAACAACATAATAACAGCAGTAACAATAGCAGCAATAGTGGCGATAGCAGCAATAGTAGTAATAATACCAGTAACAGTAGTAGCAATAGTAATACTAGTGACAATAACAGTAGTAGTAGCAGTAGTAGAAGCAGTTGTTGTTGCAATTTGTAGTTGTTGTAGCAACATGACATTGCTACCCTGAATTAAATGAGTGTTCTTCCAGGTGGTGTCAGTCGTCAGCACGTATATGTAAACTGGTGTTTGATTTATTTCACCGAGGTTAATGTAATAGTCTACGTTTATAATGTAATACAATGTTTGCGACAGTTTGATACAGTGACTGATACCCTCACATCTACATATGTCAACAAAACAACAACAACAACAAAATAATAACACAACAACAGCAGAAACAATATCAGTCAGCAATAACAGTAGCAGCAATAGTGACAATAAGAGCAATAGTATAACTAATAACAGTAGTAGCCGTAGTAGCAATAGTAATAATAGTGACACTAGTAGCAATGTCAGCAGTAGCAGCAATAGTGACAATAGCAGCAATATCAGCAGTAGCAGCAATAGTGACAATAGTATCAATAGTATAAATAATAATAGTAGTATCCGTAGTAGCAATAGTAATAATAGTGGCAATAGTAGCAGTAGTAGTAAGAGTAGTAGCAGCAGCAGTAGTTGTTGCAATATGTAGTTGTTGTAGCAAAACGACATTGCTACCCTGAATTAAGTGAGAAATCTTCCAGGTGGTGTCAGTCGTCAACAAGTATATGTATGCTGGCTTTTGATTGATTTCATCGAGGATAATAAAAATAGTATAGTAGTCTACGTTGATAATGTAATACAATATTTGCGACAGTTTGATACAGTGACTGGTTCGCTCACGTGTACTTACGTCATGTTACGTTGTCACAATGTTATAATGATATTAGACAAAAATGCCAAAAAGGGAGTTCTAAAATAGCCAGGAATATTATTCGTTACAGTAACACGGAACTGAAGAATCCAACATACGATCCGAATTATTCGGCTGAAATGACATAAGTGTCGGGTATTGAGTGTGAACAAACACTAAACCATGACCTTTGTACGTATACTTGATGAACCTTATCGTCCCAGAGACAGCCTGTGTCGTGCTGAAGATATACTTGATTTGAAGCACGAACCCGACGTCCAGCATAGTTTATCTACAAGGTAGAAACACGAGTCAAAGTTGACGAAGAAAGCAGACCGGACGTCTCTTGATAAATATGAACACGGTATTTATTGTACGTACATCGCATGGACACATTAATACATAGCAGATGCGTTATAGGTGTATCTTACCATTATGAATCGATCTGGTATCATTGAAACGTATGCAAATGCTCTCTACACACCACCACCACCGAATTAATTACTAGCAACGCTTCATCTATAATATTCATCGTTATAGTATCTGGTGGCGGTGGCGATGTTTAACTGTAATCACTGTTTACGACGTTGTTGCTATGATTTTGTCAACGTTGACATTCTATTGTTTATATTTACTTCTTCGCCCACGCAGCTGCTGGCACTGATGGCTGTTTCCGCCTCAATATTCGACGAGGTAGCCGCAGCACGGATGACGAAAGCCGGATGCTTAAACATATGTCGCAGTTCATTCAAGCGTTGCGTCAGGAAGATCAACAATTGTCGGATAGGTAGCATGTCTAAGACATCGGCACTGTACAGGTGCGGGGAGAAATTTGGCAAATGTAAAGACATATGCAACAACCTTTTCAGACGACGTGGTCGTACCTGATTCCAAGGGGTGACAAAACATAACGAACCAATCGCCAACTTGGGCATGATATCATACAGTTATTACACAATTTCAAAGGCGTATTTTCCGATTTTCACTGAACCGGATTTTCTGATTGAAATTTTGTGCAATATATTCATTCTTCATTCAGACAATTGACAATGCGCTTCCACCAATTAATGGCAATACGTGACGTAGTACACATGTTGTGGAAATAAAGAACATTGATGTATAGCCGACATTTTATTTTGTAATTGTTGTGTACACATTCGTGAAGTTATTTGCCAACATTTCGGCAGAACGTATGTAGAGGGCAGTAACACATCATTGGCCTTAATAATTGCTTTGTGATTTATATTTATGACATGAACATACATGCATTTAGCATATCTTCGTTAGCAATTGTGGAGCAACCGCACGAAAGAACGCAAAAGGGCTCTAGAATGCATACCCTTTAGCATATCTTCGTTAGTGATTTTGGAGCAATCTTTTAGCGTGGCACAATAAACACACACATGAGACGACATAAACGATGTTATCATCTCGTTGTAGTGATATTTGAATGCACCACTTTCACAAACACGCAAGCACGCGAACACGTACGCAGTTATCACCCGCGGAGATTGGTGAGAGCTATTTTTACCGCAAATGTGCTCTAAAATTCAATATTTTATAATCATATATGCCCTTTGTGTATCTAAAGCAATGCAGTATGGTGGAATGAATGTCTAGGGATAGGTAAAACCAGGTAAGAATTAAAAATAAAACCGTAGTGATAATAAATACATATTTTCCAAGCGAATATCGGCAAGCTTCGACGTGACGTCACTGATGGCAGTGAATTGCTACGAGACTGAGACTCTCCTTTCATTCATGGTACCGTTGGCAGTGATAGCGGTTGTTTAGAAGCGAGCGTCAGAATGGTTTATTGTGTGGCATTCGATTGTAATGCAAACAGAAGTAAGAATAGAATAACATGTAATTAGCTTTAGTTCCCCACGGAGCCAACTTTGTTTAAAAAAAAGCAAACTTCAAGCCGACGAAGCACAGCCGGCTTTGCTCGGTTCGAGAACACTTGTTTCGATTGCGATCCGGACCAGAGAAGATGGCAGCCCTGGATTATGGTGGTACCATGTACCCCTGATTTTAATGCTTACGCACGTTTGTACCTAAAGTGTCTTGACGCACTCTATAAACTTCGTATTGAAGCCGTTCCTGCCTGCTTCCTCGTAAAACGAAGACGCGGCATTCTTCATGCCTTCGGCGTAGCGTGTTTACGTGCATAATTAGCCATGTGTTTACTTGGTCTCTAAATAATAATCGCTAATATTACGCAGGCTATTGCTTTACATACATCGCGGGTCACAAAGCCTGATTGGTAATTAACAAATGAGATGATACAGAAATACATTCGGGATGGAAATAATGCCCTCTACGGTTCAAACCCATAGTTTTGTTGTATTTACTATTTTTGTGTGCAACTTAGAGCTGTCTTCCGTAATTTTTATTTTGACGAACACATTAACGTGCGTGAGGGCAAATTTCAATAATAACCTTAGCTGTGTATCAAACGATATGATATTTTCTCGTTTATTTGTTTCTTCTGGTAGCTTATTTTAATTGATTAAACTAAATATATTTTTGGAAATCAGCGTTAGAATGAACAGACTCTTATATCGTAATTAGCGTTGCACGTTACAAATCCATTGCATGAAATGGCGCATCCCATAACTTAAAATCGTTTTTCGACTGGAAAAGAATTTGAACTATGTAATAAAGTTGTGTCTCTATCTTTAAAACTGGACACCTGTCTGGGAAATAAACTTGAATGAGTCAAATGTAAGCAGCGTGAATATATTTAAAAACAAAATTGACAACTATCTCTGAAGAACACATTATACATTATATGGATAATCGTTGCACTCTCGATAAGCCTATTGGCTTTCTTGTCCACTTGCCATCTGGTTTGTTCTGCGTTAGATGACAATCTAGTCAAAGGGAATAAAAACAAGGCACTAGCTAAAATGCTTCTTCCGTGTATGCACAAGGTTTAATATTGTATGTGCTATATGCTAATAGAAAAATAACAATAACATAATATACATAAAAAAAATTATTTATGTATTGGTCAAATGAGATGTTCAATGCGTCTAACTCGCAAAGCGCGCGTAAATTTCGCAGTTAACAAGATGAGCGATCACGTGGTTTTGTGACGTCACTGATGACATGTTTACATTCAGTCAGTGATTTCTATACAAGGCTTCAGCAGTTTCACTCGCATTGCTATGTCGTGTGGTGGTGATGTCAATTTTCGAAGTGGTACCGCAGAATCATCTTCGAATTCGGCTCTTACGGAGCAGTTTAGCAAGGGCAGTAGCCTTTGACTTCGATCTTATTTACTTTCTGACCTAACCATGAAAACGATCAGATGCTTCACATTCAACATTATCTGACGAAAAACCCTGTATAGATCAAATACCATATGCAGGCGGTTCCGTCTTATTCACAATACATTAATCTCTTATCACTGTCATATATTATATATTATGATAATTGTAATTTCATTTATCTAGGTTATTAAGCTGTACATAATATTATAGTTGTTGGTGTAATATATAATGTATTATATGATACGAATTTTAAGGAACGAATTGTATAAGTTCTAATGATCGCCTCGCTGACCTCGTGTCAAAATGTTAACATATAGCGCCGTATTTTATGCGAAAAGAAGCGAAATCTATAAAAGCGGTTACAGAGTAACACGTTCGGGTTAATGTGGAATTACTCAGTTAACAAATGAGTAAAGGTATGCATTATTCACAGTAAGACACAAATTAAGCTTTATGTGCTCGGTACAAAATCGTTTGGGCCGATATCATTTTGCCTGTTGTGTTCTGAGGCCGAAATTTGCAGTTTGCAGTCCGAAGTCTCCATAGAATGTTGTAAGAATTCACCGGGGCCAATATCACCTTTATTGGCGTTAACAGCTCGTTGACAGCTAGCTTCGATCGGAGGTGGACTATGGTCGTCGACGTCCGTGTCACTGCTGTGTTTTATGGACTGATGTCATCAATATAGCTTCCACTACTGGGAATAATGCTGGCAAAACATCCTCTTTCAAAGAGGTGCTAGCACCACCATAATCCAGGGCTGCCATCTTCTCCATTCTGACGCTCGCTTCTAAACAACCGCTATCACTGCCAACGGTACCATGAATGAATGGAAAGTCCCAGTCTCGTAGCAATTCACTGTCATCAGTGACGTCACGTCGAAGCTTGCCAATATTCGCTTGGAAAATATATATAATCGAGGCAGGCTGATAGAGCAGAGCATTATTTGGAATTAATTAATTCATTCATTCATTTGAGAGAGAGAGAGAGAGAAAGAGAGAGAGAGAGAGGGAGTGTGTGTGTGTGTGTGTGTGTGTGTGTGTGTGTGTGTGTGTGTGTGTGTGTGTGTGTGTGTGTGTGTGTGTGTGTGTGTGTGTGTGTGTGTTTATGTATATATGTAAGTATGTATGTATGTATGTATGTAAGTATGTATGTATGTATGTATGTATGTATGTATGTATGTATGCATGCATGCATGCATGTATACGTACGTACGTACGTACGTACATACGCATGTATGCATGCGTGTATGTATGTATGTAGGTTATACATTATCCGTACATAAGCCACTTAATTATTAATGTAACTATGTTCCATTTCGATACTATACATTTGTATCTATGCCAAATACTGTGTGTATGCTTCCGAAAAAAAATTCTGCGTAACATCGTCGTTTAGATAGTCGTCGTCGTAATATGGCAGCTGTTCAGTGTTTAATCCAATATAAGTCTACCGAAGGCTTTCCGGCACGACTACGCGCATGCGGTGTGTTTGCGCGCACAGTCCCCCTTCGCCTTCCTTTGCTTCTCTACTGGATTAGTTGGGCAGTTGTTGACTTCAGTAAGACATTTCTGCAATATGGTCGAGCAGAGTTCCTTACACAACGCCAGGTCAAGATTGCGCGATTCTTTACCAGAAACAGCGGCGGTCAAGATGGAACTGACGGTCACCACCAGTAGCTGTCGACGAAGAAGAAGATGACTGTTAACATTATTTATGGCGACAGAGAATGTTAGAACATATTTGATAATGCTGAGCTGAGCTGAGCGAGCAAGGGCACTATCAATTGACGATGTGTGCAACTGGGAATTGGTTTGTTCTGTTTATATATGCGATGAATTGATAACGTTTCATTACTGCACACGTTACTACACACAAGCAACAAACGTACACACACACGCACGCGCACGCGCACGCGCACGCGCACGCGCACGCGCACGCACACGCACACGCACACGCACACGCACACGCACACGCACACGCACACGCACACGCACACGCACACGCACACGCACACGCACACGCACACGCACACGCACACGCACACGCACACGCACACGCACACGCACACGCACACGCACACGCACACGCACACGCACACGCACACGCACACGCACACGCACACGCACACGCACACGCACACGCACACGCACACGCACACGCGCACGCGCACGCGCACGCGCACGCGCACGCGCACGCGCACGCGCACGCGCACGCGCACGCGCACGCGCACGCGCACGCGCACGCACACGCACACGCACACGCACACGCACACGCACACGCACACGCACACGCACACACACACACACACACACACACACACACACACACACACACACACACACACACACACACACACACACACACACACACGTTCTCGCGGCACCGGTCACAGCTATCTTTAAGAGCTCACACATTGAAGGAGAACTACGCAAACAACGGAAGACAGCAAGTGTCATTCCGTTGCCAAAGAAACATCATCTACGGGACGCAGTGGAAATTACATTAGGCTCATATCGCCATATTGATGAAAAGCAGTTCGGGGCTGGCAGGAATTTGTACTACTGACGCTTTGGTTGAAATGTTCCACAAGGAGTGTGACGCCACCGATGTAACGGGTCATTTTGTGCGAGCGTTAAGGTTATTTGAAATGCTTTGGACCCTAAAGGAAAAAAAAAGCAATAAACGTTGGGTGTCACATGCACATGTTTTAAATATATGACACAGTAAACAGCTACGTCACCAGCAAAATTTATAAAATACTGTACTGTGATCATAATCAGTCTTAACATGATATTTATTTACTAGTCAAATATAACACTTGCAGGAATATTGGAATTTGATATATTAATATTACATAAAGCTAATATAGCCACATGTTTTTGTAACGTGCCATTCTATGGTGACATTGTTATCAAAGCCCAAATTTTACCCACACGGAGTAATGTCTTTTCAACCAAAGATGGCCACAACGCTCATTTATTATTCATCTCTACAAACATAGACAAATCATGAAGTGCTGGACAGAAATTGAGGTTTGCTATCTTCAAATTACACTCCAGACAAAACTGTCTATAACGATTCTACAACAGAAGTTATTTCTCGCTTGCCTGCGAGAGGCGCTATATGTATGCTATGAAATGTATAATGCATACGTATGCTATTAAAATGTATAATGGTTTCTTCTTAACGTTCTTTCACCAATAAATGTATCCTTTGTGTTTACTGTTGGCATTATGAAAGTATTTTCATTAGACAATATAAATGTTGTGTTGACTTAATAGATGTCGCAACAATGCTGCGCAGACCTTTGCGCAGTTAGCTTGATTTCACGGTAGTCGGCCACCTTATGCAAGGCCTACTGAATTCCGCACTTCAGTTGATTTACATCGGTTGTGGTTTTAAGACAGACTGAACTGTCCCGACTGGACATGCTAGAAAAATCTATTCGTAGCCTGCAACTGGAGTACTTACAAAAAAAACCATGAATGTTCTCATGTCGAGTTAACTTGCTTCCTTCCTAGCTGTTAGTGTCAGTCGGTTTGCTGATCTGAGCGCAAATGACATGCACAGAGACGCCAACGAATTAAATATAACACGTTGATAATAGATTAATCGGAATATGTGCTCGTAAGTTCACCAACAGGTGACAAACTGGTACTGCTTGATGGTCTAACACTTAAGATAAATATGGGCACGTTAAGATAAATGACTAAATCAACATTTGATACTTGACCCACAAAAGGGTGTACGTGAACTGAATTGCAACCAAGGAAGTAGCTAATTCTGCTAAGTTCATTGCAATCAATATCAACTAGATATTTATAATAAGTCTATTGAACATTGAGTCGTTTTTAGTACACAAGTTGTACAAGTGTTATCCAACATGGCATTCCATCACGTAGTAACGTGAAATGTAACGTCTCAATGAAATCGTGCATTTACAATTACATGTGTTGTTTTCGTACGCTGGCATAGACATTACCTATTTCATGTTCTTCTTTTTTCGTAGCATTTTCCTTAGCCGTCGAGTCGCTGGTCTCGGTGACAGGGCGTTTTGTCCGCAGGCATTATTTAATCTTAAGTTGTACTGTATATACCTTTATTACACACCCGTGCAATATGTGCCGTTCGATACAAGGGTGCAATACTAAAATCGTTATTGAACGCTCGTGATACGGACCGCACTAGTTACTTACGTCATGACGTAGCCATCGCCTCAGAAATGGCGCGTGCGATGACTAAAATACATCAAATGTAAAGCATGATGAGCATAAATATAAGAAACAAAAAGTACATCGACAAAAAAGTTACGATATGCGGAAAAAGAGTACTACAGTAATCATCACCTTTAAGGGGGAATTTATTATAATGGGTGGTTTAAACCATGATCGTATACAATGAAAATCTTTAGAGAGTGCTGGGGGTGATGACCATCAGTTTCTACTTCTAACACAGGATTGTGTCCTTACTCAATATGTCTTGGAATCAATCAAAGGTGGGAATGTGTTGGATTTAAGTTTGTCTTCTCAAAATTATTTAGTTGATAATGTTGAAGTACATGAACTTTTGGGTTCAAATCATCGTAACCAGATCCATTTTAATATAAAAGTAAAAACAGGGAATACGTAGAAAAAGCAATGAAAGAAAAACTTCTACAAGGGCAAATATAAAGAGAAATAACATATTTTGCGAATATAAATTGGAATAACTTACAGAAGAATAAGACAGCAACATAATGCTTGACCTGTCTAAAAGATGATATCTAGGGCATTACTGATAGGTTTGTTCCGTTAAAAATACAAGGTAAAAGGTCAAGGAAGAAACACATGTCAAGCGAGGCTATTAGACAAATATAAACACACTGGAAGTGGAGAAGATATACAAACTGCAAAGAGGCATTTATCCTAGCTAAAACTGAAATTACAAAATCCAAAACAATATTTGAAAACAATTGACAGGTATTATAACAATGACAACTTATGCAAGGAGTAAACGGAACGTTCAACATAAGGTCGGACCACTAGAAAACAAAAGTGGTAACATAATTTCAGACAGGTTTCAAATGGCAGAGTTCCTGAATGTGTATTTCAGCTCAGTTTTTTTACCACATGAGATATCAACTCACTTCCAGTTCTAGTTGCTAAATTTGAGGAGGATAAATAAAATCATGTAGGAAATGATAGCAAAGAGAATTAAGAAAACGAAATATAGGAAATCACCTGGAGTTGATGGGATACCAAAAAAAAGCAAATTGTAGAGCAAATTAGTACGCCACTTGTATACGATGTTGACGAAATTAATAGCATAGGTGTGGAGATGAATAGGCAGATTAAGGAACATGTTATATATAATATCAGTTGAGGGCGTTATCGGAGGTATCCAGCGACTGACGCTGGGTAAGTAGGATGGTGCAGAGGGTCTAAATTCTGATCATATCATACATGGTCCGATAATTATCTATGTACTGTTAACATTAGTCTTTAATAGTATGTTGGTACATGGGTATAGCCCTGACTCTTACTGAAAGTGGATGAAAGTTTATTCAACAACAACAACATATTTAGGTGCATAGCATGGTGTGCTGCTGGTGTTGCTGAAGGGACATAGCTGAAGTCATGCCATTCTCAAACTAAATAAATACAATACAAGTAAAAAAAGATATTACAAAATAGCATTCACAATTCACTTATTTTGTTTCAGCATTTTCGTTTACCTATCATGATGTTAAGAATTGTCCAAATTTCTCTTCTATTAGTTTTACAATCTTCGAGTTTTTGTTGTTTTTCTTTTTGTAGCGACTTTCTGTTAATTTTGACCTACCTTTGTAGAAACGCTAAATACAGGTTAATTTTCTTTGTGCAGGCATTTTTAGCCCTCTTGTTAACCAAAGTTTGTCATTCCGTTATCTTTTATTGTATACTTTGTTATTTTGAAAGGACAGGCGTCGTTGTAAGAATTACTTAGTACTTGCATTCTTGTTATTCGTGTTTGCCTGGTGATCAAGGGATATAACCTAGAGCTGAACATGTGATCAAGGAAATATTCTGAGTCAGCTCGCTCTTCGCAGTGCAGTAAATCTATATTGTGTCACCACATATGCATACAATTTTACTGGTGAGATGTATCAGTACGAATGAGAGAAGTGTTTTTATTGCATTGTATTATTATGAACGTGAACGCTATAAGTGTTTTTCTGATTCAGACCTCATTATGGTACTGACGACAACTGAGTATAAAGTCCAAACTATTATGTCAAGAGAAAACTTGTAGTTCTCCACCCGCCGAGAAAAGGATGTCTCGACCTTCGTGATTACTTAAACAAGGGCTTTGCAGATGCACTTTACAGAATCTGCCAGTCCTCGTTCAAGCGGACGGCAACACTGGTTTTCGTCTGTGAAGTAGACCAGGCGTTACGACGGAAAGCTAAGTGGTGAGCAGTTACAGTAACACGTATATGTAACGCTTAGCCTAGTTTGGATATGTATTAAGATTGATATGTATTTTGCTATTGATGTATGAGAAGGTGTGATAATGTGTGATCAGACGATTTATGGTTCTCTGAGAGAACTGAGCGAATACTTCCTTAAACTGTTATATGAAAGACTGCCTCATAGTCTTCAGTTATAGTGCCTTACTTGTATGTTTATATAAACCATCGCTACAAGTTTCTTGTAAACATCAATGTATTCGCATGTGCTCATATACCCGACTCTTCTGCTTCAAACTCGAGGTAGACAACCTTAAATGTATTGCATGCCCATATGTAATAAATGTTTTGTTTCTATACAGTGTTCGAACATATGATATATTCAACAATTCATCTGAAATGGCGAAACATATATTTTGGGTAAGAAACTCTTTGTATTACCCAAAATTAAGATATTGCAATTAAGGTTCTTGTTCATCCGACATTCTACGTTAATTGTCCACTTACAGGTAAAGCAAAGTGACCGAGATATCATTAAAAGTGTATTTTCCTTAAAGAGGTATATCATAAGGATTTGTCGAAAAACATGTTAAGCCTAATAACCCCCTGGAGTTTTTTCATTTACAAAAACATCTATGGAGTCTGCGTGTGTACTCATGACTAACACAACTTTAATTGTCCATTACTATAAATTGTGTTTGTTCAAATATGTATGGAGTGAGCAGTCGGTACTACGGATCTCGACCTCAGTCAGTATCGTGTGTACGGTTGTGGCTGAACAGACCGATCCGCGATGCACATTGTCGTCCGCAGACACGACACACAAAGGTGACAGTGTTTGATGAAGGCTGGGTAGCCTTTCGTCTTAGTCTCTTCTCTCTCAGGGCGTCGCATCGCTTTTTTTCGAATTCGTGTAGGCCGACGTGGCATGTGCGACGCCAGAGGGCACGGTCCATCGCTGTGGACTCCCAGGTGTTGTGAGGCACGCCACATGATTTTAGTGTTGCCTTGAGCACGTCCTTGTATCTCTTTCGCTGCCCTCCCCGTGTTCGTTTGCCGGCGTCCAGTTCTCCATAGAACATTTTCACAAGGTGCCCGGACCAGCGGAGTTGTGCACGCTTGATGTGGTGTTCGATGCCATTTTGTGCACAGCGCTGTAAGACCTCGGTGTTGGAAATCGTGTCTTGCCACTTGATGTTAGCAATGCGCCTTAGGCTGCGCATGTGGAACTGGTCGAGTCTCCGTATGTGTCGGCGGTATGGTGTCCATGCCTCGCAGCTAAATAACTAATGAGTGTAGAAACATCAAACTGTTGGAAGAATCAAAATTCACACTCCACTCCCCTTATTGTCACGTAGCGTTACTTTGGCTTAGCTACGATGGAAGACAACCAAATAGCGTACATTACCAAGAAAATAACGTAAATAACAAATCCTGAATATTGGCATTTTACTATGTGTTTCACACACACTAACATAACTGGATACCACTCAAGATACTTTCTTTGTTGAGAGTTTAGAACATTTATACCAATCATAAAGTTTTACGAGGCCAATTATATAATAAATAATCGTGTGATAAAATACGTATGTAAATACTATTTTTACAGTATTATTATTAGTATTACAGCCTGTTATTCCATCATACTTAGACGACATTGCACAATTGGACAACAAATCAAAGCCGTTGCACATGTTTTACATAACTTAAATTACCATAACGTAAATTACTGTCACGAGGCTATTGATTTCAGTACTAAACTACGCAACGATATATAGACATGTTTCTTGGATGCTTGCATATACAGCCCGCCTGCCCCAGTAAGAAGTAGAAACAAGTTTTCGAAACTTCTGAGCATTACGTTTTACTCAAACATGCACAACGTGAATTACATTAAAACAGTTTCTCTAACATAACGCCGATCACCTGCACAACAGTAGGTCACATCAGTAACTGACATTTGTTACAATTATTACACATATAGCACCCTATATCAGCTTGCTTGCGGCATTAAAACAATGTCTGCATGTATAATTATATTTTATGTTATTTACATATAAAGCTGCATAAAGTTAATTACTACTTGCAAATCGACTTCGTGATGCATTACTAACTTAGAACATAAGTCGCTCAAGGTGTAGCTATCTTAGATTTCCAGTTTTGGTAATCGCGGCAGGTTTATTAAATGTAATCCCATTAAGAGACAATTGAGTAGAAACAATCAAAATTAATATATTTAGCAAAACAACTGAGTTTAAAACGCTTTTTTTCATAATAAAAATGTGTAGCCGTTTCAAAAACTGAAAGTGGCCAGTTAACGTAGAATGATCGTTCTATTCTTTCTGCAACATCCGCATCCGTTTCTATTTCCATCATCCCAGTTGTTCTTGCAAACAGATGTTCGCCCCACTTGTCATTTGTGTAGCCACTGCTATTTTTGTCAAAGATAATCGTATATCTGCTGCTGCTGCTGCTGCTGCTGCTGCTGCTGCTGCTGCTGCTGCTGCTGCTGCTGCTGCTGCTGCTGCTGCTGCTGCTGCTGCTGCTGCTGCTGCTGCTGCTGCTGCTGCTGCTGCTGCTGCTGCTGCTGCTGCTGCTGCTGCTGCTGTTGCTGCGCTGCTGTTATTGCTGCTGACAACAGTGTAACTAATTTGGTGGTTATCGTTTTTTTACCTACACAACAATGCTGCTGCTACCAGGGCTGGTTTTTAAGTATAATCATTATTATAGCTAATTTATATGTCCTGTTTGACGCTATACTAGTTGTTTATAATTGTGAAAATGGTGGTGGTTGTCGTCGTCGTTATGTGTTTGCTATATTTTTTTGATTTGATGGTTGTGATCGTAATAATAGTCTTGTTGTCGTCGTTGTTGGTTGTGGGGTTGGTTGTTGTGGTTGGCCGTTGCTGTTGTTTGTGGGTTTTGTTGTTAGAGGTGTTTGTGGGTGTGATAGGCAAAGATCTTGATGTTGCTGCTGAAGTTAATATATTGATTTTTGCCAATGTAATCGGTGTCATCGTCTCAACAGATGGTTGTATTCGTCATCGTGTGCGTTCTGGCCGTCGAGTGTGGAAAGAAGAAGCGCAAGAAGAAATACGGAAACCTAAATGTAGAACTCTGCCTTGAAATTTGTTCGATCGTTCACCTTAAATGCATCACGAAAACACTCATTTGTCCGTGGGTAAACTTTGCTGATTACATGGCAGCAATGAAGGCGTGTGACGATAACAAGGATGCATGTCTGGAGAGGTGCGAGCAAGAATTCAAAGAGAAAACGTCTTAATCCAACATATTACTGCATTTACTTGGCTGAAGAACGACGTTAGAGCTCTTGTTAGAGTTAGCCAACATTAGTAGACACCTTGGCCAAATGTAATGGATTATGTGGTTGGCCGTTCATTTGTATTATTGATATAGTATCAACAGAAATGTTTTTTTTATAAATGAATATTGCAGCTGTTATTATTGAATATAGGCTACATCTATCTTAGGCGATACGGATTATCTTCGATTGTAATTAAACATGATAATTATCATAGTAATCAGACATTGTCAGTCCACTGCGATGAGATACTGTTCTGGGTACTACTGTAAAAGAAAAGGACTTAGGAGTTACAATAAGCGCTGATATGAAAGTTTCAGAGCAGTGTGGTATTGCAGCTTCAAAGGGTAATCAAATTCTTGGATTGATTAGAAGAAACATAACATACAAGGGAAAAAAGTTAATTATACCTCTTTATAAAGCAATAGTTAGACCTCATTTAGAATACTGTATACAAGCATGGAGACCATATCGTAAGAAAGATATAGATACGCTTGAACGCATACAAAGGAGAGCAACTAAAATGATTCCAGAACTGAGAGACCTTAGTTATGAAGAACGCCTGAAAGAATGTGGTTTAACAACTCTAGAGACAAGGAGGTTAAGAGGAGATCAGATTGAAGTTTTTAAGATATTGAATGGGTATGAAAATATTGATAGAAATATGTTTTTCTCACTCAAGAAGGATAGCAGAACTAGAGGACATGAGGTAAAATTAGTAAAGGATCAATGTAGATTGGACATCAGGAAGCACTCGTTCTCACAGAGGACAATAAATGAATGGAACAAATTGTCTACAGATTGTGTAACTGCTAGCAGCGTGAATATGTTTAAAAACAAGGTTGACACATATCTCAGGAGGGCGGGTTATAAGTAGATGAACATTGTTGGACTCTCGATAAGCCAATGGCTTCCTTGTCCACTTGCCATCTGGGCCTTTGGCTTGGATGGCAAATCTTGTTAAATATCTTGTTAAACTTACAAAGGAGACACTGATGCTCAATTTTGATCCGCGCCCACAAAAGTATCGCAAGCTTGCCTCCTATCCAGATTATGTAAAGAATCTAACATTGAACTGGGCTGCCAGTACTGGCGATCAAATGCCACTGTTACAGACACTGAGGCCAGCCAACATGTATGCAGTTGAACATGACCACCATTACTTAGCCAAGCCACTGACAAGCATATTCCTGGACAAGACAAACATCACCACAATATCCATGGAGAAGGCAGATGAAATAGAGAAAAGAACAGAAGAGCAGGGCAAAAGTGCAGAATGGAAGGAGGAGAGGAGAAACAGAATGCAATCTTCAAAGTTTGGACGCATCATGAAATGTTTATCTCAGGAGGCAAAAGAAAACCTTGCAAAGGATATGATTGATGGAAAGGACTTTATCAGCATACAAACAAGTCATGGGAATCAGCTAGAGCCAGAAGCTATCTCCACATATGAGAATATGTTTCATGTCAAAGTAACTAAATGTTGTATCAGCAGACAAGCCATCTTTAGGTTCTTCACCAGATGGACTGGTGGGTGACGACACAGTGGTGGAGGTAAAATGTCCATACAGTGCAAGAAATATGCTTGTCACACCGCAGACTGTGCCTTACCTGAAGCAACGTGGTACTGAACTTAAACTCGATTCAAAGCATGATTATTATGCACAAGTGCAGGCCCAGATGTGGGTAACAGAGAGAAACATGTGTCACTTTGTGGTTCATACATTTAAAGGCACAAAGGTGTGCCTGATCCCAGTGGATAACTCGTTTATTCAAATCATGTTACAATGTTTGGATGATTTTTTTGAAAATGTTTTCAAGCCGATTTATATTAAGAAACATTTTTATAAGGACCTGTGACACTTAGGAAAGATGGATGATAGCCAGACTGACAAGAACATGCAATGATCACTTGCCCACAACAAAACTCGGAAATGTTAATTGACTGCATGTTGCAGTGGTGGCCAACACATTTTTTTATGATTGTAAAGGACATTATTGGTCAATAATATTTCGTCAGAGTAAATAAGTACTGCCATCCTTACATATGAAAGTAAACTCATGTTGTAAATTTTTTTTTATTTGTTTTTACTCAATGTTTAACCTAGACCTATTGGGTAGCCTACTTTGATCTTCCAGGTAAATTAATGTAAGACCCCATGCTCAACAACAGCTACGGTGCCCTTGATATTGTTTCGGTTCTTATAGTCTTAAAAATTGTCTCAGTTTAGTTGTCTCTTGTTTGTAGTCGCATTCCACAAAATGGCATCGGCAAACCAAGCTCGTGTTTGTCGGCTGCCATTTGTCCCTCCGTATAGCGATTATCCACTTTTCTCTTTGAGTAGGATCCTTTGGGAACTGATGACCCCCTTTACCATTACCCTACGGGACGCAGCAGCCGGTTCCCGGCATTGTATTGGTAACTAAAGTTCATAAACACAGCTCCCCTTCTTCTTCAACGAAGAGCTAAGGACTATGGGTAATTAGTATAAACTGAGTGGGCGCAGCGCCGCCCAGCGATCAAACAATACGCTCGGTTCCTCATTGGCAAACAATCGGACCGAGTCAGACAGAGTGGAAAGGAAGAGGGGGGGGGGGTCATTAAAAATGGTCACATAAACGCGTGAAAGAGGTAAGCTACACTCAATTAAGGGATCATCTCAAACAATTATTTAAGGGATCATTAAAAATGCTTAATAACTGATCATCATTTGATCAAATTAAGGGGTCATATCAAACAAGTTAGGGGAAATCTCAAAATGCAATGTGATTATATTAGAAACTTAAGTTTAACCGCAAACATAATAAAATAAGGGACCAGCTGAAACAATTAAGAGGTTATCTAAAAAAATTAAGTTAAGGGTAAATTTCAGTCAACTAAAATGTTCATCTATACGATTAAAGAGCACACAAAATATTTTAAAATATGACTACAATTAAGGGATTTTATCAAAAACAAGTTAAAGTATAAGTTAAAAAGGTCACATTAAGGTCATTTAATAATAAAATAGCTGATCATCTCAAAACAGTATGGGGTCATCTCATCAAGTCAAGTGATCGTCTCGTTAAGTTAAATAAATTAAGGGTTCTTGTCATAAAATGAATGGCTCTTCTCAAAAAAAGTTAAAGGATCGTCACAAAATATGTAAGAAGTAACTAACAAGTTAACTAGCTGATCGTCTCAACAAATTAAGGGATCATCTCAAAAATTAAGTGTCTTCTCAAAAAAGTTCAGGGATCATATTAAAAATATAACTAGTCAATACAAATGAATCAGCTGATCATTTCAAAAAATAATCGGGTCTTACCAAACCAGGTAAAGGATCATTAAAAAAGCAGGGATCATTTAACAATGTGTCTAATTGATCGTTATGAAATGAAGCAGTCACTTAATATAATTAAGGGAAATCTTAACATGTAAGGATTCATAGCAAAACGCAAACTTAAGCAAACAATCAAAGCAGTCAAACAAATTATGGGGTCACATAGAAATGTAAGGGGTTATCTCAAATAAATTATATGGATTATAAATTAAGGAATCATTAAAAAATGTAATGGTCATTTAAAAAAGTAACTAACTCATCATCTGAAAAAGTTAAAGGGTCATCTCATAGAATTAATGGTTTATCTCAAAATAAAAATGTACGGAGTCGTATCAAAAGACAAACTTAAAGGGCCATTAAAACATTAAGGAATCATCGTTTTTGTACGTTTTGAGGTGATCGCTTTTTAATTTAAAGACACACTTCAGTTTTGGGGATTACCTCTTAATATCGTAAATTTTAAATGTACCCCTACATTTTATATGTTGAGTTGATATTTACTACATATAATCAGTAAGTGTGTGGGCTGTTGATTCAGACTAAATGTCTTAACTATTTTTCTTCATAATTCGTGAGGAAACACATGAGACGGCCTTCTATATATATATATATATATATATATATATATATATATATATATATATATATATATATATGAGTGTGTGTGTGTGTGTGTGTTTGTGTGTGTGTGTGTGTGTGTGTGTGTGTGTGTGTGTGTGTGTGTGTGTGTGTGTGTGTGTGTGTGTGTGTGTGTGTGTGTGTGTGTGTGTGTGTGTGTGTGTGTGTGTGTGTGTGTGTGTGTGTGTGTGTGTTGCGGAGTTTCGCAACCGAGCACTGGCAGCCGGTAAAAAAAGAAGAATCGCCATTTTGCGGTTGTGTTCTAGTAAGACGTCCGCGTTTACTGCTGATGTACTCAGACGTCCGCACTTAATGCTATTATAATCCGACGTCCGCGCTTAATGCCGTTTTACTCAAACGTCCGCGCTTAGACATGGAAACACGCGGGAACGCGTTCGGCAACAACGCGTGATCGCGGAAAGACACCGAAACGGACCGCGGGAACAGGAACACGTGATTTCGGAAGTGCGGGAACGCCTGTGTATATAAAGATGGAGGCGGGCAAAATCAATCCCTTGCGAACCGCACAATGCCGATCATATATTCAGGACATCGTTGTAGAAAAAAAGAGACAGTGAGACGGAAAGAAAGAGAGAGAGAGTGAGAGAGAGAGAGAGAGAGAGAGAAAGAGAGAGAGGGAGGGAGAGAGAGAGAGAGAGAGAGAGTGGGAGATTTTCATACGAACGTGAGTAAGATGGAGCAACGTGTCTTGTTAATTTATTATTATTTTGTTCGCATTGTTAAGATAAATTATATTTTCATTTGCACGGTATTAAGCGATATATAGGCAAACCGTTTTTTCATCCGTCAACAGCGCGGTATATAAACACAATACTCTTTTTTCGATAGCTGTGGGATATGTGATTTTCAATCTCACTTGAGTAAGATGGCGCAACGCATCACGCTAATTGACGGATCCATCACAATGTTTGTCCGCATATTGGCGCTTCTACCTCTTGTTTGCCTGGTAACATGTATTTTGTTCAAAAATTAGTTGCTGCCTTTTTTCACAAATAAAAGCTCTAAAAATGCGACACTAAATTGTACTGAACTGTATTTGACATTTTGTATCATGTTGGTGTAAAATAAACATTTACGTGTTCCTTACTGGTACCCATCCCAATTGACTTGATGAGATGACCACATAATGTTTTGAGATGATCAGCTAGTTTATTATTAAATAATTCTTGATAAGACCTTTCTAAATTATCCTTTAACTTGTTTTTGATAAAATCCCTTAATTTTAGTCGTATTTAAAAATACTTTGGGTGCCCTATAATCGTATAGATAAACATTTTAGTTGACTGAAATTACCCTTAAGTTTAATTTTTGTTTGAGATAACCCCTTAATTGTTTCAGCTGGTCCCTTATTTTATTATTTTTGCAGTTAAACTTAAGTTTGTAATATACTATCACATTGCATTTTGAGATTTCCCCTAATTTGTTTGATATGAACCCTTAATTTGATCAAATGATGATCAGTTATTAGGCATTTTTAATGATCCCTTAAATAATTGTTTGAGATGATCCCTTAATTGAATGTAGATCAACACGTGTTGAGGTGACCCTTTTTAATGACCCCCCCTTCTTCCTTACCACTCTGTCTGCCTCGGTCCGATTGTTTGCCAACATGTAGATACTGCCGTGCATTACCTGGGAGGTTATATGAACGGCATTCCATATGTCCTCCCAGAAAACATGCGGCTCATTCGTTCTGAGATTCCTATGCTAATCATACATTCGTGAACGTCGAGCGGGTGTCAGCATGGCTAGCCATTATAAGGGTGAATATGAGGATGATGATGACGATGAGGAGGAGGAGCAGGATGATGAGGGAGAAGGTGTCATTGTCTTCGTCCTCATAATCGTAATAATTATCACCCTCATTGTCATCAACTTCGTCATCATCATCATCACCACTAAGACCGCTTAATTGTCTTAATCTTCTTCGATTTATTACATTACCGGTCGATTTATTACATTACCGGTCGATTATTACATTACTGGTTGTACCAATCGACCAGTAATGTAATTAATCGACCGGTAATGTAATAATCGACCGGTAATGTAATAACTCGACCGGTAATGTAATACAAACGATGAAGATGATTATGATGACGTTGATGATGAAGATGATAAATGGTAATGATGATGATGAATAGGAGGAGAAAGATGAAGATAATTAAGGGTTTATCTTAGCGCTACCTTGGAGGTTATATGAACGGCATTTCACATGTCCTCCCAGAAAACATGCGGCTCACTTGTTCTGAGATTCCTATGTTTATCATACGTTTGTGAACGTCGAGTGGGTGTCAGCATGGCTAGCCATTATAAGGGTGAACATGAGGATGAAGATGACGATGAGGAGGAGGAGCAGGATGATGAGGCTGAAAGTTTCATTGTCTTCGTCCTCATAATCGTAATAATGATCATCCTCATTGTCATCATATTCGTCATCATCATCATCATCACTAAGACCGCTTAATTATCTTCATCTTCTTCTTCATCATCATAACCATTTATCACCCTCATCATCATCATCGCTATTATCATCATCATCGTTGTCATCATCATCATAATCTTTATCATCGTCATAATCATCATCATTATCATCACCATCATCATCACTAAGGCAGCTTAATTGTCTTCATCATCTCCGTCATCATCATCATAACCATTTATCACTCTCATCATCACTATCGTTATCATCATCATCATTATCATCACCATTTTAATCTTTGTCATCATCATCATCGTCATAATCATCATCATCATTATCATTGTCCCTAAGATGACCCCTTAATTGTCATCATCATCATAATCGTTTATCACCCTCATCACCACCTTCTACATCATCATTATTGACATCATCATCATCACCATCATAATGATTATTATCATCATTATTTGTATTACATTACCGGCTGATTTATTACACTACCGGTCGATTATTACTTTACTGGTCAATTAGTACATTACTGGTCGATTATTATATTACCGGTCGATTATTACACTACTGGCCGATTATTACATTACTGGTCGATTATTACATTACCGGTCGATTATTACATTACTGGTCTATTATTACATTACTGGTCAATTATTACATTACTGGCCAATTATTACATTACTGGTTGTAACAACCGTCTCTTCATTTGACAAGTTCAGTGTTGTTCGGTTCCAAGCATACCAGACAGAATCGCAATGCATAAGTTGCATGAAAACTTTCCATATCATAGCGAATCAGGTTTATTGTGAGCCCTCTAATGTTCAACCCGTGATACACAATGCACGTTGTGCATGAATCCATTTCGTATTTATAAGTTACGAGTGCGTACTGAAATACAGCTCCTTGTCTCTGTAAAGTGTCAACACTTGACCTCTCACCAGGATGTTGATATATCAACCTTCACATGGAGTTAGTAGGTTCTCAGAAAGAGTAATCATTTATGTAATGTGACTGTTCAGGTTAACTTGGCAAAATCTGTCGCGTCTTCGTTCAAACCGACGGCACCACAACTTTCTTTTCGAAACAGAACGGTATTACGCACGGCCGGTTAATTGGTGAGCAATTTATTTAAAGTTGGGGCGACCGGGGCTAATTGGGAGATAAAGTTTATTTCGGAATTGCATAATTGCATATATATATATATATATATATATATATATATATATATATATATATATATATATATATATATATATATATATATATATATATATATATATATATATATATATATATATATATATATATATACAGTAGGTAGTACGGTAGATATATACCTTTAAGTAAGCATCAGTAAATTGGTCGCTGTCAATGTAATGATTGTAATATAGTGTGTACATTATGACAGGTGTGTACAGTACGACAGGTGTGTACATTTTGACAGGTGTGTACAGTTTATTTCGGAATTGCATAATTGCATATATATATATATATATATATATATATATATATATATATATATAATTATATATATATATATATATATATATATATATATATATATATATATATATATATATACAGTAGGTAGTACGGTAGATATATACCTTTAAGTAAGCATCAGTAAACT
>OY759263.1:22526983-22544483 GCA_963662155.1 Lamellibrachia columna | reverse complement strand
TATTATTATTATCCAAGGGAAGGGGAGTCAGCGCGATTACAAAATTGTATGTCCCATCAGCAACACACTTTTGCCTCCGTTCCTTTTGTGGTACCGAATTCAGATTAACTGATCATGTACGTTTGTATGTATGTACGTACGTACGCACAATGGGTCAAGTGTTGTTAGGTTGATGCACCAGTGAGAGCGCAGTTGAATCTTAGCAATGTTAAGTACAACCCGCGGTGGACCTTGGTATATGACTTACCTTCTCTGTACATTGTGAACACTTGACCATGATATAAACGGATATATCGACCTTCGATTTGACAGTACTTAGGAGAAATCATTTGAAGAAGCGAATTTACGTTGCGGCATCTGTTACCTCTTTGGTCAAGCGGACGGCGACACTGTTTTCGGCTTAGAAGCGGAACAGTTTTGTTGACTGGAGGTTAATTGGTGAGCAATTACATTAAAGTTGTTTACATGCCTCTCCTGGTCTCGTCGCGTCGACGATATCACCTCGTATAACCCCATCTTACAACTCACTCGTCAATTGATTTTGATAATTTGTCCGATGACGTCACCAAAAGTAAATAACAGATTAGCACAACAGAACTAACACCAGGATACTGTTTAGGTTTTATTTGTCACAAAATGAGTCCGACATCAGGCGAGCGAAAAAAAATCGAACTGAGTAGGTACCTTTAAGTAACACGTATCGCTATGTTAATGGCCAGACTCAGATATTATTAATGCGAATTTGTGATGATGTAAATAATCTGCCAACATGTATCCCAATTTAACGGGAATTTATATATATATATATATATACATATATATATATATATACATATATATATATATATATATATATATATATATATATATATATACATATATATATATATATACATATACATATATATATATATATATATATATATCTGTATATATATATATCTATATATATATATATATATATGTATATATATATATATATATATATGTATATATATATATATATATATATATGTATATATATATATATATTTATATATATATATATTTATATATATATATATATATATAAATTCCCGTTAAATTGGGATATATATATGTATGTAGAGAGAGAGAGAGAGAGAGAGAGAGAGTGAGAGAGAGAGAGATATATATATATATAGGAAGTGGACAAGGAAGCCATTGGATTGAATATATATATATATATATATATATATATATTATATATTCAATCCAATGGCTTCCTTGTCCATATATATGTATATATATATATATAGAGAGAGAGAGGACACAGAGAAGATAATAGAGAAATCATCTACAAATTGTGTAAATGGTTGCATCTTGTATGTGTTTAAAAAACAAACTGACACATATCGCAGAGGGGCTGGTTACACATATGTGAAAAATTACTGGAGTCTCGATAATCCAATAGCTTCCTTGTCCACTTCCCATATGTTTTTGTTGATGCTTTGGATGGTAATTTGGTTAAATCTGGGTAATATCATTGTCGTCGACGTCTCAATCACCATCACTTTGGCCATCATTCCGTCTCATCTCCCCAACAGATCATGTGCGTCATCGCTATATGCCTCCACCCTGTCGACGGCGTCTTGAAACGGTCAAAGCGAAGCATGAATGCGAAGGAATGCATTGATCGATGTTACAACAATTTCACCGGTTGTTTCGAAACCATCTACGAATGCCCCGCTTTCAAGAACACGAGCCCCGAGGACGCAGCAACATTCTGCATTGAACAGCTTGAAAAGTGCATTAAGGATTGCCATGAGCGCTTCTCCAAGAAAACCAATTAAGACATTGTATATGCATTATATAAAAGTATGCATACTATTTTCTTCTCCATACTACTATAATATATTAATAACCATAGTGATATAAATTAATTAACAATGTTTAGGTTAATTTATACTTTTACAAATTGTGGCATTTATGCTTATACAAATACAAATAATTGCATATGTAAACATGTATGGAGCTGCTCCGTAGCGCCATTGAACAATTATTGGAAAGGGGCACTGTACAAGATAATAATTATAAACTGTACAATTCATAATTATTATCTCGAGGGTTTGTTGTTATTGTATGAGCTGACGTTCCCTTTGATTCCGAATTAAAGAGCTTCTTACATCAGCTACACAATTTTTCTTTGTTTGTGTTGTAGGCCTAACTTTGACTCGGATATTTATGTAAATATAATGTCAAATAATAATATTCCTTATATATGATCCTATAATATGGTAATATAATATATTGTAGTAGTAAGAATAAATATATATATATATATATATATATATATATATATATATATATATATATCCGCTGATTTTATTTTGTCTGTCCATGCAATATTTTAGACTGTAAGCTGATCCACCCCATCATCTCTGGGGAGGGAAGCAGCAACTCTAGCGACCGACCGACCGAACGACCGAATGACCGACCGAACGAACGACCTACCGAACGAACGACCAACCGAATAATAATTGTTCCTGGACTATGTGCAGTGGCGTTATAAGATCTTTCTCCGTCCGACCGACTTATACATCTACACATGACTCATCAATATTCCACATGATCACTTACTCTATCTCTCCGTCCGACCGACTTATACATCTACATAGGACTCATCAATATTCCATATGATCACTTACTCTATCTCTCCGTCCGACCGACTTATACATCTACACATGACTCATCAATATTCCACATGACCACATACTCTATCTCTCCGTCCCACCGACTTATACATCTACATAGGACTCATCAATATTCCATATGATCACTTACTCTATCTCTCCGTCCGACCGACTTATACATCTACACATGACTCATCAATATTCCACATGACCACTTACGTTGCATTCAAGATTAAGTCAGGCGCAAAGGAAAACTCTGTAAGCTGATGCAAGACTCTCTTAAATACTTTGAACACATATTATGTTGTCCTCTCTCCTACTCTCACCAACGTCAGTCACAGTTCCGCACTGAGAATAACCACAATAAACGTTCACGATAATAATTATTATTATACAATGTTTTGAGTAGTACCCTTTTATCTAATTGTTCCGTGACTCTGTACAATGGCGATCATCAGACGTTTGCATAACATCATTTACTTAATTAAACTAATTAAATGCATATATAAAAAGTTATGCACAGTTAACTTAGATCATGTTGATCATTAATATTAACGCAACGGAGAAAATATGATGTATTGTCCTAAGCCATGTACGCGGGATATTTTAATGTTTTTTCTTGCCGGAATTCTCGCAATCTTCAATGCAATCATTACGATCCGTAGCGCAATCAAGTTCGGCCCAATGGCGTGCCGCACCGTATTTCTTGACGGCTTCTTTACACTCTTTCCGTGTCTCATCACACTGCTTAATGCATGCCGTCACCGCACTGTTTCGCTCTGAATGTCTTGTTTCGCTCTCGGCGCCAGCGAGGGCCAACACGCAAATCGCGTTGACGCACAGGATCTGTTGGGCATATGAAACCGAACGACAGTGAATATGATATTGACTGAGACGACGACGACGGTGATGATATTAGCGATGCAACGACCTATCGATGATACATAGTCGTTGTTATAAGAAGATGGATGCACAGTAGTTGTTGCAATGAAATAGCCTAAATAAAAAATAAATATTGATAAAACGTTTCACTGTGCAAATGAATTGCAAATGAGCTATTCTACTGACATTTAAATTAATAAAATGCCTAATAAGGGCATAAATAATCTAGTTACTTTCATCCATTAGACCAGCGTTCCGCAAACTCTGGCCTGCGGGGCAAATTGGCCCGCGGACGGTTTTCAGTAAGCCCGCGGGACCCGCGCAAAATATGAAATTTAGACATTTGGATTTGTTCTACGACAGTGTTCGTTGGCTGTGCTGTGAGGAATAGTTCTGAACATATCTTTGCACTGTTTCCTCATATCGGGAGTTTTCTCCAATGAATCTGTTGGTTGGTTGCCCGAGTCACCCGCCCAGCTGGAATATACTGGGTTTCGAATTGAATATGCTACTTCAGGAGAGGCAAAAATTGCTTTGTAATGTGTACGAAGTAGTGACGCGTTCTGACAACAAGCTGTCTTCTTCAAAATCCATGTCAAGAGCGGAAACTTTCTGCATTTCATGATAATTCAGCGGCGAAGTTGAGGCGATATCGGAGACGTCAAGTAGGCGCTTGTCGGAGTACTGGAGAGCGTGCATACCGCCTTCAGTGATTGTTTCGCTGCTGCCGATGATGTTTACTGCTTCTTTGCCAGGATAATTGATGAATCCTTGTGACTTTTCGCTTAGCAACATTTGCAGGCTATGTCAATATTTCAACAGGCATGGCTGCAAAAACTGTCCGACATTGCGTTCTGTTTTTTGTTGAAATGTTGGTTTTGTGTTGGCGTAGGTGTGATCGGTCAATGGAGAACTGCTTGCAAATATATGCCGCCACAATACATAAGTTGACATAGCATGCCTTGGCATAACACATAGGCGCGTTTATTTATTGCGTCTACTTTGAGCGGATCATTTCCTTCATTACCTAGCTAACAACTTTGGCCCGCAGAGAGATGGCCGGACAAAATTGCGGAACCCTGCATTAGACATATTACTTATTATTTGATTAAACGGTGTGTTTATCTAAGCGCACATCGTTATCGTTACCGTCACCATCACCGTCACCTTCATCATCATCATCATCATTCTCAACCTCATCATCATCTTCATCGTCGTCGTCATCATATTCATCACCACCAACATCGTCATCACTGTCACCGTCACCGTCACCAACATCACCGTCACCGTTACCGTCACAGTCAATATGATTAGCATCATCGTCGTTTTCGTAATCGTCATCGCCTTTTTTGTTGTCGTCGTCACCGTCACCATCAACTTCATTGTCATTATCATCGTAGTCATCGCCATCATCGTCATCATCGGTATTGACATCGACATCGTCATCGTCATCGTCATCAAGCCATCATCACCCTCAACATCAGCATCGTCATCATCGACATCATTGTCTTCAATAGCACCACCTATTATTCATAGTCATTGTAATTATTATATGAATTATGCATAATCATCAATGTGATCTTACTTTCTCGCCGCCTTCAGCGTAATCATTATCGCCAACCGCATAACGACAGCAACCACGAACAACGACTTGGTAGCAGCAGTGACAACAGTGGCTATTATGAGGCAGTTATCTTGTACATATATCGTACAGATATAGTATATAACTTGATTCACTTACCCAGACAATGTTGATCGTCATTATGGTTCGCCTGTTAATCAGCTGCACTTCACACCTGAATATGATGCATATAATAATGAAAGACATGGGTATGGGCAATCAAGCACACACACACACACGCACGCACGCACGCTCGCACGCACGCACGCACGCACGCACACACACACACATATATAATGTGTTTTTGTATATATATATATAATATATAGATACAAAATATAAATATATATAATATATATATATATATATATATATATATATATATATATATATATACAAAAACACATTATATATATATATGTGTGTGTGTATATATATGTATATATATATAATATATAGATACAAAATATAAATATATATAATATATTTATATATATATATATATTATATATATATATATATTATATATATATATATATATATATATATATATATATATATATATATAAAATATGAGTTTTTATAAGATTCGTGAATTTAATCAGTGAGTCTATATGCCTGATATGTTCCCGCAGAGAGTTCCAAAGTGTTGGTCGAAACACCGAGAAGACCCGTCTGCTGTAGCCCTCTAGCTTGTAACGCGAAACTACAAGCAGACGCAGATCAGCAGATCGAAGGTTGCTGGTAGGTATGGGTATGGTGTCAGGAGATCAGTTATGTATCCTGGTGCAAATTCATTCAAGTTGAAAAAGACGAGGACCAACAGTTTGTACTGGACCAGTCACGTGGTTATGTGATGGTGCTTCCGCTGTATCATCATCATTCTGGCTGTCAACTTCTTCACTGTATGTAGCTTGGTCACTCAGTGACTCAGTGACACCATTCAACATTGCGTTCCATGCAAATGTAGCTATTATTTACTAGGAGGAACGCCTAAAGTTTTGCATTAATTTGTTTCCAAGTTGTATCCACATTTTTACCAAACCCCGTGTTTTAACTAGCCTCGGTCTCCCCAACTTGAGATAAATTGCTTACCAATTAACGGTCTGTCACTAAAGTTGTTCTGCTGCGAAAGAACGTAGTGGTACCATCTGCATCAACGAAGAAGTGGCATATTCTGTCAAGTTAACTTGAACAATCACATTAGCTAAAGGATTACTCCTACTAAATAACTATTTGCGAAGGTCAATATATCAATATCCTGATGTCAGATCAAGTGTTGACACTTTACAAATACAAAGAGCTGTATTTCAGCATGCGCTTGTAATTTATAATCACGAAATAGCTTCACATACAAGTGCATTGTGTATCACGGGATGGACATGGAGCCCCGCAAGAAACCTGATTCGCTTTGATATGTAAAGCTTTCATGCAACTTATCCAGTGTGATTCTTTCTGGTTTGTTTTGAACCAGACAACACTTGACACTTCGCGTGCCGAACTAATAAAATTAAGAGACGGTTAACATAAAAGGAAAAGTTTACTTTGGTGTACATATATATATATATCGCATGAGATACTGCAAGGAACGTTATCTTCAAGAAATGTTGTCTCCGTGTAAACTATGCCTCACTAGCGTTTACGGTATTATGTTTCGCTAAGATGTTTAATCCGGAATGTTGTTTTGGACAAGATAATTTATTTGGCGCCACGTGGCAAGCGATGATTCGACCTCTTCGTGAAACCCCGTATTGTCCTCTTTTGTATCCGTCTCCAGAAACATTCAATGCTGTAATAGTTCGTACGTAAACGTTAATTATTTGCAACTGGTCCCGCGTTTCAAGATGAATTTAGCATTTCGATACTTTCAATTAGTCTCATTAAATATACATACACGCTACGATTAATACATTTATATGTAAAAGCTAAACATAATTAACTCAATTCACAATAATTGACATAAACGTCGGAACAAGGAGACAATATTTATGGTGAGTATATTATGTATTTGTTCCCCTCCCCCACCCCAATATTTGTTCCCCTCCGCCACCCCAATATTTGTTCCCCTCCCCCACCCCAATATGTGTTCCCCTCCCCCACCCCAACATTTTTCCCCTCCCCCACCCCAATATTTGTTCCCCTCCTCCACCCCAATATTTGTTCCCCTCCCCCACCCCAATATTTGTTCCCCTCCCCCACCCCAATATTTGTTCCCCTCCCCCACCCCAATATTTGTTCCCCTCCCCCACCCCAATATTTGTTCCCCTCCTCCACCCCAATATTTGTTCCCCTCCCCCACCCCAATATTTGTTCCCATCCCCCACCCCAATATTTGTTCCCCTCCTCCACCCCAATATTTGTTCCCCTCCTCCACCCCAATATTTGTTCCCCTCCCCCACCCCAATATTTGTTCCCCTCCCCCACCCCAATATTTGTTCCCCTCCTCCACCCCAATATTTGTTCCCCTCCTCCACCCCAATATTTGTTCCCCTCCCCCACCCCAATTTTTGTTCCCCTCCCCCACCCCAATATTTGTTCCCCTCCCCCACCCCAATATTTGTTCCCCTCCCCCACCCCAATATTTGTTCCCCTCCCCCACCCCAATATTTGTTCCCCTCCCCCACCCCAATATGCTTGCAGAAATCAACTCCAGCCTCCCCTATATTCAACAGCTTCCGACGCTTAATGATAGTAAGCATAATTTTAAACTACGTGCATGTTATGTCTTACTTGTTTTTCTTGGATGATGCCTCCATGCAATCCTTAATGCACATTTCCAGCAGTTAAACGCAAACTTTCTTGCGGTCTTCGGGGTCCATTCTGTTTCAAAATGGACAGCTATCGATAATTTCGAAATGAAACTTAAATTTGTCCTGAAAACGCCTAAAACATGACCGTTCTTCTCTCCTAACGCCATCGACGGACAAGACCCGACGAGCGACGACGCATAGGATCTGTTGAATAAATGAGATCGAATTGTAGTGAATATGGTGGTGATTGGGACGACGACGACGTACCGATGATTCATAACACTAGTTGTACTTAGTTGTATACAAGGAACACACAGGATACATATCTTAAATTAATATTTATAACACGTTTGATAGCGAAAATTCACAACAATATTTTTATTATTATAGTAAACAGTAATTACCTTTATAACAACGACAATTTCTAATAGTTGTCTGGATAAAATGAATAAAAAAACAAATAAGAAAATAAAATTACTGTCAGCCATTACATATTATATTTACTGTTTGATTCACCGGTTTGTTTATCTTAGGACACGCGATGAGCTAATTGTGAATAGCGTCAGGTCAGGTCAGTCTTGCAACACCAGCACCAAACCCAGGCACATGAGGCAAACTAGTGGTCATTGTCATTATTGCATTTAGGTATCGTTATCAATACGATCACCGCGGTCCCTGCTCATCTATATGAGTATTGTAATCTTCATCAACATAGATTGAAACATATCTTACACGTATTGCACATGTATCGTAGATCTCCGGTAGATTCACCTACCCAGAAAGTGTTGGTCGTCATTCCGGTTCACCTTTAAGTCAGCTGTACACCTGAATACGACATATAACAAAATGAAACATAGCATATCTGGCTATCCATACATTTCTTTCAGAGAAATGATATGTGCAATTATATTTAGCAGAAATTTGTAGCAAATATATATATATATATATATATATATATATATATATATATATATACATTTATATATATATATATATATATATATATATATATATATATATATATATATATATATATATATATATGTAGTAATAGTTCTTATAAATCATGAAGAGTTAAACAACGAAATGAGTAGTACAACTAATGTAATAATGGAACTGCTAACTAGGCCTATTACACGAGTTTGGTGGATACTATGATTATTTTATGCCAAACTCTGGCCGAGAGTATCCCGTGCAAGACGTAAGCGCCTACTCTCGGCCCGTGAAACAACACGGGCCGAGAGTAGGATCGTGCCAGAAGTAGACATAGCTATTATTATTAATATGGTTTGCGCTAATGATACGTTTGTGTATACGTACGCATGTGTACGACCATTGCCGTACAGAGTGATACATTGATAAATAGTCCATTATTAAATTAATCATTATATTTAATTATGTTTTATAGTGGTGTTTACATTGTCACAAATTAGCATACGTTTATGGCACAACATGTTAACATCGTAATACATATTTATTCCGCGATGAGGCTGATCATTAAATATATCGATGTTTGTTAGGGGAGACCGGCGTCAGTTGAAACACTTTTTGTTTTGAAAACATAAATATTTTGAAACTCGTTTTTGTCAAAACGCAATTCGTGTAGGCGTTAGCGTACACATCTCTGTCATATACAAAACCGCTAATTTGTTTAATATTTAAGAATATCCGATATATGACGACTTCTCTAGTAACCTCTCGACAGTTTCAACTAGCCCCGCATACGTGGTTAGTTGAAACAGGCGAATGGGTTAGTTGAAACAATTCGGGCCGGGCCCCTCTTTGGTCTACGGGTATAGGCCTGAGACATCCTGCCGGTCCGGGCATGGGCTTAAATTGTAGTTTGCGGGTCTGCGCCGGGCTAGGCTGGGATTCAGGGACCATTGCTTTATACAGAGGTATACTGTTATGTTTATCCTAACCAACCCAATAATTCGATTACCCTTTGAAGCTGCAATACCACCGTGCTCTGAAACGTTCATATCAGAACGTATTGTCACTCCTTTTCCTTTGTAGTATCTAGCACAATATCTCCTATTTTTTATTTTGCATTCAACTTCCCTTGTCCTGTGTGTAGGGATTTACAATTGAATAACATCTGCCATTTTTTAGACCATTTCACAACTTTGTCTAAATCGTTTTGCAAATGTTGTTAACCTTTTTAAACACCTCGGTGGCATCCGCACATTTCAGTACCTTGCTTGTTATATCATCGTTCAAGTCATCGATATATATATATATATTAAGGATAATAAATACCCTAATATTGATCCTTGTGATACCCCACTCAAAACTGATTTCCACATCTACTACAATACGTTGTCTGTCAGTCAGCCATGCTTCTATCCAGTTGATTATGCCATCCCGATACACTGGGCTTATAATTTAAAGGGAAATAAAAGTCACGGTTTTGGGCCTATGCACCTATAAGAGTTACTAAGACATAACCATATGCTGGTTATTTGCTAGGTGTCGAATCAGGTGGTACTTGTTTTTGTCGTTGCCTGTTCTAAATCGGTTCCTTATTGCCACTACTAAGCCGTTGTTCCTGCACTAGGTACCAAGTAGTATCTACGTACAGAATAATTTAACGCTGAAGTGGTTTCGGACCTTTATATGCATTGCCATTGGGCGATAATATAGTTCGGTTTCGTCTTCACGCCGGCTGGGTATCAGCAACACAAATAGGCAGAGGCAGCCCCCTTATAAACTGTATGCTAACTAGGCCTTTCAACAAGACGTTCTTTCATACCCAGTGTCGCTGTGTTGGGGTGAAGGGCTCCAACATTTCGTTGCATGGGCACAACATGTCTTGTCACTCTTCACGTAATGCCCATGCCAAACACGAACGATTAAACATATTATGTAGTTTTTTATTTTGTTTTGGATGCCAAACCTTTATTTTTATCAGTACTTTACTTACATTATTTTACAATGCAGATACATGTTGAACACTTGTAGAACATTTTAGTCTGGTGTGGCCAGTCTAACCGCCGTCGATAGGGTTCCTAACAATCCGCGTCAACACGTCCCGTATGTGGTTATCTAATTGTTTATTGTCTTCAAAGTTGAATATTTTGGTTGTCAACACCCGCCCCCGTGGGCTCACACTGATAATTCCCATGACTCTGAAGAAAGCGTGAGACTAAGCACTGATGCCACAAACTCGAGGTTATCCAAGGGTATCATCGCATTATTTGGTGTGATATTAATAAGTTCTTACATTAAGCATTATACACAATATGCTTGTTCTGAAACATGGCACTCTACATCGTACAGAGACAGCTCAGTTGCACTGATACCTACCAGAGAGAATATACTGAATAAGAGGCGTATAATCAGCGTAGATCTTACAAAGTCACCATTACAAATCCTAACATTAATACAAAACTAACGCTTTCCTACTTATGTATTCTACTAATTGTCACTGCTCACGACACAGAAGTAAACACTGGTCCTTGCAGGCCTAGACATCCCTGTCAGTTGTGCTACAAAGCTGTTAAGTGGAGTACTCTGGATTTGCTATGGCTTTGGTCTACCTAACTACTCTTTAGGGCACTTGTTCACTGATAGAGAGTGGAGTTTATGTTATTTGGCAAATCACTAATATACATAAGAAAAGGTAAAGGACCGCGTATTGTTCCCTGGGGCACCCTTGACGTGGATCCACTCTGAATTCTCTCCATCTACAGCTACTCTTTACGTCATTTTAGTGAGCAAATTTGAAATCCAATTGAATGTGCTTTCAGTGGTACCTTACTTGTTGATTTTATGAAGTAACCCTCTGTGCGGTAATGTATCGAAGGCCTTCGAGAAGTTCATAATTACCATGTCTATCTGGGTTCTATTGTCAAGAGATTGAGCCAGGTCATGAATAGTCTGGATAAATTGGGTCTCGCAAGAGTGGTGTTTGCGGAATCCGTGCAGGTTGTCGGTTAATATATTATAATGATCAATATGTTGCATAATGTTGCTATGCAGGATGTGCTCAAGCACCTTACAACATATGGATGTATACGAGACAAGTCGGTAGTTACTAGGTGTAGATATATATATATATATATATCTCCTTTTTTGAAGATCGGAGGTAAGTTGGCAATTATTATCTTGGTGATGTACTATCAGCTCACAGTTGGCTTCTTGTGTTGTGCTCTCAACAATGAAGTCTCGCACATATGTCATCTCTTGATTTTGATCAAAGATTCTGTCATCCCCACATCATCTGTGACATCACTGACATGTGTTCCATCTCCCTGATCTAACATTTGATGCAGTACATATTTGATAGCTTTCTGTTCATATTTGATAGCTTTCTGTTCATAGCCATACAGATGGTGGTCTTTGCGTGGATGGTGTCTTTTCATGCAAATCTGCATTGTCGTTGTCAAAGTGTATGAACTTACATTCTCATATCGCTGCTGGGGAAATATGTTTTCCTCTCTTCCATCATTTGCTCACAAACAGATGTCAAATAGCGCTGGAAGGTGTCATAACTGACACTTTCGTTCATATGGTTTGACAGGGTGACAACATTCTTGCTGCGTGTTTCATTGTAGATGTAACGTACACTTCCTAGAGTGAGAGGTGTTTGAAGTTTACATATGGTATACAGAATGTGTTGGGATAGATGAAGTGCCTTTTCCTCAAGTTCATCTTCAGAGCAAGCTTTTTTCAGTGGGAGATCTTTGCTAGATGTTAGGATTGCAGCAAAATTAAACATTTTACATGGGGTCATAGATTTTGCTTAAGTGTGTGACGTATTGAAGAAACTGTCACCATCATTACTTTTGCCCAGTTGATCAAATTTGCAAGATTTTGCATCTCTGTGTAAGAGCCTGCAGCTTCTTGGACGACTGATGCATCGTCATCGCAATCAAGCACCAGATGTTTCAACTCATCGATCATTTTGAAGGCACAACTTCCAGCCTCCTATGGCCAAAATGTTAAACTATTCCCGCAATGTGCTTGTAGTCGTTTTTTTTCAGCTGCGTTTTAAACAAGATATAACAAGATTTAACAAGATTGCCATCCTTACATAAGCGTAGAAACTCTTGCTGTAATTTTTTATATTACCTGCCAATTTTTTTAAAGGTTCTTTTATACTTTCTAATTTCAGTTGTAGCTAGGCTAAATGCCTCTTTGTAATTTACATAGTCTTCATCGTTTCTGGTGCGCCTATAAATCCTCCACATAGTTTGCTTAAATACCATTTTTCTAATAGCTTCTTTTGACAAGTGTTTCTTTCTGGACCGTTTTCCTTGTTTTTTCAAGGGAACACATTCACCAATGATACTCTCAATTTCATATTTTAGAATATTTCAACATTCAATTTCGGTCTTATTCATCAGCATGTTATTCCAATCTAGCTTTGCTAAGTATTTTTACTTATCTTTATATTTACCTTTGTGGAAGTTTATCCTATACGGTTTTTATTTTTACTTTCTGATTTTACATTTAACAAAACATTTATTTGATTGTGGTCACTGTTACCCAATGGTTCATGTATTTTTACACTGTCAACTAATTCTTTTTGTGTTGACAAAACTATATCTAATACATTATCTCCCCTGGTTGGTTCTAGCACGTGCTGAGTAAGGAAGCTATCCTGAATTAAAAATATAAATTGTTGGTCCTCACCCCCCGTACTCTCTAGAGATTTCCATTGTATATGTCCATGGTTAAAATCTCCCATTAAGATACATTCCCATTTACTAAGTTCCTTTATAGTATTTTGTATTTTTGTGTTATCCTATTCGTTTATGTTAGGACTTCGGTAAACTAATCCAATCGTTATTTTTTATTTCCTGAAATTATTTTGCACCAAACAGCTTCATCGCAATCTGCTTCCCTTTCTAATTTTACTTCATAAGCCTGAATAAATTTTTAACATATAGAATAACTCCCCTCCCCTTCTTCCTATTCGATCTCTCCTAAACATTATGTACCCTGTCAATCCTAATTCAGCATCTGTTATGTCTGTGTTGACCCATGATTCGGTAATACCAATTATGTGAGGATCAATATCTTCTACCATAATGTTTAATTCCTTTTTCTTATTTACTATACTCCAAGCATTTAAACACACGCATTTAAAAACCTTCTTCATACCTGTTTTTATGAATTTTTTTAATTGGTTTGTCTGTACTAGTGGCCTCATGTCCTGCTTGAGGCATCTCTAAGTAACCCCCTGTGCTTCTAGTTTAAAACAAAATTTACTACCAAAAATATTTGTTATGCCACTGTCTACTGCTGCTGTGAGTCCATCCGCAAATACTGCTGCCCCCTTTCCACTTAGATGAAGCCCTTCCTTCATGTACATATCAGCCCTTCCAACGAAACGTCCCCACAAATCAATAAATCCAACTTCCTCTTCCCTATATAGTTTCTGCACTAGCACGTTAATTGCCACCCCCGGCAATTTCGATATCTGTGACACATCCTTCCAATTACTGGTAAAATGCCTGACAGTATTACCTGCTCAACCCGCGTCTGCTTTAGTGTTCTGACCAACTTGATGTATTTCCTAACTATGGCAGTTATTTGTCCCTACGTGTACTAGAACAGATCCACCCTTTCCCGAACCAACGATGTTTTCTACCCTCTCAGTTATCGTCTCTATTTTGGCCCCAGGCAAACAAACCACCACGTCATCTCCCTTGTTTAAGACTCTGTCGGTCTTCCTGACTACCGAGTCCCCCACAAACACCCTCGATCTCTTTCTCACCCCCTCTATCACTGCCCCAGAATAGCTCTTCCGATGGATCCCTTCCATCACATTCTGTCCTGCAGTCTTGTCACTTGGCACCCTGTTAGTCTCTCTCTCACACGTCAGCATGTCACCTTTCCCTCCCGTCTCCTGGCTAACTTGCGCTCCCATCGCCTTCCCTCCTGACACCTTCTCACAGCGTTGTCCTGTACATCTCTCCACCTTTTAAGCTCTTCTCTTGTAGCAGGATCCTATGCTTGTCACATATATCTGAATGACAAATAACACATTTATCGACAATCATTTGAGTATGCAATTCTTCAGTGAGAGATACAGAAATGTCGTCTCTGTCTTTCACGTCACTGTTTGAAAGTTAACCGTTTGCGCCGTTTGTTGATATAGGCATTACAACATTAATCTTGTCAAGTATTTAGTTACGGCCGCCACAGAGACATTATCATGTTCGTCATTGTCCTGGGTTTCTGCAGAAATCCGTTTCTTGTCAGCCAAATCACAGCTCTTCTGCATGGTACACCAACGTCTGCTTTCCCCATGCCACATCACAGATTTGTGTTCCAATATATCTGGCATATGTAATGGCACCAATGTGAATAGAACAATACGAATACATCGATGTGTTATTCAGATGGTTAAATAAACAGTTATCAACAAATGTATCATCTGAAATTGATCACTACTCTTAATTATGTTGTGTCAGTACTTACTCTTAAATATCATTTTAACTAGAACAAAGAAAGTGGAAACGGTGCACTTCGAGAAATCCAGTCCAGTTGGCGTAATTCCACTGGCGGTGTGCTTAAGATTAAAAAAAAATATTAATACGCTGCAATACAAGTTCATTCAAACTTGAGATCATATCTTGTGTATCTGAATACAAGTACACAACATTTATGCTTCATATATTGATCGCAATTTATTCAAGGTATTACGCATGTTGTCTAAAGCTGACATCAAACCAAAATTAGGGGGTGAGCTATATTTTGGTACATGAATGTGTGGTGTTCAGCAATATTTTACAATTGTGTAGTACTGTTCAACAGGATAATGAATAAAGATTATTTTGATACATTTTTGTGGATACTGTATATGAATGAACTATGTTAAATGTTATGTGATGTCAACGATGAAACCGAAGTAGGTTTTTATACACATAGTTCAATGTTTCTTCTTTGGTATCCCCCAAAATTAAATATATCTATATCATATTTGTTGTGTTTATTTGGTCTTACCATTCCGGATATTATGATACCAAATTGAACTTCGTATCACTATATCTACTATGTAAATTTTAAAATATCCAATTATGGCATAACGGTTACTGATATACCGTACTGGCCTGAATGAAAGTAAGTCAAATTGTCAGAGTGAGGCCAACTGATTTGAAATGGTTGCCCTCTGGATTATTATTCAGGAAGGTTTGAAGTTTAATAAAACACAGGGCAACCAAAAATAGCACGAGGTGGCGACAACCCTCAAAATTAGGACCAGTTCTCCCCGACTATATGTCTTAAATTAAGTACTATGTGTGTGTAAGTGCTGTTTTTCCGAGGATCATAGAGGCACACACACACACACACACACACACACACACACACACACACACACACACACACACACACACACACACACACACACACACACACACACACACACACACACACACACACACACACACACACACACACACACACACACACACACACACACACACACACACACACACACACACACACACACACACCACACACACACATACAGGGCAAACCAAAAATAGTGGTAGTGTACGGCATAAGATCGCCAAACCGTTTTGGAGTGTTTTACAATGAAGCATCACAGTGCTATGAGATACATTTAGAAAACGCACCTTCAAACCACTTGACAAAAGTACCGGTCTAATAGCCATCTGCCGGGTTCTTTAGTTGTGAAGTGTTCCTGTTTGGAGATGTTTCGAGAGCAATCTGTCGCACATTTGGACGACCTTGGCAGGTGACAAAATGTTCTGTTCTACTGTTGTATGAACAATAATACAAGCGCCTGCGGTATTTCTGATAAGCAAAACATGAGTGTCAGAAACGTCTTGGGAGTTTCAACGTTATATATACGTTGTTCAAACATAACCATTCATTCGAATCATCTACACCTATCATTGTATGGTATTATTAATATAGATACTGTAGCCGGCAATCAGCCTTAGTGGCATGGTGAGGAGGAATAGCTAGGCATTTGTGTGATACACATTATCGTTGGTTGGTTGGTTGGTTTGTTGGTTGGTTGGTTGGTTTGTTGGTTGGTTGGTTGGTTGGTTGGTTTGTTGGTTGGTTGGTTGTGTGATCAGCTACAGCACCGGTAAACAATAATTGGACCATTTTTAATTTCAGGCGTATTTTCTAACTGAGCGCCATAAATTATTTAAATTCTGAACGTATGTTGTATGTGTGCCTTATATATGCAATATTTTTTTTAAAGCTGAACTTGGGTTCGCGGGCATTTCGGCGCAACATAGTTTGTTCTTATTGTGCATAGTATGGCATAAACATTTATAGTAATCACTTATGCTATATAATCTTAACATAGCAATTCTGGTTCACCTGTTAATCAGCTGCACTATACACCTGAATACAACATATACCACAATGAAACCATGGGCGGATCCAGACGCTGAAGGGGGGGTGTAGTTTCAAAAAAGACACCAGGTGGCAGGACTTCTATTTTTTTAATATGTGCTTAGTAAGTTGTTAATTAATGAAAACATAATAACACATTAATAAAATATTGAATCAAACTTAAATTGGAGTGCCCAAGACTGACTTAAGGCGACATTCTACTAAAACAGAACCCTTGTTTACTAGTATGTCGATGTAAACCAGTG
>OY759263.1:22461983-22521983 GCA_963662155.1 Lamellibrachia columna | reverse complement strand
TAAAAGCTAAACATAATGAATTCAGTTCACTATGGTTGACATAGGCGTCGGAACCACGATGCAATATTTATGATGGGTATATGTTATGTATTAGTTGAAACTAATACCGAGTGCGTGAAAGACGAAGATCGAGGTGTAGACTATAGAGGTAACCCCATGCCTTAGCGTTTGTTCAACTATGTTTGAGCGTATGCATTCACAGATGGTTGTCAACGACGGCATACAAACATGCATACACGTAAATACAGCATATGACGACAACAAAAAATACAGCGTACAATGACAACCAAGAATTACAGCATGCAACTGCATACCAGAAAATAATTTAAAAAATACAGCGTAAAATAAAGACAGTACACATTCTCCTGAGCAAACTAAGAGTGACACTCAAATACTTTCCATCAAATTAGTTACCAACTGTGCTAGAGATATGATCACTTGAATTGTCTGATCTGACAGTACATCTATTGAACTTTCTCAAACACTACTGCGCGTTTTGGCAGCACTGAAGTCCGACACACTCTTGTCAAGATTAATCCTACGCATAATGTCCCATTCTGTACAAAGCCTAGTAAGATGAACCAATATGTCCTGGTTCAATGTGGATCGGTGCTCATCCTTGATGAGCTTCAACGTGGAAAAATACTTCTCCGCTACAGTTACTAATCATCATAGTCAGATATATGTGAAGCAATACCACCCTGCTTTAGAAAGCATCCCTGGGATTTCCATGGGATACATAGTCGCCTTTGGTGAAATGCTCCATGTCACCTTTTTTGTAACTAGTCCACCGAACACAGTTATCTCTTGGTTCCGTGACTTCCATCTCCGTCAAGATGCAGAGAAATCCAAAGCGGTCACTGACCTGAGAGTAACGCTTTGGCATTCGTATCTATATCCAAAGATAGCATGTTAGATGGCATTTCTAATATAGTTCGGTCACAAGCTTCACCTTCATATTTTCTGACGTTCTCTTCACCCTGTTTGCCTTACACAAACTGTACCACTTGTACGATAGTTATTCCGGCAGTTGTATTTTAGCATACACTTATAATTTATAATCACGAAATGACTTCGGATACCACGTGGTATGGTGTATCACGGGTTGATAAGACCCTACAGATTCCAATTCCACTCATCAATATATAGCCATTTGCACAAAATATATCCTTGCCACATGTTCGCTTATATGAGTGATATTTAGGGCGCCCCCAATAAACCTGATGATGTGTAATGCTTTCTTGCACACATCCAACATGATTATGTTTGGTATGTGTTTGAACCAAACTACACTTGACACTTTATGTGTCATTTGTCGAACTAATGAAACGAAGAGGCGGTTAAAATATCAGGAAAGGTTTACCGTTTGTTCGTTTGAATGGAAACCACATTGGTGTATATCGCATGAGATATTGCAAGGAACGTTATCTTCAAGAAACGTTATCTCCATGTAAACTATGCGTCACTAACGTTCACTGTATAAACTAATGTGTAATCCGAAATGGTTCAACACGATGCTGTTTTGGAAAATGGAATTCATTGGGCACCACGTGACAAGACTTAACAATACTTAACAAGATTTATCAATATTTAACTATATTTAGAAACGTTTAAAAAAGATTTAATAACGTTTAATAATTTTTAACAATATTTAGCAAGATTACCATCCGAGGCAAAATAACTGAAGACAGGTGGACAAGGAAGCCATAGGCTTATCGAGAGTCCAACAATTTTCAGCTATGTGTAGCCTTCCCTTCTTAGATATTTTTAAACTTTGATTCCTAAACATGATCTCTTAGTCTCGTTGTCTCTACGGTTGTTAGACCACATTGTTTAGTATCGTTGTCTCTACGGTTGTTAGACCACATTGTTTAGTCTCGTTGTCTCTACGGTTGTTAAACCACATTGTTTAGTCTCGTTGTCTCTACGGTTGTTAGACCACATTGTTTAGTTTCGCAGTATCTCCTATTTTATATTTTACATTCAACTTCCCTTGTACTGTGTGTAGGCATTTACAATTTATCAAACATCTACCATTTTTTAGACCATTTCACTACTTTGTCTAAATCATTTTGCAAATGTGGTTTATGTTCACCATTGTTAACCTTTCTAAACACCCCTGTGTCATTCGCAAATTTCCGCACCTTGTTTGTTATATCATTATCCAAGTCATTGATATATATTAAGGATAATAAATACCCTAATAATGATCCTTGTGGTGCCCCACTCAAAACTGATTTACAGTTTGAAACTTCCCCCATCTTGTACAACACATGTTGTCTTGTGTCAGTCAGCCATATTTATATCCAGTTGATTATGCCATCCCGATACAATAAGCGTATAATTTAAAGTGAAATAAAAGTTTTGGTTTTGGGCCTACACACCTGTAAGAGTTACTAAGACATAACCATATGCTGGTTAGTCGCTTGGTGTCGCATAAGGTGGTTTTGTTTTGTCGTTGCCTGTTCTAAATCAGTTCCTTATTGTCACTAATAAAGGTTATCAGCAACACAAATAGGCAGGGGCAGTTCCCTTATAAACTGTGTTTAACAAGACGTCCTCTTATACCCAGTATCGCCCTTGGGGTGAAGACCTCTAGCTTATCATTGCGCGGACACAAAACGTCTTGTCACTCTTCACGTAGTGCCCATGCTAAGCGCAAACGAATAAACATACTATATTTTTATTTTATCTTGGATGTCAAACCTTTATTTTTATTATCTATATACTGACGCTCTTCTACAAAATAGATACGTTTAGAACACCTTTAGAGCATTTTAGTACGCTATGGCTAGTCTAGCCATCGTCGAGAGGGTTCCTAAAAATCCACGTCAGTATGTAGTTCTCCTATGTGATTTTCTCATTGTTTATTGTCATCAAAGTTGTATATTTTGGTTGCCAACTCCCGCCACAGTGGGCTCACCCTGGTAATTCCCATGACTCTGAAGAAAGCCTGAGCCTAGGCACTGATGCCCCGAACTCGAGGTTATCCATGGGTATCATCGTGTTCTTTGGTGTGGTATTAATAGGTTCTTGCACTGAGCAATATACACAATATGCTTTTTCACAAACATGGCAGTCAACGTCGTACAGAGATAGCCCAGTTGCATTGACACTTACCACAGGGAATATACTGACTAGAAGGTGAATAATCAACGTAGGTGCAAATTCCAAACCCTAACATTAATACAAAACTAACGCTTTCCTACTTATGTATTCTACTAATTGTCACTGCTCACGACACAGAAGTAAACCATGGTCTTTGCTGGCCTAGACATTCCTGTCAGTTGTGCGACAAAGCTGTTAAGTGGAGTGCTCTGGATTTGCTATGGCTTTGGTCTACCTTACTACACTATAGGACACTTGTTCACTGATAGTGGAATTGATGATATTTGGCAAATCATTAATAGACATAAGCAAAAGTAAAGGACTGAGCACTGCACCCTGGGGCAAATCTGACTTGACGTGGATCCACTATGAATTCTCTCAATCTACAACTACTCTTTGCTTCCTTTTAGTGAGGAAATTTGAAATCCAAATTAATATACTTCCAGTGATACCCTACTTGTTGATTTTATGAAGAAACTGCCTGTGCGGTACCATATCGAAGGCTTTCGAGAAGTCCACAATTACCATGTCTATATGGGCTCTATTGTCAAGAGATTGAGCCAGGTCATGTATAGTGTGGATAAGTTGGGTCTCACAGGAGTGGTGTTTGCGGAATCCGTACTGTTTGTCGGTTAATATATTATAATTAGCAATATGTTGCATAATTTTGCTATACATGGTGTGCTCAAGCACCTTACAACATATGGATGTAAGCGAGACAGGTCGGTAGTTACTATGTGTACATATATCTCCTTATTGAAGATCGGAGATATGTTGGCAATGAGCCAGTCTGATGGAACTACTCCTGTGCTTAGGGACTTGCTGAAAACAAGTGTTAAGGCTGCTTCATCTGTTGCCAGTTTCATGATCTTGACCGGTACCTCATATGGGCCTGAAATCTTATGTTCATCAAGGTCCTTGAACAGCTTTAACACTCCTTCTATTGTGATTTCCATAGTCGGCATTGATGGGAAATTGTGACCTGAATGGATGTCTAACTGGTCTTCATCTGTGAAAACAGATTGGAACTGCTCGTTAAGAATCTCAGTTTTCTTAATATTTTCGGAACATGGTTGACACTGGCTTTAAAGGGCTGAAATACCTCTTGTATAGTTTTAAAATTTCTCAATGAACGGCATGGCCATAATTATGCTATTGCCAAGTATTGGAATAGGTGTATAAACATCTACTTTCATATGGTGAGTGGATATTGCCATACTACGACACTCGTGACATATGGTTATCTAACAGTTTGGCGCTGCCCGTGAAATTAACATGATGTGTGTTCAACAAGTAAACTACTAGCGTGATATTCTTAATTGTAGACTGAATCTGAAACAATGCTCTCAGCGCTCTTTTAGAGCCAAACGAGAAGCAGTTGGGCGCGTAGGTTTAACGCAGCTAATAAGTTGGTCTTTCTGGATGTGTAGATGTTTGAACGCTTCTTGTTTGAATTGTTTATATCTGATATGATATGCAATCATTATTAGTAGTTTATTCACCGTTTGTGGGAAAAAGAGTACTTCTTTGCTAAATGAGACTAGTTGACAGCTAGATTGTGTTCTCAATGCAATATTCTGACGACGTGATTGTGTTTGATTACATAATAACAGTAGACACTAGTGTCGTTAACATACTGCTATATTGCTAATAGGGTAGAGTGAGTGTCTTATACATGTCCGCGTCAAGTGCACATTTTGCACACATCTCATATATTCTATCCAGCTTTTAATCACATGGGCATCATCTGTGTTATGCGTCATCTTCTGGTTTTTCCGTGTTAAACGTGTCGCCAAAATATTGCCACCCTCTTACTTCAATGACATTAGATACACTTGGAGTGTTTCAAGAAAAAGGTCTTGAGACAGGGTCCAAATTTCAGGTACGCAAGTCGTCGTTGACTGATGTTTGAAGTTTGAACACATCAGCTATTTTCAAAGTTACATAACGTTTCCTCAAATTAATATTGCAATTCGGTCGAAACAATTATGCAATGTAATAATAAAACATTATTTGCTAATGATAACTTGGATTGATTTCCTATGGAGGTAGGCGTATCGATGCTATGTTAAAATTATATAGCATAAGTGATTACAATAAATGTTTACGCAATACTATGCACAATAAGAACAAACTATATTGCGCTGAAATGCCCGCGAACCCAAGCTCAGCAGCGCCTTAAAACTGAAAGCTCATGGTTACTTGCAAGACTACTCATTTTATAGAAGGGATAACTAGGTAATACGTAAGGGGTCGTCGCATACATTATCAAAATCTCAAAACCGCATAACGTTAGGCATTGGTGGGTGATGGTTTGGTTTTCCCACGTTTATAACAATTGGTTTAAAAGGTGAAAACAGTATTATTGGCATTTCTTTCGCCTTTCTGTCGCTTCTTGTTTTTCTTTTGTGTTAATGTAATATTTATATTTTAATGCTACAATAAATTGATGAGTAGATATTTAAACATCTCGTTGTGGTTTATATTCATGGTTGATATATTTGGATAAAAGGCCGGTGATTGTTGGCTGTGCTTTTTGATTGGCAACATACGCATTATTTCATGTCCCACTACCAAGAATCGGGGAAGGGTGCTCTGGATAAATACTAAACATGATCCTTTTTGGACTTTGAGAACTTATGCGATGACCCCTAACTGACTGTCACGATAACAACATTTACCAAATTTCAGGATACACAACGTTATCACATTATCACATCCATCTATTTGGTGTTGCCAGTCAAAATCTTTATGGCTTCTTGGAACTCTTTAACTTGCTACGTAAAAATACTTGCAGTTACAACAACATCTAGCGACGCCTTGCCCTTGTGTTACGTAACTTGGGACAATTTTAGAGCAGACGCATGACGTTGTGAATGCAATTGTTCGCATTGCGTTGCTGGCAATTGTACGTAATTGGTTGATTGACGATTGTTCATAGAAACAGTAATAACGGGAGGAATTTCGAAAAAATAAACTTTGACGACCCGTTTGTGGGATCGTAGATGAAACTGTGGCGGCCGAGTGCGGAATGCGTCTAGGAGTAGCACAACAGACATACACTTGGTCGAATATTGTAAAGATACTTTGGCATGAATAGTATAACAAACTGAAAAGGATTTTGTGATTACCCAAGTTGAGTGATGCAAATGCAAAACTTATTTCGAGAAATCGTGCAAGATTTTGGCAAAATCAATGTAAAGTCTAGTGACAAAGTAAATGTACGTTCTTACTTAGCGCGGTATCCTGTCCTACACTTCATCCCTTTGTAAACCTCTTCATCCCAGCGCCATATCGACTTCTCTTGGTAGCATTAAGCCATGTTACAATTACTGCAGGAAGAATATATATCTAACTCTGTCCTTATCCAGGTACTCATTTATGCAGCTAAGTGAACTGTGACAACGTGGGGTGAACGAAACGAAGTTTCGAAACAACAACAAAAGGCTTCAAATCCGACTTCTTTCAAGTCCTGCGTTCTAACCACTACACCATAGCGCCCCATAATTATGTTCAAGTTAAAACAAATTGCGATATGCCTCCGTATTCATCCGTTTATAAATTAACCCCAACTGCACTGGTGACATGGACATTTAAGAACTGTAAAATATATATTTATTTTCTACAGATCATGTCAAAGGCTAGCACAGTTGTATAGTTGCTTCTTGCGACATAACCTGTCAATAGCAAACCCCCATCACGTGGCCCTCATTCTGCCAACGACAGTAGCCGTCCTTTTTGCTCTAGGTTTGTCAGGTATAAATTGCTAAAGAATCAAAAGTCATATGAGTAAATAAAACATAACCATTTGCAACTAAAATTTAAAATATCACATTGTTGAACACACATTTTAATTTCGTGGTTAGGTAACCCTACGTCACGAGTGTCATTATCTAGCAAAATTCGCTCGCCAAATGAAAATATATTTGTATATACCTATTCCTATTCTTGCCAATAGGATATGGCCACGCTGTTTGCGTCCAAACTCAACTTATGCAACAGCAGCAGCGGCAGCAGCAGCAGCAGTATTGATTTTAGCTGCATATGGTTGGTTATTATTATCTTGTTTATCTAAAATACATTAATTTCTAATTTATTATGAATTTAACTAACATTTATTAATGGCAGCATTGTTTTGTTTAAATTGTAACTGCTGCATGTACTGTTAGCGCATAATCAGTTTGTTTAAAAGCAGTACCCTCTGCTTCCTTCCTCTATCAATTGACAAACATATATTAGATTTTTCAGAAAGAAGTAAAACAGTCCACGCAAGAACAACTTATTGTTGTAACTCCACACACGTTATTTTATGAAATTGTTAAGTTAAAGATACAGTGTTGCTGGTGGTTTGTTAATTATATTACAAGATAATGATATTAATAAACAATAAACATCAATCACGAAAACAATAATAAAAAAATAATACTGTAACATAAAAAAAAATATCATGACTGCATTATATCTCTCAATAATAGACGATGTTTACCTTTTTTGAACGTATACTTATTTTGACACTTTCTTAGGCATGCAGATAAACTATTTCACAATTTGATTCCAACTGTAGTCGTGCACATAGCTTTCAGTATTGTTCGAACATACATTTGTTTAAATGTATCCCTCCGTCTTGTAATATGATAACATTGTCTCTCAAATGAAAAAGTTTCAGAATGTCTTTCGGAAGTAAATTGTGTTTCACTTTGTACATTGTGATAACCGTCTTATACTTAATGTATTCAAAATCTTCATAACATTAAGATTAATAAACAAGTTGTTTGTATGGTCTTGAGCTTTTGTTCCATATATAATTCGTATAACTTGTTTTCGTAAACAAGATATGAGCCATAAATTATAAAGATCCGTGTTGCCCAAATTTCAGAACCGTAGTGAATATAAGGCATAAAAAGTAAAAAGTATAACAAAGACCGTGAATTGACATCTAATAAGCATCGGGATTTGTAAATAATTATCGATATTGTTTTTGCTAACTTGGATTTAACCGATTGAATTTGTGCTTTCTGTGATAGTGTGTTATCGTTGATGATTGCACTCAGGAATTTTTTTCTGTGTTCTCTTGATTTATGGTTGTACTTATGCCAGGTACATTTATCTTTTTTCAAATCTAATGTAACTGGTTTTGTTGACATTAAGAGGCAGTTTGTTCGCTGCGAACCAATTGTGTAGTTTCACCAGATCCTGATCGACTACTGTGCTAAGCGTATTTGAGTCATCAGCACAATAGAATATAAGGGTGTCGTCAGCAAATAACATAAATTAGACTAAATCGGAAACATTTCATAAGTCATTAATATAAATAAAAAACAGTTTTGGCCCGCGTATTGATCCTTGCGGTACTCCACATAGCATGATTAGAAGATTATACTTGATATAATCAATACAAACAAAGTGTGACCTTTATGTCAAGGTAACTGCTTAATCAGTTATATACAACACCACATATACCGCACATTTTCATGTTTTCAACAGTATATTATGGTTTACAGTATCAAATGTTTTTTCAAATCTATGAACACCGCATATCCATGATTTGTGCTTGTCAGTTGCATTTGCTATTTTCATTAAGTTCAATAACATTTTCTAAGCTGAGGTAAAACAAATTCTAGAATAAAAAAATGCTTTGAGTAACATATGTGGACGTTTGACGTAGATAGCATAACTCAGAACAATAGTTACGTATAACTGTTAGCAAAGTTGTACGTGTTTTCTACGATTGTTTAAAGTTGTTTGACCTTCGTACGACTCGAAAGCTTCGGGAAACCGGCAGTTGTACATGATTTTGAGTGCATGAAGTTTTCATTGCCATTGGCATTACCCTACCAAAACTTGGCATGGAGTCATAAGTTCTTACCTTTTCTCCCATGCAACGCCGGGTAATTCGGCTATTTATTAATAAATCAAGTGTTTGCAAGAAACTCCGAGTCGATCTGCGATGCACTAGCCATGCATCTGACTCGAGTCATGCATGTAAATTATATGAATAAAACAGTAATACTATGATAATGATACGTTTATTGCATGCGACGCAAAATACCTACATAAACATACAATGACAAACGGAGTGTTAACGAAAACCATTTTACCTGCTTAGATATGCATTGACCGGCATCGTCGATATTTATATACAGATAACGAGCACATAAAAAAGGGTTGATTTAAAAAGTTCAGACTTTTTACATTTAAGTGGCATTATTATTAGGAATATTGACAATACATATAGTTATAGTTGTGTCAATACTCGCACAATAGGTAGCAACGGTGCAATGAGGAAACTAGGATAGGCTAAGAAAATCGTAACCTTTGTTTATCATTGTAGAAAATGTAAGGTTACTTGCAGCTTGCAGAACGAAATTGGCTTATTATTATTTATACCCATTAGATGGCAAATTACGTCGTAGACCGTGAGAAGTTATACGATATATTTTTGGCTTATTGTACTGTTTAAATTATTTCGACTTTTTGTGTTTTTAGAACATATATATATATATATATATATATATATATATATATATATATATATATATATTCTAAAAACACAAAAAGGTCGGTCTTACTGTTGTTGGTTTGCAAGTTTTGCAAGACTTCCAATGATACGCATCACTGCGTAACTTATACATGATACGATTAACACAACAAAACGCTGTGTGTGCTGCCTACGCGAAAACAACGATAAACACGTTCAGTTAGATTGAACTATAATTTAAAGTCTACCCCCGTTTTGGGAGCTGTTTAACAAACGGGTTAAAATGATGCCCTCTCTCGACGTTTGAAAATAATCAGACACCGTCCATTGCTCAAATATAATACTTTTTTGATACACCTTTAGTTAACACTGCACAATATCATCACAGACATGGCACAATATACGATTTTATATTACACTGCACTATATCGTCACAAACATGGCATAATTTACGCATTCATCATGCAATGCATGAACTAACTGACTAAATAATTACTATCATCCATGCCAGTTTTCGGTTATTGACGTGAATCAAAATAATCGGTTTCCGCATGACTGTACGACAACTTTTCAGTCGACCTTTTCTTGTTAGATCTAACTTCAGCATCAGAGATGTTTTGTTATAAACTAAGCATTTGATTCAGAGAGCCTATGTTGACGTACTTACGTGGAGGGGTTCGCTGGGCAACCTCAAATTGCAACGTTTGTCACATCTTCTCGTTTCCAGTCAGTTTGCACGATTCCACGCTGAGTAGGCCTTTCTTGAGCAGGTGAGTGCTATTCCTTGCTGTGTATGTCACATTCAAGTTTCGCTTAACTACATCCACGAATCTTTACTCGGGGTGACGTCTGCTCCTAGTCCCTTCGGATAGTTGAAAGTGGAGAATGTGCTTACTGAGTATGCCATTATCCGTACTACCCATGTGGCTTAACCATCTAAAATGTATTTACACCAGAAATCTTTCGACCAAACGTTATGTGTAAATATCCAATTTCGCATCACCGGAGATGATGTTACCATGAAACGTGAAATGTTGACCATTTGAAGTGGTTGGCCGCTTACAAAAACTCGACAACGATCACATCCCACCCTTGATGGTTGACACAAAACTACCGTTGTTTAGGTTTAAGCTTAGCACTCCATCCTCAACTGGCTTAGCCTATCGCAAATCCGGTTTGTTGGTGACCACATATGTAATGTGTGAATAATTGTTGTAACGCCCGCAGTCGATTTAATAAAACAAATGCCTTTTGCTGTTGAAATCATCGAAATAATTGAATTTTGTAGTAATATCTGGAAAGACTCAAAATAGTGGATACCCAAAATGATAAACACTGCGGGTCAATACTGATCATGGGCGTGACTTCTGTCCTCTCGCCGATCACATGACAAAGTTACGAAATTTTACAAGCGTTTCCATTTTCACTTCAATTAATGTTTCACCAAACATTAAATAATTTAATAGTTTGTCTGATGAAAACAACATACAAAAGTTGCACAGACGAGTTAATATATTGCAGTGGACACTAGGTAGGTTTGATGTTTTGCTAAATGAACTTGAAATGAGACAACCGAAAACATCGATTTGAGGATTGACCTTTAAACCGTAACAGGTTGCTGCTTCTACAAATTTGTCGATCGATTATATTTTGCATGCTAACAAGGTCAATGGCACAATCGTGATTTCACTCTGAGCTGCAGGCTTCCTTGAACATTGCTGCTATGCATAGAGAAACCACAGTTGATGCGAGAACGCATCCTTGCTTAATGCCATTTGAGACCGCACAACTCTGAAATGCTATCTTCTGAACATACTCGACTCAAAGACGACAGAAGAACAAATCGCATTACCACCTGGAGACCGTACGGAAGGAAGAGATTACGAGGAAGACCAGCTAAACGATGGAGAGACGACTTGGATGAGTATTGGAATGAAACCACCTGGCAGAGAACAGCGCAAGATAGGCAAACTTGGAAACAACATGCTGAGGTCTTCGCCCAACCACGGGAAAATACGGCTGATATATAGATAGACTTGGATGTATTTCTTATTTTTATTTTCAACGAAACAAACGCACAATTATGTTAAATAAATAAACATGCAGACATATTGATTCCTAGACATTTGTCTCTATATTGCCGGTTGTTGACTTCGTCTGGGTTAGAAGTAATTATATCAGCGCATTATTTGCTAAGTAGTAATCAAGATTACAAATATGGCTTTATGGGGCGAAGCATAACTATGAGAATGACATGAACACACGTGACACGTCGTTTTTTCTTTCGCAGCTTGCAAACACTACTAGCCCATAACGATCGTTAAGAAACGATGAAGTATCTGTTCTGGGTAGGTGACTCTTCTCATAGTATTCGACCAAGACAAAGCATTACTTCAGATGTTCCGTCATTTACTAATGTTTGTGCTTAATGGCATTGCTGCTTCCTGTAATGAATACGTACCGTCTGCGTCATCACTACTTAATAGTTACTGCTACAACTACGGCTACTACTAATATTGCTGCTGCTACTACTACTACTACTACTACTACTACAAGTACTACTACAACCACTACTACTATTGTTGCTGATGTTGTTGCTGCTGCTGCTGCTGCTGCTGCTGCTGCTGCTGCTGCTGCTGCTGCTGCTGCTGCTGCTGCTGCTGCTGCTGCTGCTGCTGCTTCTGCTACTACTACTACTACTGATCATCATGATAATCATTATTTTCTGTGCCCGTCCGACAGATACTTACCATCTTTTGCGCCGCTGCCGTAGAAGGCACGACGAAGCACTGGAAGCCAAGCGTGGAGATGGAGCTGTGCCTTGATGCCTGCGATATGGCATATAAACGTTGCATGACCAATGTCTTGAATTCCTGCGTTATGTCAAATCCGATTGACGACTTGGCTATTTGTGTCGACAACTTCAAAGCCTGTGTCAAAGGTTGCACGGATATATTTGGCAAGACAACTATGTAGTTATCAAATGATACTGTGCATTTTAGCTGTGGTTATTGTTCTTTCATAAATAGCAGTGTTTGCTGTCAATATGTGCCTTTGTTGTTGCTGCTGTTGGTGCAGCAGCTGCTGGTTCTGGTGATTCAGCTGCTGCTGCTGCTGCTGCTGCTGCTGGTGTTGCTGTTGCTGGTGCTGGAACATTATATAATAGCGACAAGGTTTTTTGGTCACACTTTTATTGCTAACATGTACCAGTTTGTCTTCTACACTGATGATATTATTTATTCTGACTGTGCACCCTATGTTGCAGGCATCTTACATGTAATGCGGTGTGCACAGTGGCTAGTACGTCGAAATTCACCCTCCAAAATAAATTGGACGGAATGCCCATTTTCAACCTACATAGTAGTTGGTTTTTTCCACACGAAATTAGAATGGGTTGTGCACGCCCCCGTTATTAACCAAATACACCGGGGATTCATGGGTAATGGAACTGCTTAAGCACACGAAATACATTCTTGGTCTTTAGAATGGAAAGTGTTTTTGTGTGCAGGTGCAGAAAGCCCCTAGCTTCTAGATAGGGGTTTATTTAATAACAACCCGTCACCCCTCTCTTCCTGGAAATTGGATTCACGCTTAAATAGGCTGGCCGGGAGACGTTCGAAGCATTCCATTGATTAGTGGCGCCTGCGGGAAAAATTTGCGGGATGATAGTAGAGGCGCATGTTTACAAATTACTTTTCTGCACTGCAGTGCACCAAACTAGCAACACCGTTTTTCGATTTTGATTTGAGTATAGGCCTAAATGTTGATTCCCACGCTTCCACCCTGGTGTATTTATTTTACTGTCAGTTACGTTATACATTTGACAGTGCTATCACCCACTATGGTGCACTGGATTTCAATTGTAATGTAGGGATGATTACTTACACCCCGCTTTTGTGCGTAGTGAATTTTTAAGTAGTCTAGTTGGTACTGTACTTCTGCAATCTTAATTTAAGTATCGTTTTCCCTTGTAAATTGTTATGCTGGAACATTATATAACAGCGACTTTTTTATTGCTAGCATGTACCAGTTTGTCTTCTACACTAATGATATTATTTATTCTGACTGTGCACCCTAAACTGCAGGCATCTTACATGTAATGCGGTGTCCACAGTGGTTATTACGTCGAAATTCACCCTCCAAAATAAATTGGATAGATTGCCCATTTTTAACCTACATAGTAGTTGGATTTTTTCCACATGAACTTAGAAAGGGTTGCACGCCCCCGTTATTAACCAAATGCACCGGGAATTCGTGGGAAATTGAACTGCTTAAGCACACGAATGGGCGCTTTTCTTGTTGCTGCTGTTGGTGCAGCAGCTGCTGGTTCTGGTGCTTCAGGTGCGGCTGCTGCTGCTGCTGCTGCTGCTGCTGCTGCTGCTGCTGCTGCTGCTGCTGCTGCTGCTGCTGCTGCTGCTGCTGCTGCTGCTGCTGCTGCTGCTGCTGCTGCTGCTGCTGCTGCTGCTGCTGCTGCTGCTGCTGCTGCTGCTGCTGCTGCTGCTGCTGCTGCTGCTGCTGCTGCTGCTGCTGCTGGTGCTGGTGCTGGTGGTGTTGCTGCTGGTGGTGTTGCTCGAATAAAAGAAGAATGGTATAGTTAGACATTGTGAACGTTGTCATGACGATTGTGACTACTATTAAAAAATAAACCAGACCATTATCCAGAGTTTTGGGTCGCTTTTAATGTTCCTTATATTTTTCATAAGCTACACATTCGTCTTCATTTATTATATATGCGAATATATATAAGTTGTTTATTGATATTTGGGGCAAATGAAACACATAATCGGTAGGTAATTATTTTACACCCGGGCAGTGTTTCTTTACGCAACTATGATGCTACCACCAAATGCTCTGATGTTACCTCCCATCATTAATGCCTCACGAATGTGTGGACATGTGATGGACTCTTCAATTGCTACAACCTCAATACTTCTTCATATGTTTCGATAGTTACACATTAACTGTCTCCACTTGAAAGTGAAGCGGGGAGCCAATTGCATTGCAGATGTTGACAAACTAACGTGGAGGCGTTTGACCTGACGACTTTGTCACGTCTGACTATAGCCGCTATGTGACGGTATATAGGACCTCGAAACGTTGACCAAGCCTCTTGTCGATGTTGATGCTGATGAACGGAGCGAAAAACGTGGTGAGTGTCTGCTAGAAATATGAAAGTCGTGTGCAATGGATACTACGACGTATAAAATAACATAATTCACCAGATAGCAGAACCTCCGACCATACATATTGTCCGTATGTCCGGTGAAGCGTAACAATTGAGACAAAAATATTGTTATTGGACATTTGGCTTATTTGCCAACGCCTGAAGGTTGTTCGCACATTTGATTAATATTTTTTTCATCATGTAAATAGCTAGTTACTAAAATCTAGACACATCGATCCACTTAGTGAAGTAAACATTAACTGCGTAATGTGATCATTTATAATAGCATGTTGCTGTTTGAGCCATATTAGGTGATTACAAAACGCCAATTCTGTGCAAATACGAATTGTTCTTTGGCATTTCATTGAAGCATATATATTTCAGTGTACACAATGGATGATGTTCTTTAAATTATCTCGAAACTGTATGTAAGTCGTAACGTATTATATATTCTGCACCCTACCCAGTTTACGTTTGACGTCCTCTAATACCGAATAGCGCAATCTTAAATTATAAACACATACTGTTTAGGAGATATTAGCGTAAGTACAAAACTAAGTATAACGAGAACTACTCCGTCATGAACAACTGCAATACTACTTTGTTTATTTTGTTGTTTATTAATGATCTTAACAATCGTTACAATACGATGAAGTACACGTCACAGGTAGGTGGATTCAATCAAACAATCAAATATTACGGCTGTAGTTGCCGTTGCCGCTCTACAACAACAACAACCAGAACGACAACAACAACACCACCAACATCATCAACATAACAAAAATGACAACAACAACAACAACAACAACAACAACAACTACTACTACTACTACTACTACTACTACTATTACTACTACTACTACTACTACTACTACTACTACTACTACTACTACTACTACTACTACTACTACTACTACTACTACTACTACTACTTCTTTTTCTTCTACGACTACCACTACCACTACCACTGCAACTGTAACTGCCACTGAAACTGTCACTGCCACTTCCACTGCCAATATAACTACCACTTATACTACTACTACTACTACTACTAATAATAATAATAATAATAATATTACTACTAATATTACTACTACTACTACTACTATAACTACTACTGCAACTACTACTACTACTATTACTACCACTGCCACTACTACTGCCACTGCCACTACCACTGCCACTGTCATTACAACTAGCACTACTACTGCCACTGCCACTGCCACTACCACTACTACTACCACTACCACTGCCACTACCACTACCACTGCCACTGCCAATGCCACTGCCACTACCACTGCCATTACCACTAGCACTACTACTGCCACTGCCAATGCCATTTCCACTGCCACTGGCAGTACCACTATCACCACAACTACCACAACCACTGCCACTACCACTACCACTGCTACAACCACTGCCACTACCACTGCTACAGTCACTACCATTATCACTACCACTACCACTGCCACTGCCACTGCCACTGCCACTGCCACTACAACTGCCACTGTCACTATCACCGCCACTACCACTACCACTATCACTATCACTGCCACTGCCACTACAATTACCACTACCATTACCACTGCCACTGCTACTGTCAGTACCACTACTACTACTACTATTAACAGTGGCAGTAGTACGTATGATATTACGTTTAGAACTTTGACGCCCTCTTGCACATGGATACATGCAATTATTACTTTAGAAAACGCGTAAATATTATATTGAAAATGGCTTGGAAACGTGTTGTTCATCAATCTGGTTAATGGAGACTATATTATTTATTTTAATTATTTATTTTATTTTGACTTATGCATCTGTTTAATGCATATATTTATGTACGTGGGTTTGATTAACCAGACGTGAATGTATTCGTATTCACCGAGTTGATGAAAGCCGACCCCACACTGCATGATAACATCCCTATCATTCGCTGAGTTGATGAAAGCCGACCCCACATTGCATGATAACATCCCTATCATTCCGACAGATGTTGCTGGTTGCCTTTTTGTGCGTCACGGCTGTCTGTGCAAATGAAAGGAAAGGAAGCGGCACCCGGGCAAAGCTGGACGCCTGCATGAGAGTTTGCAACAAGTTATTTGAAAAATGCCTTACGCTCCATCTTGATTGTCCGTCAATAAGTTCGGACGACAATAGGGAATCATTCAAGAAGTGTTCCGACGACTATGAGACGTGTAAAGAGAAATGCACGGCAACGTTTTAACCTGCGTCGCGGTCTTAGTGCATAAACATTCATGGTTTATTGATGTATCGAGTTGTAGATGATTAACACAGAGTGTCTAAATAACGTGAGTCATGGTAAATTTAGAGTGGTCATTGTTTGAAGAATTTATATTTTACTGTATCGTGTTAATATATGACACACACATATAGCAATAACAAATAAGTGTTGCATTATATTCACCACCTTTTTATCAACATTAATTATGATTCACGAAAGCTGTCTAACGAAACAGTTAGCATAATCTAGATGGAAAGGGTATTTGGTTTACAAATAAAAAACAAAAAAATTTGAAACATATTTAAATTGTTTTCATGGCACTCGTTATTGAGTGAGTGACAAATGGCAGATTCTGTTTGGTTTAAAAAGGGAATGCCTAGGAACCCACGATTTAGGAACATAATAGTACACACTAAAGGATATGCTACAAAGTACAAAGTATTCATAGAAAACACTCATGAGTTGCCATTAATGATAATGTGAACGATCTACGATTTAGAATAAACTAATCGGCCTGTTTCGAAGAAATAAAAAACTTATTTATGATGAGCCAAGTATTGTATTCACAACGTTAGGCTTCGTTTAGAAATATGCGTTGAAAATATAAAGAAGGCTTATCAAACGAAAGACAGCACAGCAAGACCAACTGGCTGTCCCCATAACTGAAGAGGACAGTTGCTAAGACACCAAAGAGAACGTGGTTTAAGAATACTAGAAATTAGTTGTTGAAGGAATTTGATGATACAGTTAGCGACATGTTCTTCACGTATAAAACAATGAATAATTCCGGGACGTTAAGTAGAATTGGTACAATGAAAGTCCTGATATAATACAAGAAAGTATTAATTTACCCGGAGAACGTAAATTATTGGAACAACCGGCTTGCTGACGGTGCAAATACTTACAGTGTTAACACATTTCTAAATTAAATATACTTATAGGTGTGCATATCAAGTGGATTCCTTTTCCACGCACAATGTAGAACTTGCCGCAGTAGTTGACAACCGTATTATAAAACGGCTAACATTTTGCTGAACAACAAAAGCTTGCGTGCGGTGGATCACATATCTCGTTTCATATTTTGAAACTCTAGTAAGTCAGACAAATCGAGAATATTTTTGTACTGGGCTTAGCGTTCCTATTTTTACTACTACTACTACTACTACTACTACTACAACTACTACTACTACTACTACTACTACTACTACTACTACTACTACTACTACTACTACTACTACTACTACTACTACTACTACTACTACTACTACTACTACTACTACTACTACTTCTACTACTACTAATAGTAATTATTCAATGTGTCACAGTTGATCATTTGATTGTAACCTATCTACAAGTCTTCATATTGGGTTTGCCCTTGCTACGCGGCTGTCGCTTTAATAATAGTATAATTCTACCCAATCGTTGATCTATATATTAAACTGTATAAAGTGAATGTCGATGGTGTATTATTAGCTTGGGATGATGGCATGGATTTTGGTCAGGCCAGATGCATTGCTTGTTTTATTCTTAAGTTATCCGAGTGTCTGCTTGACTTTTGCATTACAGGTTACGTTTGTTTTGGAAAGATTGATTATATGTGACTGTAGTTGACTCCATCAATACAGAAAGATGAACTATTGAAATAACTGTATTATGTTGCTAATAACATTTATATAGTTAAATTCGGTGAACATGTACTCGTTTGACCATGCAAGTTGTTAAGCAGAATAAAATGCTGACAACATCAACACGTTGTGCGTTATGTACAAATGAGGTGCTATTGTTTAGTGAAGAAGTTAGTTATACGTTATATTTCCATACGTTATTTTTTTCGATATACAGTATTCGTTTTGGTCGCTCACTTACGAGTTGTCTATGATTTGTATTTGTTTTCATTATTGCCTTATTCAAAATGCAATTAGCAACGCAAATATCATAACTTATTAAATATGAATTAATCCACTCGGCAACCTTTAACTCCGAACGAAATCAGAAAACATAAGAGTAACTGCATCTTCTGCGGAAGGTGAACAATCACAACTCATCAGACAGAGGTTGTGACATATTAAATGTTTGCACTGGCAATAGCAAACTACGTGAACTTCTACATACCAATACTGATGTCAAGAGGCCAGGGCGTATCAACTCTACTCAATAACAAGTCCCGGGTGGGGTGACTCGGCGGTAGAACGCCGGACTCTTGATTATGAGGACCGGAGTTCACATCCACATATTGATATTTCGAAGCTTGGACAACTTCGTCCCCCCTTCATGAGAAATAAGTCACACAATTACAGACCATTGAGCTTGTTTATTATTAAAGAAGTTAATTAAAGTCCACGTGGTGTACTTCTTTGCTAGGAATACATTATTAAATCCATCCTAACATGGACTCTTAAAAGCGACGTCCTGCTTAACAAATACGTTATGTTTTCTTAGAAGAAATTACTAAGTGGGTAGATGAGGGACCACCAGTAGATATTATCTACTAAGATTTTCAGAAAGCAAAAAGTGCCATATCAAAGACTAATGTATAATTCGAAACAATAATCATGGTTTTGGGCCATACACCTAAAAGATAGAATACAAACTAACCGTGTGCAACAAAAATCAAGAATACCACGCCAGTGGTTTACTCAGAATGTGTTGTAAAAGTGGGAGATTCCAGTCTTCTCTCCGTTTGTCTGAGGGATGACATGTCCAGCGCCACCGATAAGCGCATGCGAAGTTTTATGAAATCGGGTAACCTAGACTACGCATGACATAATAAGCTATGCCTGTATACACACATACATAGAAACAACGAAACGCTTCGATCAAACGTTCGGACAGAAAAAGGACTAGTTTAGTAAACAAAGGCCAACATACGTTACATAAGTTGAGTTTGGACGCAAACAGCATGGCCATATCCTATTGCCAAGTATTAGAATATATGTATGCAAATATATTTTCATGTGGCTCTAGTGCTCAACGTGTGGACATTTGTGCGACGTACGCTGACCAGTAAAATTGAGTCATGGAATATGCGCAGACCGAGTCGCATAAACACGGAAGAGAAAATCGTTGCTAGTCGTACAATGTAGGGGAGACCGGGGTTAGTTGTATACAGGGGCAAGTTGTTACAGGGTCGTTTACGAAAACTCGCACGGATATAACGTTGGCTGTAGTTGGTTAGAAGTCCACCAGAATACACACTGTCCAAAAATAGGGAGTTTAGAAGACGAAATTAACGAGAAGAAGTCGCATTACACACACACGCACACGCACACGCACACGCACACGCACACGCGCACACACACACACACACACACACACATATTACCATTCACTATTTCACCCTCCATTCAGTAATTTATATTCCATTCACAATTGATTGTTATGTAAGAATGTACGCTTAGTATTAACTATGCACAAACAACGCATCCATGGTGAAACTTCTTCTTCCATTATAGGGCTGGGCTTTTTGCGAGAGTATTCTTAGATGGTGAGTCCAAGACAGGTTACACATTTATCCGTGTGGGGAATTGGCATCATGTAGAATGGATGGACGGATATTAGTGTGTCTTCTGAAAGACACATGAAGGGGGGACGAAGTTGTCCAAGCTTCGAAATAGCAATTGGTGGACTTGAACTCCGCTCCTCATAATCAACAGTCCGGCGTTTTACCGCCGAGTCACCCCACCCGGGACTTGTTATTGAATAGTGTTGATACGCCCGGCCTCTTGACATCAGTATTGGTTTTTAGAAGTTCACGCAGATTGATCTTGCCCGTGCAAACACTTAATATTTCACAACCTCTGTCTGATGATTGTGCACCTTACGCAGAAGAAGCAGTTACTCTTATGATTTCTGATTTCGTTCAGAGTTAAAGGTTGCCGAGTGAACTAATTCATTCACATTTTAAATGTGTTGATATCAGTCAGCCCATTCTTGGAATTGCATACATATGGTAAGATAAAAATCATTCTCTCATTCAATATCGTAACTGGTTACGGTAAGAACTAAGAATAAAACAAGACAAGCCCGTATTGCCAACATGGCCAGCAAATTGATTAGCCGTGATCAGAAACAATTGTCCAGCCTATATAACATGACGCATAATAGAAAAGCCACTCACATATTCAATGACTCTGATTATCCTCTCAACCCAGCCTTTCAGAAAGTCCCGCCAGAAAGGCGCTTAAAGGTACCACTCGCAAAAATACCTTTATAAGAAATATTTTATTCCCTCTGCCTTCTGTCTTAAATGTTGAACTGTTTCTAACAGTTTATAAAATGTTTTTTTTGATGTGAACTATATATTTATGTTTTAGATGAAATGTTCCTGTTCCGTGCGTGTATGTGATATGCGTTTTACCAATCTTATTACTGGCAGTGCAATGTATACCGAAAGACAATAAAGCTCTTGATTCTTGAATATGAATGGGGTTATAATTTAATGGGAATTAAATGCCATAACTTTGGGCCTATGCATATATAACATAACCATTTGCTACTACAATTAAGAAAATCACGATGTGAATTTTCTAGGAAAACCTTGTTGAACACAGCATCTTAATTTCGTGTGCTGCGCTATACTGTTAGATAACCCTACGTCACGGGTGTCGCAGTCTGGCTATGTCCATTCGCTACATGAAAATATATTTGCATACATCTATTCGAATACTTGGCAATAGGATATGGCCCTGCTGTTTGCGTCCAAACTCAACTTATGTAACGTATTTTGGCCTTTGTTTACTAAACTAGTCCTTTTTCTGTCCGAACGTTTGATCGAAGCGTTTCGTTGTTTCTATGTATGTGTGTATACAGGCATAGCTTATTATGTCATGCGTAGTCTAGGTTACCCGATTTCATAAAACTCCGCATGCGCTTATCGGTGGCGCTGGTTAACATGTCATCCCTCAGTCAAACGGAGAGAAAACTGGAATCTCCCACTTTTACAACACATTCTGAGTAAACCACTGGCGTGGTGTTCTTGATTTTGGTTGCACACGGTTAGTTTTTATTCTATCGTTTAGGTGTATGGCCCAAAACCATGACTATTGTTTCGCATTATACATTAGTCTTTGATATGGCACTTTTTGCTTTCTGAAAATCTTAGTCGATAATATCTATTGGTGATCCCTCATCTACCCACTTAGTAATTTCTTCTAAGAAAACATAACGTATTTGTTAAGCAGGACGTCGCTTTTAAGAGTCCATGTTAGGATGGATTTAATAATGTATTCCTAGCAATGAAGTACACCACGTGGACTTTAATTAACTTCTTTAATAATAAACAATCTCAATGGTCTGTAATTATGTGACTTATTTCTCATGAAGGGGGGATGAAGTTGTCCAAGCTTCGAAATATCAATATATGGATGTGAACTCCGGTCCTCATAATCAAGAGTCCGGCGTTCTACCGCCGAGTCACCCCACCCGGGACTTGTTATTGAGTAGAGTTGATACGCCCTGGCCTCTTGACATCAGTATTGGTATGTAGAAGTCCACGTAGATTGCTCTTGCCAGTGCAAACACTTAATATGTCACAACCTCTGTTTGATGAGTTATGATTGTTCACCTTCCGCAGAAGATGCAGTTACTCTTATGTTTTCTGATTTCGTTCGGAGTTAAAGGTTGCCGAGTGGATTAATTCACATTTAATAAGTTATGATATTTGCGTTGCTAATTGCATTTTGAATAAGGCAATAATGACAACAAATACAAATCATAGACAACTCGCAAGTAAGCGACCAAAACGAATACTGTATATCGAAAAAAATAACGTATGGAAATATAACGTATAACTAACTTCTTCACTAAACAATAGCACCTCATTTGTACATAACGCACAACGTGTTGATGTTGTCAGCATTTTTATTCTGCTTAACAACTTGCATGGTCAAACGAGTATAATGTTCACCGAATTTAACTGTATAAATGTTATTAGCAACATAATACAGTTATTTCAATAGTTCGTCGTTCTGTGTTGATGGAGTCAACTACAGTCACATATAATCAATCTTTCAAAAACAAACGTAACCTGTAATACAAAGGTCAAGCAGACACGCGGATAACTTAAGAATAAAACAAGCAATGCATCTGGCCTGACCAAAATCCATGCCATCGTCCCAAGCTAATAATACACCATAGACATTCACTTTATACATTTTAATATAGATGAACGATTGGGTAGAATTATACTATTATTAAAGCGACGGCCGCGTGGCAAGGGCAAACCCAATATGAAGAGTTGTAGATAGGTTACAATCAAATGATCAACTGTGATACATTGAATAATTACTATTAGTCGTAGTAGAAGTAGTAGTAGAAGTAGTAGTAGTAAAAATAGGAACGCTAAGCCCAGTACAAACATATTCTCGATTTGTCTGACTTACTAGAGTTTCAAAATATGAAACGGGATGTGTGATCCACCGCACGCAAGCTTTTGTTGTTCAGCAAAATGTTAGACGTGTTTTAATACGGTTGTCACCCACTGCGGCAAATTCTAGATTGTGCGTGGAAAAGGAATCCACTTGATATGCACACCTATAAGTATATTTTATTTATAAATGTGTTAACACTGTAAGTATTTGCACCGTCAGCAAGCCGGTTGTTCCAATAATTTACGTTCTCCGGGTAAATTAATACTTTCTTGTATTATATCAGGACTTTCATTGTACCAATTTTACTTAACGTCCCGGAATTATTCATTGCTTTTCTACGTAAAGAACATGTCACTAACTGTATCATCAAATTCCTTTAGCAACTAATTCCTAGTAATCTTAAACCACGTTCTCTTCTCAACTGTACTCTTCAGTTATGGGGATAGCCAGTTGGTCTTGCTGTGCTGTCTTTCGTTTGATAAGCCTCCTTTATATTTTCAACGCATATTTCTAAACGAAGCCTAACGTTGTGAATACAATACTTGGCTCATCATAAATAAGTTTTATATTTCTTCGAAACAATCCGATTAGTTTATTCACCTTTGAGATTGCATTCCCACATTGCCCTAAATCGTTCATATTATCATTAATGGCAACTAATGAGTGTTTTCTATGAATACTTTTAACATTGTAGCATATCCTTTACTGTGTACTATTATGTTCCTAAATCGTGGGTTCCTAGGCATTCCCTTTTTAAACCAAACAGAATCTGCCATTTGTCACTCACTCAATAACGAGTGTCATGAAAACAATTTAAATATGTTTCACATTTTTTAGTTTTTTATTTGTAAACCAAATACCCTTTCCATTTAGATTATGCTAACTGTTTCGTTAGGCAGCTTTCGTGAATCATAATTAATGTTGATAAAAAACAAGACGGTGAATATAATGCAACACTTATTTGTTATTGCTATATATGGGTTTCATATAATAGCACGATACAGTAAAATATAAATTATTCAAACAATGACCACTCTAATTTGACCATGCTACACTCTCGTTATTTAGTCACTCTGTGTTAATCATTTACAACTCGATACATCAATAAACCATGAATGTTTATGCACTAAGACCGCGACGCAGGTGAAAACGCTTCCGTGCATTTCTCTTTACACGTCTCATAGGCTTCGGAACACTTCTTGAATGATTCGCTAATGTCGTCCGAACTTATTAACGGACAATCAAGACGGAGCGTAAGGCATTGTTCAAATATGTTGTCGCAAAGTCTCATGCAGGCGTCCAAGTTTGCCCGGGTGCCGCTTCCTTTCCTTTCATTTGCACAGACAGCCGTGACGCACAAAAAGGCAACCAGCAACATCTGTCGGAATGATAGGGATGTTATCATGCAGTGTGGGGTCGGCTTTCATCAACTCAGCGAATGATAGGGATGTTATCATGCAATGTGGGGTCGGCTTTCATCAACTCAGCGAATGATAGGGATGTTATTATGCAGTGTGGGGTCGGCTTTCATCAACTCGGCGAAAACGAATACATTCATGTCTGCTTAATAAAACCCACGTACATAAATCTATGCATTAAACAGATGCATAAGTCAAAATAAAATAAATAATTAAAATAAATAATAAAGTCTCCATTAACAATTTAACATTGATGCACAACACGTTACCAAGCCATTTTCAATGTAATATTTACGCGTTTTCTAAAGTAATAATTACATATATCCTTGTGCAAGAGGGCGTCAAAGTTCTAAACGTAATAGCATACGTACTACTGCCACTGTTAATAGTAGTAGTAGTAGTGATATTGGTAGTGGTAGTGAAAGTAGCAGTGGCAGTGGTAATTGTAGTGGTAGTGGTAGTGGCAGTGGCAGTGATAGTGGTAGTGGCAGTGATAGTGACAGTGGCAGTTGTAGTGACAATGGTAGTGGTAGTGACAGTGGTAGTGGTAGTGACAGTACCAGTGGCAATGGTAGTGGTAGTGGCAGTCGTAGCGGTAGTGGTAGTGACAGTAGTAGTGACGGTAGCAGTGGTAGTGGCAGTGGTAGTGTCACTGGTAGTGGCAGTGGTAGTGGTAATAGTAATAACAGTGACAGTTGCAGTGGCAGTGGTGATGTTAGTGATAGTAGCAGTGGTAGTGGTAGTGGCAGTGGTAGTGATAGTGGTAGTGGTAGTGATAGTGGTAGTGGTAGTGATAGTGGTAGTGACTGTAGCAATGGTAGTGGCAGTGGTAATGGCAGTGGCAGTGGAAGTAGTAGTGGCAGTGGTAGTAATACTAGTAGTAGTAGTAGTAGTAGTAGTAGTAGTAGTAGTAGTAGTAGTAGTAGTAGTAGTAGTAGTAGTAGTAGTAGTAGTAGAGTAGTAATAATGGTAGTAGTAGTAGTAGTAGTAGTAATAGTAGTAGTAGTAGCAGTAGTAGAGTAGTAGTAATGGTAGTAGTAGTAGTAGTAGTAATAGTAGTAGTAGTATAAGTGGTAGTTTTATTGGTAGTGGCAGTGGCAGTGACAGTTTCAGTGGCAGTTGCAGTGGCAGTGGTAGTGGCGGTGGTAGTGGTAGTCGGAGAAGAAAAAGAAGTAGTAGTAGTAGTAGTAGTAGTAGTAGTTGTTGTTGTTGTAGTAGTTGTTGTTATTCTTGTTATTTTGATGATGTTAGTGGTGTTGTTGTTGTCGTTCTGGTTGTTGTTGTTGTCGAGCGGCAACGGCACTATCAACTCCAGCCGTAATATTTGAATGTTTGATTGAATCTACCTACCTGTGACGTGTACTTCATCGTATTGTAACGATTGTTAAGATCATTAATAAACTACAAAAGAAACAAAGTAGTATTGCAGTTGTTCATGACGGTGTAGTTCTCGTTATACTTAGTTTTGTACTTACGCTAATATCTCCTAAATATAATTTGTTTATAATTTAAGGATTGCGCTATTCGGTATTATAGGACGTCAAACGTAAACTGGGTAGGGTGCAAAATACATAATACGTTACGATTTACATACAGTTTCGAGATCATTTAAAGAACATCATCCATTGTGTACACTGAAATATATATGCTTCAATGAAATGCCAAAGAACAATTCGTATTTGCACAGAATTGGCGTTTTGTAATCACCTAATATGGCTCAAACAGCAACATGCTATTGTAAATGATCACATTACCCAGTTAATGTTTACTTCACTAAGTGGATCGATATGTCTAGATATTAATAACTAGCTATTTACATAATGAAAAAAAATATTACTCAAATGTGCGAACAACTTTCAGGCGTTGGCAAATAAGCCACATGTCCAAAAACAATATTTTGTGTCTCAATTGTTACGCTTCACCGGACATACGGACAATATGTATGGTCGGAGGTTCTGCTATCTGGTGAATTATGTTATTTTATGCGTCGTAATATCCATTGCACACGACTTTCATATCCATAGCAGACACTCACCACGTTTGTCGCTCCGTTCATCAGCATCAACATCGACAAGAGGCTTGGTCAACGTTTCGAGGTCCTATATACCGTCACATAGCGGCTATAGTCAGACGTGACAAAGTCGTCAGGTCAAACTCCTCCATGTTAGTTTGTCAACTTCTGCAATGCAATTGGCTCCCCGCTTCACTTTCAAGTGGAGACAGTTAATGTGTAACTATCGAAATATATGAATAAGTGTTGAGGTTGTAGCAATTGAAGAGTCCATCACATGTCCACACATTCGTGAGGCATTAATGATGGGAGGTAACATCAGAGCATTTAGTGGTAGCATCATAGTTGCGTAAAGAAACACTGCCCGGGTGAAAACTAATAACCTACCGATTATGTGTTTCATTTGCCCCAAATATCAATAAACAACTTACATACATTCGCATATATAATAAATGAAGACGAATATGTAGCTTATGAAAAATATAAGGAACATTAAAAGCGACCCAAAACGCTGCATAATGGCCTGTTTTATTTTGATAGTAGTCACAGTCGTCATGACAACGTTCACAATGTCTAACTATACCATTCTTCTTTTATTCGAGCAACACCACCAGCAGCAACACCACCAGCACCAGCACCAGCAGCACCAGCAGCAGCAGCAGCAGCAGCACCTGAAGCACCAGAACCAGCAGCTGCTGCACCAACAGCAGCAACAACAAAAGCGCCCATTCGTGTGCTTAAGCAGTTCCATTTCCCACGAATTCCCGGTGCATTTGGTTAATAACGGGGGCGTGCAACCCTTTCTAAGTTCATGTGGAAAAAATCCAACTACTATGTAGGTTAAAAATGGGCAATCTATCCAATTTATTTTGGAGGGTGAATTTCGACGTAATAGCCACTGTGCATACCGTATTACATGTAAGATGCCTGCAGCATAGGGTGAACAGTCAGAATAAATAGTCGGTCTGGATAATTAATAATTTCATCAGCGTAGAAGACAAACTGGTACATGTTAGCAATAAAAAAAACCTTGTCGCTGTTATATAATATTCCAGCATAACAATTTACAAGGGAAAACACTACTTAAATTAAGATTGCAGAAGTACAGTACCAACTAGACTACTTATAAATTCACTACGCACAAAAGCGGGGTGTAAGTAATCATCCCTACATTACAATTGAAATGCAGTGCACCATAGTGGGTGATAGCACTGTCAAATGTATAACATAACTGAGAGTAGAACAAATACACCAGGGTGGGAGCGTGGGAATCAAAATGTATACTCAAATCAAAATCGAAAAACGGTGTTGCTAGTTTGGTGCAGTGCAGAAAAGTAATTTGCAAACATGCGTCTCTACTATCATCCCACAAATTTTCCCCGCAGGCGCCACTAACCAATGGGATGCTTCGAACGCCTACCGGCCGGCCTAGTGAAGCGCGATACCAATTTCCAGGAAGAGAGGGGTGACGGGTTGTTATTAAATAGCCCCCTAGGAGCTAGCTAGGGGCTTTCTGCACCTGCACACAAAAGCACTTTCCAGTCTAAAGACCAAGAATTTATGTCGTGTGCCTAAGCAGTTCCATTACCCATGAATCCCCGGTGTATTTGGTTAATAACGGGGGCGGGCACAACCCATTCTAATTTCGTGTGGAAAAAAAACAACTACTATGTAGGTTGAAAATGGGCATTCCGTCCAATTTATTTTGGAGGGTGAATTTCGACGTAATAGCCACTGTGCACACCACATTACATGTAAGATGCCTGCAGTATAGGGTGCACAGTCAGAATAAATAATATCATCAGTGTAGAAGACAAACTGGTACATGTTAGCAATAAAACTGTGACCAAAAAACCTTGTCGCTGTTATATAATGTTCCAGCACCAGCAACAGCAGCACTAGCAGCAGCAGCAGCAGCTGAAGCACCAGAACCAGCAGCTGCTGCACCAACAGCAGCAACAACAAAGGCACATATTGACAGCAAACACTGCTATTTATGGAAGAACAATAACCACATCTAAAATGCACAGTATCACTTGATAACTACATAGTTGTCTTGCCAAATATATCCGTGCAACCTTTGACACAGGCTTTGAAGTTGTCGACACAAATAGCCAAGTCGTCAATCGGATTTGACATAACGCAGGAATTCAAGAGATTGGTCATGCAACGTTTATATGCCGTATCGCAGGCATCAAGGCACAGCTCCATCTCCACGCTTGGCTTCCAGTGCTTCGTCGTGCCTTCTACGGCAGCGGCGCAAAAGATGGTAAGTATCTGTCGGACGGGCACAGAAAATAATGATTGTCATGATGATTAGTAGTAGTAGTAGTAGTAGCAGAAGCAGCATCAGCTGCAGCAGCAGCAACATCAGCAACAACAGTAGTAGTGGTTGTAGTAGTGGTAGTAGTAGTAGTAGTAGCAGCAGCAATAGTAGTAGTAGCCGTAGTTGTAGCAGTAACTATTAAGTAGTGATGACGAAGACGGTACGTATGCATTACAGGAAGTAGCAATGCCATTAAGCACAAACATTAGTAAATGACGGAACATCTGAAGTAATGCTTTGTCTTGGTGGAATACTATGAGAAGAGTCACCTACCCAGAACAGATACTTCATCGTTTCTCAACGATCGTTATGGGCTAGTAGTGTTTGCAAGCTGCGAAAGAAAAAACGACGTGTCACGTTTGTTCATGGGATGTCAATCTCATAGTTATGTTTCGCCCCATAAAGCCATATTTGTAATTTTGATTATTACTTAGCAAATAATGCGCTGATATAATTACTTCTAACCCAGACGAAGTCTGCATGTTTATTTATTTAACATCATTGTGCGTATGTCTCGTTGAAAATAAAAATAAGAAATACATCCAAGTCTATCTATATATCAGCCGTATCGTCTCGTGGTTGGGCGAAGACTTCAGCATGTTGTTTCCAAGTTTGCCTATCTTGCGCTGTTCTCTGCCAGGTGTTTTCATTCCAATACTCATCCAAGTCATCTCTCCATCGTTTAGCTGGTCTTCCTCGTAATCTCTTCCTTCCGTACGGTCTCCATGTGGTAATGCACTTTGTTCATCTGTCGTCTTCGGCTGACGTGTCCTGCCCAAGACCACTTCACTCTTCTGGTTGTTTTTATCACGCCTGTGACTCCTCTCTTTGCTCTCACCCAGGTGTTTGTCTTTCTGTCATGGTATGTTATATTAAGCATACTCCTCTCCATTTTGTTCTGCGCGGCCGCTAGTTTTTTCTGAGCTTGTTTTGTGATTGACCCTGGTTCAGCACCGTATGCCATAGCTGGCAATACACACGAGTTGTAAACCTTTCTTTTTAGGCAGATGGCAAAGTTACTTTTAAAGATGTCGCGATGTTTTGCATATGCTGTCCAACCGGCTGTAATTCGTCGATGGATTTCCTTGTCTTGGTTCTTGTCCCTAAGGCTGAAGCGTTGGCCTAGGTATACGTAACTCTCCACATTCCCTGAGTGTGATTAACGTATATTGGGTTGTTGTCTTCCACCATTACTTTTGTTTCCAAGTAATTCGCAATACTGGTACATATTCGGAATGAATTTTGTTCGGCAAAGCAAAACTCTTTTGCAAATCGAATTGTTCTTTCTTGCAGTTTGTGTTTACACACTAGTAATGCTAATACTAATACGTTAGTTATGTTCAGAAGATAACATTTCAGAGTTGTGCGGTCTCAAATGGCATTAAGCAAGGATGCGTTCTCGCACCAACTGTGGCTTCTCTATGCATAGTAGCAGTGTTCAAGGAAGCCTGCAGCTCAGAGTGAAATCCAGAACTAAGTTGTGCGCACGATTGTGCCATTGACCTTGATAGCATGCAAAATATAATCGATCGACAAATTTGTAGAAGCAGCAACCTGTGACGGTTTAAAGGTCCATCCTCAAATCGATGTTTTCGGTTGTGTCATTTCAAGTTCATTTAGCAAAATATCAAACCTACCTAGTGTCCACTGCAACATATTAGCGCGTATGTGCAACTTGTGTGTGTAGTTTTTTTGTTAATCATCAGACAAACTATTAAATTATTTAATGTTTGGTGAAACATTAATTCAAGTGAAAATGGAAACGCTTAAAACTAAAAAAATTACACCCTTTGTAAAATTTCGTAACTTTGTCATTTGATCGGCGAGAGGACGGAAGTCACGCCCATGATCAGTATTGACCCGCAGTGTTTATCAGTTTGAGTATCCACTATTTTGAGTATTTCCAGATATTACTATAAAATTAAATTATTTCGATGATTTCAACAGCAAAAGGCATTTGTTTTATTAAATCGACTGCGGGCGTTACAATAATTATTCACACATTACATATTTGGTTACCAACAAACCGGATTTGCGATAGGCTAAGCCAGTTGAGGATGGAGTGCTAAGCTTAAACCTAAACAATGGTAGTTTTGTGTCAACCATCAAGGGTGGGATGTGATCGTTGTCGAGTTTTTGTAAGCGGCCATCCACTTCAAATGGTCAACATTTCACGTTTCATGGGAACACCATCTCCGGTGATGTGAAATAGGATATTTACACCTAACATTTGGTCGAAGGATTTCTGGTGTAAATACAATTTAGATGGTTAAGCCACATGGCTAGTACGGATTACGGCATACTCAGTAAGCACATTCTCCACTTTCAACTATCCGAAGGGACTAGGAGCAGATGTCACCCCGAATAAAGATTCGTGGATGTAGTTAAGCGAAACTTGAATGTGACATACACTGCAAGGAATGGCACTCACCTGCTCAAGAAAGGCCTACTCAGCGTGGAATCGTGCAAACTGACTGGCCACGAGAAGATGTGACAAACGTTGCAATTTGAGGTTGCCCAGCGAACCCCTCCACGTAAGTACGTCAACATAGGCTCTCTGAATCAAATGCTTAGTTTAACAACACATCTCTGATGCTGAAGTTAGATCTAACAAGAAAAGGTCGACTGAAAAGTTGTCATACAGTCATGCGACATAGCGGATTTGAAAACCGATTATTTCGATTCACGTCAATAACCGAAAACTGGCATGGATGAAAGTAATTATTTAGTCAGTTAGTTCATGCATTGCATGATGAATGCGTAAATTGTGCCATGTTTGTGACGATATAGTGCAGTGTAATCTAAAATCGTAGATTGTGCCATGTCTGTGATAGTATAGTGCAGTGTAAACTAAACGTGTATCAAAAAAGTATTATATTTCAGCAATGGACGGTGTCTGATTATTTTCAAACGTTGAGACAGGGCATCATTTTAACATGTTTGCTAAACAGCTCCCAAAACGGGGGTAGACTTTGCATTATAGTTCAAACTAACCGAAAGTGTTTATCGTTGTTTTATCGTAAGCAGCACACACAGTGCTTTGATGTGTTAATCGTATCATGTATACGTTACGCAGTGATGCATATCATTGGAAGTCTTGCAAAACTTGCAAACCAACAACAGTAAGACCGACCTTTTTTGTGTGTTGACAACATATATATCAAGCAAAGACATATATTTAACTTGATAAACGAAACAGTACAATAAGCCAAAAATATATCGTATAACTTCTCACGGTCTACGACGTAATTTGACTTGATAAACGAAATAATTTAAACAGTACAATAAGCCAAAAATATATCGTATAACTTCTCACGGTCTACGACGTAATTTGACTTGATAAACGAAATAATTTAAACAGTACAATAAGCCAAAAATATATCGTATAACTTATCACGGTCTACGACGTAATTTGACTTGATAAACGAAATAATTTAAACAGTACAATAAGCCAAAAATATATCGTATAACTTCTCACGGTCTACGACATAATTTGCCATCTAATGGGTATAAATAATAAGAAGCCAATTTCGTTCTGCAAGCGGCAAGTGACCTTACATTTTCTACAATGATAAACAAAGGTTACGATTTTATTAGCCTATCCTAGTTTCCTCATTGCACCGTTGCTACCTATTATGCGAGTATTGACACAACTATAACTATATGTATTGTCAATATTCCTAATAATAATGCCACTTAAATGTACAAAGTCTGAACTTTTTAAATCAACCCTTTTTTATGTGCTCGTTATCTGTATATAAATATCGACGTTGCCGGTCAATGCATATCTAAGCAGGTAAAATGGTTTTCATTAACATTCCGTTTGTCATTGTATGCTTATGTAGGTATTTTGCGTCTCATGCAATAAACGTATCATTATCATAGTACTACTGTTTTATTCGTATAATTTACATGCATGACTCGAGTCAGATGTATGGCTAGTGCACCGCAGTTCCACTCGGAGTTTATTGTAAACATTCGATTTATTAATAAATAGTCGAATTGGCCGGCGTTGCACGGAAGAAAAGTTAAGAACTTATGACTCCATGCCAAATTTTGGTAGGGTAATGCCAATGGCAATGAAAACTTCATGCACTCAAAATCATGTACAACTGCCGGTTTCCCGAAGCTTTCGAGCCGTACGAAGGTCAAACAACTTTAAACAATCGTAGAAAACACGTACAACGTTGCTAACAGTTATACGTAACTATTGTTCTGAGTTATGCAATATACGTCAAACGTCCACATATGTTACCCAAAGCATATTTTTTATTCTAGAACATTTTTTACCTCAGCTTAGAAAATGTTATTGAACTTAATGAAATATTGTATGAATGTCAGTATGGTTTTAGAAAAAAAAACATATCAACTTCTAAGGCCTTGTTGGAGTTAACTGTGGAAATAGCAAATGCAACTGACAAGCACTGATTAAGCAGTTACCTTGACAAAAAGGTCACACTTTGTTTGTATTGATTATGTCAAGTCTAATCTTCTAATCATGCTATGTGGAGTACCGCAAGGATCAATACGCGGGCCAAAACTGTTTTTTATTTATATTAATGACTTATGAAATGTTTCCGATTTAGTCTAATTTATGTTATTTGCTGACGACACCCTTATATTCTATTGTGCTGATGACTCAAATACGCTTAGCACAGTAGTTAGTCAGGAGCTGGTGAAACTACACAATTGGTTCGCAGTGAACACACTGCCTCTTAATGTCAACAAAACCAGTTACATTAGATTTGAAAAAAAAGAGAAATGTACCTTGCATAAGTACAACCATAAATCAAGAGAACACAGAACAAGTGTATCAAACAAAATTCCTGAGTGCAATCATCAACGATAACACACTATCACAGAAAGCACACATTCAATCGGTTAAATCCAAGTTAGCAAAAACAATATCGATAATTATTTACAAATCCCGATGCTTATGATATGTCAATTCACGGTTTTTGTTATACTTTTTACTTTTTATGCCTTATATTCACTACTGTTCTGACATTTTGGCAACACGGATCGTTATAATTTATGGCTCATATTTTGTTTACGAAAACTAGTAATACGAATTATATATGGAACAAAAGCTCAAGACCATACAAACAACTTGTTTATTAATTTTAATGTTTTGAAGATTTTTAATACATTAAGTATAAGACGGTTATCACAATGTACAAAGTGAAACACAATTTACTTCCGAAAGCCATTCTGAAACTTTTTCATTCGAGAGACGAATGTTGTCACATTACAAGACGGAGGGATACATTTAAACAAATGTATGTTCAAACAATACTGAAAGCTATGTGCACGACTACAGTTGGAGTCAAACTGTGAAATAGTTTATCTGCATGCGTAAGAAAGTGTCAAAATAAATCTACGTTCAAAAAAGGTAAACATCGTCTATTATTGAGAGATATAATGCAGTCATGAGATTTTTTTATGTTACAGTAGTATTTTTAATTTTTATTATTGGTATCGTGATTGATGCTTATTATTTATTAATATAATTATCTAATATATATATATATATATAGTAATATAATAAAAAAAACACCAACAACACTGTATCTTTAACTTAAAAGCACGTGGTGCAATATTTAGTAATGGAATGCACCAAGGGGAGTAAGCATAAGTAATGGAATGTTCCAGGGGTAGTAAGCATAAGTAATGGAATGTTCCAGGGGGAGTAAGCATAAGTAATGGAATGTTTCAGGGGTAGTAAGCATAAGTAATGGAATGTTCCAGGGGAATAAGCATAAGTAATGGAATGTTTCATGGGAGTAAGCATCAGTAATGGAATGTTCCAGGGAGAGTAAGCATCAGTAATGGAATGTTCCAGGGGGGAGTAAGCATAAGCAATGGAATGTTCCATGGGGAGTAAGCATAAGTGATGGAATGTTCCAGGGGGAGTAAGCATAAGTAATGGAATGTTCCAGTGGGAGTAAGCATAAATAATGGAATGTTCCAGGGGGAGAAAGCATAAGTAATGGAATGCACCAAGTGGAGTAAGCACAAGTAATGGAATGTTCCAGGGGGAGTAAGCATAAGTAATTGAATGTTCCAGGGGGAGTAAGCATAAGTAATGGAATGTTCCAGGGGGAGTAAGCATAAGTAATGGAATGTTCCAGTGGGAGTAAACATAAGCATAATTTGATGGAAAATATTTGGGCGTCACTGTTTTTGTTCTGGGGAACTTGTACGTTCTTTATTTTATGCTTTCTTTTCTTGTATTACTTTCTGGTTTATCATTGTATGCTGTAATTATGTCATGTATCTGTACCGTGTACTTTCCTATCTCTCATCATGCGCTGTATTTTCTTGGATGTATTTTTGTATGCCTCGTCGACAACTAGTGCAGTTGGGCTTAATTTATAAACGGATGAATACGGATGCATATCGCAATTTGTTTTAACTGGCACATAATTATGGGGCGCTGTGGTGTAGTGGTTAGAACGCAGGACTCGAAAGAAGTCGGGTTCGAAACCTCTTGCTGTTGTTTCGAAACTTCGTTTCGTTCACCCCATTTTGCCACAGTTCACTTAGCTGCATAAATGAGTTCCTGGATAAGGACAGAGTTAGATATATATTCTTCCTGCAGTAATTGTAACATGGCTTAATGCTACCAAGAGAAGTCGATATGGCGCTGGGATGAAGAGGTATACAAAGGGATGAAGTGTAGGACAGGATACCGCGCTATGTAAGAACGTACATTTACTTCATCACTAGACTTTACATTTATTTTGCCAAAATCTTGCACGATTTCTCGAAATAAGTTTTTCATTTGCATCACTCAACTTGGGTAATCACAAAATCCTTTTCAGTTTGTTATACTATTCATGCCAAAGTATCTTGTTTTATTATTACATTCCATAACTGTTTCGACCGAATTGCAATATTAATTTGAGGAAACGTTATGCAACTTTTAAAATAGCTGATGTATTCAAACTTCAAACATCAGTCAACAACGACTTGCGTACCTGAAATTTGGACCCTGTCTCAAGACCGTTTTCTTGAAACACTCCAAGTGTATCTAATGTCATTGAAGTAAGAGGGTGGCAATATTTTGGCGACACGTTTAACACGGAAAATCCACAAGATGACGCATAACATAGATGATGCCCATGTGATTAAAAGCTGGATAGAATATATGAGATGTGTGCAAAATGTGCACTTGACGCGGACATGTATAAGACACTCACTCTACCCTGTTAGCAATATAGCAGTATGTTAACAACACTAGTGTTTACTGTTTTTATGTAATAAAACACAATCACGTCGTCAGAATATTGCATTAAGAATGTCAAATTTTAGAACGTATATACTTAAATAAAATATAACATCATAACACCATTGAACATAATCCAAAACAGATAAAAATACTGTGTATAACTTTATCTCCTCTCATTCAACTTCAAACTTTGTACCCTGACACTGTTGCTATTAATACTATTTCATAGCCAAGTGTCCGCCATATTAAATAAATTGTGAATAGTTAAGCTAAGTGTTTGAACAATACATGGAAATAGTAAGACAAATGATATTTTATGAACAATAATAATAACAACGCTCGGGAAATTAATTTCCGCCAACGCATGCAGGGTAACACGATATGCTGACATAAGCATTCAAATAAAAACATCCAAATTACTAAGCTGTAATTTAGCGATCAGTACTTTTTTGACATATGTAGTCTATAGTGTAGAATATTGTGTTTTAGAACACAATTAAACAAGCGGGTTGTTCTATTATCGACACAATTATCTATTATCGAACCTATATATTATCCTCTACGACATACCAGCTAGTTTGTACAAATGTTTTATTTAGTTTTCATGAAATCATGAAAAAACTATTACCTTATTTTCGACTGAGCCAAGTCGAAATTCGGCAAAAAAAGGCAAAAGTGACTCCGCCTCTATACTAAAACAAGGCTACTCGCACTTTCGTAAGTTACCCGATCAAACGTCAAAGTTAATCCTTAGATGAATATAGCAGAAGTAGTACGTTGTTTTCATGAAATCATCGGAAAAAACTATTACCTTATTTTCGACTGAGCCAAGTCGAAATTCAGCAAAAAAAGGCAAAAGTGACTCTACCTCTATACTAAAACAAGGCTACTTACACTTTCGTAAGTTAGCCGATCAAACGTCAAAGTTAATAATTGGATAAATATAGCAGAAGTAGTACTTACTCTTCTAAACAGACTGTGCATATTATATAAAACTATTCACACCCTAGATATTTGAACATCGTGAATTCGTTTCGCTATGAACAAAATTAATCGAAGATCGAGCTCAAAGATACGAGTTTGCGCAAGTTGTGGGTACTTGTGGGTAGTTGTGGGTAGCATGTTCTCAAAGGTACGCTATCGAAAGAAGTTGTGGTGAGTGGGTATGAACGAACGTGATAATGCAAATGATGTTCTTTTTTATATATATATATATATATATATATATATATATATATATATATATATATATATATATATATATATATATATATATATATATATATATATATATATATATATATATATATATATATATGTATATATATATGTATATATATATATATATATATATATATATATATACGTATATATATATACACATAATATTATATATATATATATATACATATACACACTTATATATATATATATATATATATATATATATATATATATATATATATATATATATATATATATATATATATACATATATATATATATATATATATATAATATATATATATATATATATATATATATATATATATATATATATATATATATATATATATATATATATATATGTATATATATATATATATATATATATATATATAATTTTCGTTCAGGCAAAATATTACATTACTAAATGCTTGGTTAAACATTAGTTGTAGTGAAAATGGAAACACTGAAAACTCACGAATTTTATCCTTGGGGAAATTTCGTGACTTTGTTAAATGATCGGCGAGATGTTGGAAGTGTTTTTTAGTGTCTCATACGGACAAAATGCCATAATTAAATAGTTGCTCTGCCCGTATAAGATTTTGTTTCTTTGTTTTAATATATAATATTAAATGTAAAATAAGAAAATAACAACTTCATATGTCGACAAACAATAATCGTAATTATTTTTAAAACAACCGCCAAACGCCCAACCCCGTATGTGTGTGTGTGTGCATCAGCCAGCCAATCTGCCGCTGCCGACCATTGCTTTTCAAAGCTGCCATCCAACTATTCATGACCCGGTCGGGTTCAAATCTCGAACAGAACAATATACGACAATGAGGCAACGAAGTTCTGTCGCCATTTTGGCATAGTAGTGTGATCAGTTTGAATATGTCTTTGTTTATTTAAATTGTATTTTGTTAGTATGATAATATCGCTGAGATCACAATGTGAAAACGTTTGCAATTTTTCGGGTGTTGGTTTAAATATTGTTTTATTGGAACAAAAACATTCCAGTCACAATTCTCAAAACACAATTGGTAGCCATCTTGAAAATTACGATGTTTATGTTTAATGCACCTTGACAAAAATGTGCATAATAGTGAAAAATAACCATCGGTATTGGATAATTGTTTTTGTGGAACATTGGAATTTTGCATAGCATGGTAAATTTGACGTTCGCTTCATGATTTAAAAATCATATAATTGTACTACAGCAACCAGTTGTCAAAAATGTTGCCCGTATGAACTGAGCTATCAAAAACCCCGACTCACATCCATGATCAGCATTGACTTGTAAAGTGACGACTAAAATTAATTGTTTCGATTATTTGAGAAAAAAATACGCATATTTTTATTAATGCGAGTGTTACATAAACTATTCATACTTTACATATTAGGACATCAGCCAACCAGATTTGAGATAGACAAATCAGTTGGAGTTTATATGCAGCATGATTAGCGACAGTGCTGACGTCATCAACGACATGCTACCACCTAGCAAACTTTAACAGTTTTGATGAGATGGACCTTTAACAAGATTTAACAAGACATTTTTGCAGCTAGCATGTCCACAATCTGTAGATAATTTGTTCAATTCATGTATTGTCCTTTGTGAGAACGAGTACTTCCTGGTATCCAATCCACATTGATTTTTTACTAATGCTACCTCTAGTCCTCTAGTTCTACTATTTTTCTTGAGTGAAAAAACATATTTCTATCAATATTGTCGTACCCATTCAATATCTTGGAAACTTTAATTAGAAGCTTCAATACCACACTGCTCTGAAACGTTCATGTCAGCACAGTATCTCCTATTTTATAGTTTGCATCAAAGTTCCCGTGTCCTGTGTGTAGGCATTTACATTTCCCAAAATTGAAAAACATCTGACATTTTTCGAAACATTTAATTGTTTTATTTCAAGCGTAGCTTCATTAAGTGCCTTTTTGTAATTTCTGTAATTTTCATTCTTTCTGGTACGGATCTCGTTTGCTTTCTAATAGCTTATGTTGACAAGTGTTTTTTTCTAACCCGTTTTCCATGTTTGTTTCGAGGGAACAAATTATTCAATAATAGTATTTTCGAATGTTATAATATTAAATTGCTGTCTTATTCCTCAGCATATTCTTCCAATGTAGCTTTGCTAAGTATTTTCTAATATCTTTATATTTACCTAAGTGTAGTTTATCCTGCATTTATTTTTATTTTCACTTTCTGAGTTTAGCCTAGTTCTGACCTGCAAGTTTGGGCCCAGCAGCACACCGGCCTCGTCAAGGCCAACAGAACATCCAAAGAGCGCACCAATGTCGGCCTCAAAGGAAACGCCACTGGAACCTACAATTTCTGGCCAGGGCCGTCGCTGACGTCAGACTCCCACTGTGTCTAGACTTCAGACGTGGCGTTCTCGCCCACTACTACATCGTCAAGAGCACTTAGATGAAGGCACTTGTTTTCTCAGACTGGGTCAAGATCGTAGAACCCCGGGTGGCACTTGCAGGTCGCAAACTACTTCTATTACAGGATATACTCACTAGCTACAATATTGACGTCACTCGTACCACCATGACCTTCCACGGTTACCTTCCATGCAGCGCAACACGCATCCATCACATGGACAGCGGCTTCATTCGTACTGTTAAAGTCCACTATTGACGCTACTTGACTTGCCACTACTTGGGGCGAGTAGAGAACAGCCGTCCAATTATTGTACATATCCGCCAGTGTTTCGGCTTTATAAAGCGATCCTTCTCCGACGTTAAGCAGTCCGCCATAGCTAATTGTAGAACCAGACCCGGAACATATATCGATATTGGAATTTCTGGATTAAATGTGTATACATGTATAATGTTAATTTTGTGCCGATTAATCGGTCATTTCCTGTCAACAAATTTCAACACAGTTGTTTCCCCATCAAACCTATTTTTTTCGGGGTACACTAATATATTATACTAGCCAGTTGCCCGGCGATGCACGGGAGAAAAGTCAACAGCTTATGACTCCTTGCACTACCCTGTCAAATTTTGGGAGTGCAATGCCAATAGCAATTACATCTTCGCCCCACAAAAATCACGTACAACTGCCGATTTCACGAAGCGTTCGGTGGACGTTTGACGTAGATCACGTACCGATGGTAGAGACACGCACATCTAACAATTGCACGCTACTATTGTTCTGAGTTACGTAGTCTGCGTCAAACTTCCATGTACGTAAAATCACCACCCACGTGGAATTTCGAATATGTTACGGGCACGCCTGCACACGTTCAGCCCCATACATGCGAAACTGACGGAGATATTAGGGGGCAGTGGTCAGGCCTAACAATGCAGCAATCAGAACGTTAGTGTTTGTCGTGCCGAGACTTTCTAGTGTAGACGGAAAACTTGCCTCGGAGGCGGAATAGTCGTTAGTAGAGGTTGCCCGTTTATTTGGGTGCAGAATACAGATATTTCACACCACAGTAGATGTCCAGCAAAATGGGTCAGTGACCGATCTCCCAAAGTCTGTGTTTTTCTTCTTTGTTTTTTTTTCTGCTTCATTTAAAAATGTTCTGTAGTGTACTAAACAACAAAGAGGTCGGCTTTCATCTCCAAACTTAATTTTTATGTTATGTTTCTATTATTGATCTGCTAATACCCATAGCGATATAACTTGTGTTTCTTTATGCAGTATTCGTTTACACCCCCCATTAACAATTTTAATTAATTAAATTTGAAAAACAACACTTGCCTTAATGATAAGCCACACCACCATCATATATAAACGTTTTATAACGGAACATATTGTTTAGGTGCATGATCACATTGTTTTATGAAGTTTGTTTCCCACGTTTAATCTAATAAGTGTCTCTGTATTCAAGCTAAGCATGAAAACACAACATTTAAGAATGAGTGGACCGAGACAACATTACCGCTAGCATCACAGAAAAATCACTCCAATTCATAAATCAATAGTCATACGTTCACAGCGACTATATTTTCTTGCCAAATGCTTTCGCGCAATCTTTCATACACTCCCTCACATTGTAGTAACAAGTGGCCTTTTCATCTTGCAGATGTGTGAAAGGGCATATCTTCTCGAGCCTCGCCATACATGTTCGAAACCCTTTATAGCATGCGTCAAGGCAGGAAGCCGTATCCTTCGTGACGCCATCGACGACTGCGGCGCACGCGACAGCCAGCAGTATCTGTCGCACACAGATAGACAATGAATATTTGTATTATTATTTGTTTATTATTGATATTATTGATGTTATTATTATTTATAAAATAGCAGTAGTATTATCAGTATGATCAGTAGTACCAGCAGCAGCAGCAGCAGCAGCAGCAGCAGCAGCAGCAGCAGCAGCAGCAGCAGCAGCAGCAGCAGCAGCAGCAGCAGCAGCAGCAGCAGCAGCAGCAGCAGCAGCAGCAGCAGCAGCAGCAGCAGCAGCAGCAGCAGCAGCAGCAGCAGCAGCAGCAGCAGCAGCAGCAGCAGCAGCAGTAGCAGTAGCAGTAGCAGTAGCAGAAGCATTAGCAGTAGTAGTAGTAGTAGTAACAGCAGTAGCAGTAGCAGTAGCAGCAGTAGCAGTAGCAGCAGTAGTAGCAGCAGCAGCAGTAGCAATAGTAGTATAAGTAGTAGTAGTACTAGAAGTAATAGTAGTAGTAGTAGTAGTAGTAGTAGTAGTAGTAGTAGTAGTAGTAGTAGTAGTAGTAGTAGTAGTAGTAGTAGGAGGAGTAGCAGTAGTAGTAGTTGTAGTAGTAGTAGTAGTAGTAGTAGTAGTAGTTGTTGTAGTAGTAGTAGTAATGGTAGTAGTGGTAGTAATGGTAGTAGTGATAGTAGTCGTAGAAGAAGTAGTAGTACATGCGGAACATCTTAATTGTAACTTTTGAATACGATGAAAAGAGCCACCTACCCAGTACGTATACTTCATCGTTTCGTATCGATTTTGTGGGTGTTAGGCTTTTGCAAACTGCGAAACAAAAAACGACGTGTTACTTTTTTCACGAGGTGTATATCATATTGCAATTTTACGTATAATTTTACATACAGTTATGTTTCTCATACAAAAGCCGGATTTATTAATTGATAATTGAAGTCGAGATCTTAGTCTCGATAATTACTTGACAATGAATGGACTAATAGTATTAAGTCTAAACAAGACGAAGTCGAGAACAGGGAGCACTGCGTAAAGTTTCTTAACTTTCACATGTATGTATGTTATTGTACGTTTGTCTTGTCGAAAGTAAGAAAAGGAGATTTTTCCAAGAATTATTAATATAATTCGTTACATTGGAATATAATCGGAATTTTGTTTCAACGTTTCGAAACGCTGTACCAATTCGCCGGCCAAATCTCCCTTTGTCGTCTCATGCACTTTGTGTTTACATAATAATATGTTACTTTTGTTCTGAAGGTTGTATTTCAGAGTTGCGAGGAGCTATCAAGAGGCGTTAAGTAATGATGTTTATTGCACCAACTTGTTTTTCTCTATGCGTAGCAGCAATATTCAAATACTGTTCCAGCTGAGAAACAAAACCAGAACTGTTGTTGCGTTTCGTTCGTGAACTACTGTGGTCTCGGCATCAAGGGTAATGTTGTAAGAAACTTCCAGTGTGGAACATGATCGTGGTCGTGTCTTTCTAAGTTCAACCTTCTTCAACATGTTCAACAACACTTTACGTTTCTTAGCTCGGATGTGGCGAAGTTGGATATTTAATTGTTGGTCATATGCGAACGCGTTTTGGAAAATCGTGGTGAAATGTCAAGTGTACAGAACAATTGTTGTCATCACGATACCATATAGACAATATATGAAAAGTGAACCAGGAAGTCGCACGTCTTACGTATGAAACACCTTAGATCCATCATAGCATATAACACGGAGAGATCATATAACCAACAAGGAAGTACCGAAATAAAGATTTACGGATGTATTTAGGCGAAAGAAGAATGGAATATGCTGCAAGCAATGGTACTCACTTGTTCAATGAAGACCAACGTCAAGAGGACTCATGTGAACTGAACCAAACGAGTTGACATAGCCGACTGACAGCAATGTATGTAAATACCGTCTTGGCGTAACGTCCGCGTAAGTATAAACACTTCCTTTGAAAACCCTCCATGTAAGTACGTCTACATCGACAATGTAATTGGCGCCCCGAATCGGCGTCCTTGACTGTGAACATTCCTTTCATGTTTTGTTTAAAGAAAGATCAATGAGACTGTAGTTTTATCTATCAAGACGATACCGACTGAACAATTAATTAAAATCACACGATGTAGTGGATTCAGAAACCAGGTTCTGTTGATTCAATTCTATTAACGAAAACTGGATGACTTACATTTCTCAGTTAATTCATACATTGCACTTTATGTGCAAAAAACAGTCTGCTATAAATGTATGATATAATGTAATGTAAGCTGAAAGTACATCTCATCTTCATTCCCAGTACCACTTTTATAACTTCTCTTCTCATCACATGACTATGCAATCTCAATTTATTCATATTGACCATTTCAATTGGGGCGATCTTGTTCGCCCTATAGAAATTATTATTTCGCATACGAGCAAGGGATAGTATGTCATTATGTTAAAAAACACGGAGAGAGGATATAGTGTTTGAACTAGTGTGCTAAACCGCTCCCAAAGCGGAGATGCACTTTGCATTACAGTTTAAACTGATTTAATGTGTATTGTGTCAGTGTCATAAACAGCACTGCAGCGTGCTTTGTCATGTTAATCGTATCATCAATGTATTTGAAATATATGAGTATCCTTGCAAGTATTGCAAAACATTTGCTGTCAAGACTTTTTTGGCTTTCAGTAATCATAAATAAAAATAAATAAGTATTCAAAGTAACGTTCACTTGATAACCGAAATAAGTTAAACAACACAATATAAAGCATGTTAAATATATATCATATAAAGCCTGCCGATATTTAATATTGTTTCACTACAGAAAATCATACTTATTTATATAATAACGCTACAACTCTCACGATCTACGATCACGATCAAAACAAACCTATTTCGATCCCCAGTCTAGATCATGCTAATGCTTCCACTACGACAAGCAGACGTTGTGTTTTCTTAGCCTACCCTAATTTCTTCATCGCGATGATACTACCGATTATGAGGGTATTGACACAGCTTGAGGTGTACTGTCGTTATTCCCAATAATAATAATGCCACTTAAAGATACAAAGTCTGATCTTTTGTAATCAATCCACCTTTATGCAATTTGACCGCTATATGTTTGTAAATATCGATATTGCTGTACATTCCAAAACAGCTGGAATGTTTTTTGTTAACATTTTGTTTGTCACTTTTGTTTGTCTAAGTTCAATAATTTGCTCGTTGGCGTGACATTTTAAAATAAATTGGAAAACCGTGTCGAGTCTGGTGGATATACAAATTAAAAGTAGGAGTTTAAGAGGTCTTTCCTAATTAAACACTGCGCATAAAATAATGATTGAATAAATATGGCGGAATGACGATCAAGTTAGCAGAAAATAAACTATCGTTTGGTCACGCTTGTTTAATGGTTTCTAAGAGTTAAAGGGCTCTATTAACATTACACGTCCCGTCCAATCCACGTTTACCGATTGTATACACATGTTTTACTGCTGCATATTTAAATTTCTACCAGCCCCTCTAACAACCGTTACTCAGATTGTGTTACACATTACCCCAAGTAGACGTGGTCAAGCATCGATTCAACTTCCGTTGAAGAATCCAGCCACGCTGCAGTTGCGAAAGCTGTTCGTTCTGATTATTCCATCACTGGAATATCACCAATGTATATTGTGAGGTTCTCATTTACACAGCAGAATCACATGGAGCAACATGGAGTGAACTAAATTGTCCAGGTTTCGAAAAAGCAGCAAGACGATTTAAACCCGGGTTTTCCAGATTGAGAGTTAGACGCTCTAAAAACCATTACACGTAATATTATTTTGGGAAGTTCGTCTTACCACTTGTAATCTAACAAGCGTTTATCTATAATATCTAAGCTTGAAAAGCACAACATTTAAAAACGAATTGACCGAGACAACATCAACGTCAGCATTGCCAGCTCCACAGCCAAAACATTCAGTTCATAAATCAGAGTACGTTTCTTTCTGAATCGCGCCATAATAGATTCTATTCATGCATCCACAGTAACAACTTAAGAGTATTTCTTGCCAACTGTATCCATACAATCTTTCACACACGCCTTCAAATCATAGTAACAGTAGCCCTGTTCGCTAACCGGACTTGTCATAGGCAGAAAAGGACATAGCAACTTCGATATATTTTCCATACACTTCCGAAAGGCCTGATCGCAAGCATCGAAGCAGGAGTCCATCTCCTGGTCCGGTGTCAAGTGATTCGTGGAGACATCGACGATTGCGGCACAAGCAATAGCAAGGAGTATCTGATGGACAGAGATGACTAAGCATTATTATTATTATTATTATTACTGTTTTATCATTATTGCTATTGTTGTTATTATTATTATTATTATTATTAGTATTATTATTATTATTATTAGTAGTAGTAGTAGTAGCAGTAGTAGTAGTAGTAGTAGTAGTAGTAGTAGTAGTAGTAGTAGTAGTAGTAGTAGTAGTAGTAGTAGTAGTAGTAGTAGTTATAGTAGTAGTAGTAGTAGTAGTAGTAGTAGTAGTAGTAGTAGTAGTAGTAGTAGTAGTAGTAGTAGTAGTAGTAGTAGTAGTAGTAGTAGAAATAGGAGCACTAAGCCCAGTACAAACGATTTGTCTGACTTACTAGAGTTTCAAAATATGAAACGGGATATGTGATCCACCGCACACAAGCTGTTGTTGTTCATCAACTTTTAGCCATGTTTTAACACGGTTGTCACCTATTGCAGCAAGTTCTAGATTGTGCGTGGAAAAGGAATCCACTTGATATGCACACCTACTTCGAATCTAATAAAAAATAAGATTGTTACACATAGTTTACGCGGGTTTTCCTATGGGCGATAAGCAAGTTTAAACAGTTGGTTTTTTGTTTACGGTCCTTGAGAGCAATGTTATGATAAAGGGAATTGCAATAATCAAGTCTACTGGTAACAATAGCAGTAGCAATAGTTTCGACGACAGAAAACTTCTTCGCCTGGATGCAGAATGGGGTTTTCATTGTGACGGAACGTAATTAGCTAATTACGATGTCATTAGGGAATTTGACTAATTTATAAAATAATTAACATTTATCAGTTGATAAGATGCAATTCTAATTAACTTTAAACTTTGATTATATTGACACAACTCTCCAACTGAAACGTTAATTCAGGCAAGCAACTTTTTAGTGTAGCATCTCGATAATGACGTTGTTTTGGCTGCTAGCGCTTCACGGGAATGCCTTCTCGGCAGATTCACGAAGCCAAGCGAGAGTCGGATAAGCGAGACTAGCGAATACGACGAAAGTCACGAACATGATAAAAGCAGCAACGACAAGTTTGTGAAATATGTTGTCTAAAATTTAAATTGGTATCAACGGTGACTCCTAAATTCCGTGCTGAGACGACCAGTGTGAAATTGTGGTTCAGCATGTTGAGAACAACAATCAAGTGTACCTGGCTGCTTTTGTGTACCAATAATAAGAACCTATGTCTGTTTTATTTCCATTTAGCTTTAAGTTGTTGTTAGTTACCCAGTGGAATATATTATGCAGACAATTCCTGACTAAGGAACAATTTGTATCCGGAGTATCCAAGGAAAGGTAAATATGTGTATCATATGCATATAGGTGGTGGTACAAGTTATGGGTTTGAATAACTAAGCTGGATGGAGTAGTGTAAAGAGTAAAAAGCAATAGTCCAAGAATAGAACCCCGAGGAACACCACACGAAGTGGCTAAATGCCGCTGAAAAGCAATGAGCTATATTCACTCTTTAGTATATATCAATTAAACATATAATAATAATAATAATAATATTATTATTAGTAGTAGTAGTAGCAACAGCGGCGGCGGCGGCGGCGGCGGCGGCGGCGGCGGCGGCGGCGGCGGCGGCGGCGGCGGCGGCGGCGGCGGCGGCGGCGGCGGTGGTGGTGGTGGTGGTGGTGGTGGTAGTGGTAGTGGTAGTGGTAGTGGTAGTAGTAGTAGTAGTGGTAGTAGTAGTAGTAGTAGTAGTAGTAGTAGTAGTAGTAGTAGTAGTAGTAGTAGTAGTAGTAGTAGAAGAAGAAGAAGCAGCAGCTGCTGCAGCAGTAGCAGTAGCAGCAATGGTCGTGGTGGTGGTGGTGGTGGTGGTGTTGGTGTTGGTGGTGGCGGTGGTGTTGGTCGTGGTGGTGGTGATGGTGGTGGTGGTCGTGGTGGCGGTGCTGGTGGTGGTGTTGGTGGTGATGGTGGTGTTGGTCGTGGTGGTTGTGCTGGTGATTGTGCTGGTGATCGTGGTGGTGGTGGTGGTGGTGACCGTCGTCGTGGTGGTGGTGGTGATGATGATGATGATGGTTGTTGTTGTTGTTGATGGTGGTGGTGCTGGTGGTGCTGGTGGTGCTGGTGGTGGTGGTGGTGGTGGTGGAGGTGGAGGTGGTGGTAGAGGTGGTGGTGGAGGTGGTGGTGATGGTGGTGGTAGTGGTTGTGGTGGTGGTGGTGGTGGTGATGGTGGTGGTGGTAATGGTGGTGGTGGAGGTGGTGGTGATGGTGGTGATGATGGTGATGGTGGTGGTAGTGGTGTTGGTGGTGTTGGTGGTGTTGGTGGTGTTGGTGGTGTTGGTGGTAATAGTGGCAGTGGTAGTAGTAGTTAACGTTACAAACAATGCACAACAGCATGATACGATTAACTGAAAACGACACGGAACATCTGAATTCTAACCTTTGAATACGGTGAAAAGAGCCACCTACCCAATACATACACTTCATCCTTTCATAACACTTGTTGTGGGCGTTAGGTTTTGCAAGCTGCAAAACACAAAACGACGTGTCACGTTTGTTCACGAGGTGCCATTCATTTTGCAATTGTACATAGGTATGTTTGCATTAAAGCCGATGCATTGAAGTCGATATCTTAATCTCGATAATGACTTGACAATGAATGGACCAATATAATTAAGTGTAAACAAAATGAAGTCGAGAACAGGAATGACTGCTTAGAGCGTCTCAACGTTCACATGTATGTATGTTTACTTATATAACATTAATATGCGTATGTCTTGTCGAATGTAAGATAAGGTAAGATATTCTCCCTTTGTTGTCTCAGGCACTTTGTGTTTATATAATAATATGTTAATGGTGTTCTGAAGATAATATTTCGTAGTTGTGAGGAGGAAACAAACGGCGTTAAGCAAGGCTGTTTTTTCACACTAATCCTTTTTTCTCTATGCGTAGCAGCAATGCTTTAGGAAACCGCCAGCTTAGAACTAAAACCATAACTTTTGTTCTGTTTGTGACGTGAACTACTGTGGTTTAAGCACACACCTGAGAGAAAGGTGATACTGTGGTTTAAGCACACACCTGAGGTGATACTGTAAACAACATCCAGAGTGGAATCTGATCGTGGTCGCGCCTTCCTAAGTGGCAAACCACTTCAAACTGTCCAAAACTTCACGTTTCTTAAGATATCGGATCTCGGGTGAAGCGGAGAAGTGTGATATTTAACTGTTGGCCATTTGCGAACGCATTTACAAAAATTACGGTGAAATGTCAGGTGTACTAAGCAATTGTTCTGGTCATGATGCTATATGGACAATATTCGAAAATTTAGTCAGGACGTTGCATGCAGTAGGCATGAAACACCTTAGATTAATAATGTCATATAACATGTGAGATCACGTAGACAACAAAGAAATACCGAAACAAAGATTTAAGGATGTTGTGAAGCGATGCTTGAAGTAGAATTATATAGGTACAAGCAACGATACTCACTTGTGCAAGAAAGACCAACCTCGAGAGGACTCCTGTTAACTGAACAAAGCGAGCAGACGTAGCTGACTGACAGCAATCGTTGTACATAAAACACTCCAGTAATGGCTAGGAATAGACGTGACGAAAGACTTCCGGTGAAAACCCTCCATGTAACTACGCCTAAATCTGCAATGTAATTAGCGCCCCAAATCAGTGACTGTGAACATTCCCTTCATGTTTTCTTTAACGGAAAATCTATGAGACTGCAGTTGGATCTATCAAGACAGTACCGACTGAAACGTTGTCACGAAATCAGGCAACGTAGTGGATTCAGAAACAGGTTCTGTTGATTCACGTTTATTAAAGAAAACTGGAAGAAGTCCATTTCTCAGTTAATTCATACATTGCAGTTTGTGTGCATACACAGTATGCTATAGATGTTTAGAATAATGTAATCTAAGCTGAAATTGCATCACACAGTTAACATTTGAGCTAACTTCACCTCCAGCTAAGAATCCAAGCGACACTAGAAATCCCGTTAGCGTGGCAAGAAATCAACTTCCTCCATTATGTACGCCTCTGGTACCATATCTTTGAGGCTGGTGTTCTTTTCTTCCAGATGGCCGCCGGTGTTGTTGATACACCATAACCTGGGCTTTCCGTTCGATCTTCATGCTCAGGGCAACTTTTCTGATATAATCATCTTCTCTTCTCATCACATGACCATCTCGATTTATTAATCTTGATCATTTCTACAATTGGGGCGATCGTACTCTTCCTGTAGAAAATTAATAATAATTTCGCATTTGAGCAAGGGATAGCATATCATTATAACACGGAGACAGGATTAACTCGAGTGCTAAACCGTTCTCAATGCGGAGATAAACTTTGCAGTACAGATTAAACTAACTTAATGTGTAGTGTATCACAAGAAGCACAACAGCTTCGTCTCATCAATGTGTTGTGAAATTAATTAGTATCCTTGAATTTGCAGTCAAGACCTTTCTTTTTGGCTTTCGGTAATAATTGACAAATGAGTGCGGAAACAATAACAATAAATATAACTAACTAAATTTAACTTGATAACCGAAATAAGTTAAACAGTACAATATATAATATGTTAAACATATATCATAAAGCCTGCCGATATTTAATATTGTTTCACTACAAACAACATACTAATTTATCTCAAAACCATAACGCTACAACTCTCACGGTCTACGATGTCATTTGCCACATGGGGGGCAACCTTATTTCGATCCCCAGTCTAGGTCATGCTAATGCTTCTACTACGACAAGCAGACGTTGTGTTTTCTTAGCCTACCCTAATTTCTTCATCGCGCTGATACTACCGATTATGAGGGTATTGACACAGCTTGAGGTGTACTGTCGTTATTCCTAATAATACTGCCACTTAAAGATACAAAGTCTGATCTTTTGCAAATAAACCCATCGTTATATAACTTTATCGTAATATGTTTGTAAATATCGACATTGCTGTACATTCCAAAACAGCTGGAATGTTTTTGTTAAAATTCCGTTTGTCACTTATATTTATTTAAGTTCCTTGCTTTCTCGTTGGCGTGACATTTTCAAGCAAACAAACAACACGTTTCGAGTCTGGTGGATATGCAAATTAAAATTTGGAGTTTAGGAAGACTTTCCTAGTTAAACATTGCGCATAAAATAATGACAGGATGAATGTGGCGGAATGATGGTCCGGTTAGCAAAAAATAAACTATGGTTTGGTCAAGCTTTTGTTTAATCACGTACAACAAACATGTATCAATATAATTCAGACGCCAAGTGTTTTTTCTAGAGTTAAGGGGTTCAATGAACACCACACGTCAAGTCCATTCCACCTTTAGTGCATAAGAATATAAACACGTGTTTTGTAGCTGCATATTTAAATTTCTACCAGCCCCTCTAACAACCGTTACCCAGAGTGTGTTACACATTACCCCCAGTAGACGTGGTCAAGCATCAGTTCAACTTCCGTTGTAGCATCCAGCCACGCTGCAGTTGCGAAAGCTGTTCGTTCTTATCATTCCATCACTGGAGTCTCGTGGAGGTTCTCGTTTACACTGCTGAATCAACTGGAGCAACGTGGAGTTAACTAAATTGCCCAGGTTTCAAAAAGGCATCAAGACGATTTGAACCCGGGTTTTCTCGATTGAAAGACAGAATTCAGATTGAATTTACATACTTTGTTAATGTATTTTGTAAGTTAGTTTATATATATATATATATATATATATATATATATATATATATATATATATATATATATATATATATATATATATATATATATATATATATATATATTGCACGGGTACATTCGGCAAGAAAATGCTTAAGTGGTCGCAGTGAATGTACTAATCAAATTTATTATGCCGCGATTCAAAAAGAAAAATACACTGATTTATGAATTGGAATGTTTGCCTGTGAAATACCTCTAATACAACACGTTGTCTTCTGTCTGCCATTTTGCTATCCAGTTGAGTATGCCATCCCAATGTCATGTAGTAGTCTTTGATAAGGCACTTTGTCGAAAGCTTTCTGAAAATCTCAGTAGATAATATCTTCTGGTGATCTATCATCCACCCACAGTGATCTCTTCTTCTTTTAGGAATCCAGGTTGAGATGGATTTAATAATGTATAATTGTATGCATAACAAGCCCACCATATGTTCTTTCATGAACCTTTCTAATAATTTACAAATCACTAATGTCAAAATCACTAGTCTGTGATTTCTCGAATCCTTTTGAAATAATGATGTGATGTTTGCTTATTTCCGTTCAAACGGAACCACTCCCTGTTTTAATGACAGTTGAACACTCTTGCAAGTTGTATGTTAATTTGTTCTACTGTTTCCATGAAATTTATTGGCGGAACTGCGTCCACTCCAGGTGATTTATTATCCTTCATTGCGTTTATTGTCTTGGTTACCGTTTCTGGTGTTACAATTAACCGCCATAAATAATATGAGTTAGCATCCTGGAACTTAGCTATCCGTCTTCCGCCATTACAATTACGCTGTGATAGTCGTATTGTCGATATTAGTTGCCGTAGTAGCAAACAGCAGTAGTTATTAGCCGTGGCAGCAGTAATAGCAGTATGAGTAATAGTAGTAATAGTAGTAGTAGTAGCAGCAACAGCAGCAGCAGCAATAGTAGTAGTATAATTAACAGTTGCAGCAGTAATAGCAGCAGTAGCAGTAGAAGAAATAACAGCAGAAGTGGCAGTAGTAGTAGTAGATAGCAGTTGTTGCAGTAGCACCAGTAGCAGCGGTAGCGATGGTCGTAGTAGCAGTAGTAGTACGAACAGGTTGAGCAAGAAACGTAATTTGTTTCAAAACCACACAGAAAGAGCAGCACCAAAAATAGTGTGAATCATCATCATCATCATCACCAATGACAGCACAAAGGCTAGTCACTTTGTCACAAACAACAGCACCAGGAAGGAACGCGAACTTCAACTACTGGAGGTGAATCGATCGACTGTTACAACCAATATTGTAACAATCGACCGGTTATGTAATAAATCGACAGATGATGTAATAATCAAACGGTAATGTAATAAATCGACATGTTATTTAATAATCGAAGGGTAATGTAATAAATCGATTGGTAATGTAATACAAACGATGAAGATTATTATGATGACGACGATGATGAAGATGATAAATGGTAATGATGGGGATGAATAGGAGGAGGAAGGTAAATATAATTAAGGGTTTATCTTAGTGATGATGATTATGAGGATGATAATTATTACGACGATGAAGACAACTACGTCGTCCTCATCAGCCTCATCGTCCTGCTCCTCCCCCTTCTCCTCTTCAACATACTTATATTCACCCTTTTCATGGCTAGCTTAGGCGTTCCCGTGCTTCCGAGATCACGTGTTCCCGCTCCCGTGGTCCGTTTCTTGTCTTTCCGCGATCACGTATTCGTGTCGAACGCGTTCCCGTGTGTTTCACGTGATCCTGCGTTCCCACGTGTTAGCACGGATGTCTGAGTACAAAGGCAGTAAGTGAGGACGTCTTACTAGAACATAACCGCAAAATGGCGTGGCGATTCTTCTCTTCTCCACCTGCGAGCTGCCGGTGTTCAGTCACGTAACTCCACAAAATATACATATCATGAGTATCTTTTATTATTATGTAATCAAAGAACAAAATATAATAGGGCCGTTTTATTTGTTTGCCCACGAATTATGCAAGAAAAATAGTTTAGACATTTAGTCTGAATCAGCGGCCCACACACGTACTGATTATATGTAGTAAATATCAATGGATTTTATTCACTATTAAAGGGGGTTGTCTAAACAATTATGCGAGCAATTCAACATATAAAATTTAGGTTACATTTAAAATTTACCACATTAAGAGGTAATCCAAAAAAAACTAAAAGGTATCTTTAAATTAAAAAGCGATCACCTCAAAACGTAAAATAAGAGGCTGATTTTTTAGGAAGACCCTCTTATTATAATTTTTAGATGTTTCCTTAATGTTTTGATGACCCCTTAAGTTTATATTTATATGACTCATTGCTTATTTTGAGATAACCCATTAATTATATGAGATGACCCGTTAACATTTTCAGATGACGATCTAGTTACTTTGTTAAATGCGTCTTACATTTTTCAAAATGATTACTTAATTTATGTTTTAAAATCCGTTTAATTTATTTCAGATAACCGTTACATTTTCGATGTGACCCCATACTTTATTTGATGACCCCTTAAGTTTTTGTATTGTTATGAATCCTTACGTTTAGATTTCTATAATTATATGAAGTGACCGCTTCATATCATAGCGTGACACCTTATTTATTTGACATGATCAGCTAAATAAGTGTTTTACTGATCCCTGCTTTTTTTAATGATCCTTTACCTAGCTTGGGAAGACCCCATTATTTTGTGGAATGATAAATTAATTTATTGAGACGATCAGCTGGTTCACTTGTAAAAACTAGTTACACTTTTTAGTATACCTGAACTTTTTTTAAAACACACCCTTAATTTTTTAGATGATCCCTTAATTTGTTGAGAAAATCAGCTAGTTAACTTGTTAATGACTTCTTACATATTTTGTGATGATCCTTTAACTTTTTTCTAGACAACCACTTGATTGTATTAGATGACCCGCTAGTTCATTATTAAATGACCCCTTAATGACTCCTTTTTAAATAACTTTTAAATTGTTTTTTATAAAATCCCATAATTTTATGTAATATTTAAAAATAGTTTAAGTGCCTTTTAATCGTTTAGATGAACATTTTAGTTGACTGAAATTACCCTTAAATGTTTTAGATAACCCCTTCATTTGTTTCAGTTGATCCATAATTTTATTATTTTTAAGGTTAACCTTAAATTTCTAATACAATATTACATTGCATTTTGAGTTGAGTTGTTTGAGATGACCCCTTTTGATCAAGTGATGATCCGGTATGTTTAATTATCGATTTAATTATTTTTAATTATCGATTAAATAATTGTTTGAGATGATCCCTTAATTGAGTGTAGATTACCTCTTTCATTTATTGATGTGACCCTTTTTAATGACCTACCTTCTTCCTTACCACTCTGTCTGACTCGGTCCTATTGTTCACCAACATGTAGTTACTGCCGCGCGCTAGCTGGGAGGTTATAAGCGCTAGCTGGGAGGTTATAACGGCATTCCATATGTCCTCCCAGAAAACATGCGGCTGGCTCGTTCTGAGATTTCTATGTTAATCACACTTTTTTGAACGTCCAGTGGGTGTCAGCATGGCTAGCCGTTATAAGGGTGACCATCAGGATGACGATGACGATGATGAGCAGGAGCAGGGTGATGAGGATGAGGATGTCATTGTCTTCGTCCTCATAATCGTAATAATGATCACACTCATTGTCATCATCTTCGTCATCATCATCATCATCATTATCATCATCATCACTAAGACCGATTAACTGTCATCGTCGTCTTCCTCATCATCATTATAACCATTTATCACCCTCGTCATCAACGTCGTTATCATCATTCTTATCATCATCAAAATCATCATCATCATCATCAGCAGCAGCAGCAGCAGCAGCAGCAGCAGCAGCAGCAGCAGCAGCAGCAGCAGCAGCAGCAGCAGCAGCAGCAGCAGCAGCAGCAGCAGCAGCAGCAGCAGCAGCATCAGCATCATCATCATCATCATCATCATCATCACTAAGACCGCTTAATTGTCTTAACCTTCTTCTTCATCATCACCATAACCATTATCACCCTCATCATCATTGTTATTATCATCATCGTCATCATTATCATCACCATCATAATCATAATCATCGTCATAATCATCATCATCATTATCATCGTTACTAAGATGACCCCTTAATTGTCATCATAATCATCATAATCATTTATCACTCTCATCACCTTCTTCATCATCATTATTAACATAATCATCATCATCATGATTATCATCATAATTTTTAATACACTACCGGTCGATTTATTACATTACCGGCTGATTATTACATTACCGGTTGATTAGTACATTGCCGGTCGATTTATTACATTACCGGTCGATTATTACATTACTGGTTGTAACAATCGACACAATCATTCGAAAGTCTCTAAGCAAACATTTCCGTCCTCTCGGTGACGCGCATACGAAACGCAAAGGCTTAAAGTTGAGTAGTAATACATGTCGAACGATGGTGCCATTTCCCGGCTAGGCTTACTTACTTGAAACTGTATTCAAGCAGAGGTAATGTTTAACACTTGAATGTTTTATGTATTACCGCACCTATGTATCCATTGACATAGTCTATGTCAATACAAACTGCGCTCTACAATGCACGTTGCTATGTTAGACGGCCGTCCAATTCACTGGATTGTTTGCAAGTATGTTATGTAGGAGTATGCACCGCTCTGTTTGTGGTTGTAGCACTGCTCTGTTTGTGGTTGTAGCACTGCTCTGTTTGTGGTTGTAGCACTGCTCTGTTTGTGGTTGTAGCACTGCTCTGTATGTGGTTGTAGCACTGCTCTGTATGTGGTTGTAGCACCATCCCAGAAAATAAATACTTCACAGTTACCTTCACGGCGTCTTCAATTGAATTTTAATTCACACTGAAAGTATTTGACTTCGGAATAACAAATATAGCTACATTGTGTGTAACTTTATATCCTACCTCTGAATGATACCTCTGAATTTAGTTGTGTCACGTGCCAACACTATACACCGGTCGCCATAGCATTTCAAACGAAACGGGAAGATTACATTATGGGTGATCATTCAAGATTATGCCATGAAACGTTTCGTAATTGAGCCTTGTTGTTGTTAGTCCATCGTATATAAGTATATCCTGGATTAGCGGGTGTCTTTATTAACAGTTGAGTAGCGACAATGTCTGTACTCAGTCCACATGTCGGTTGCTGCAACATTAACATGTTTACCATGTTTTGCGACTAGTAGGGTCAACCTGTCATATTTTCGTATCGATGCACGGAGTAAGTAGAAAATAACTCGTATTAGCCGGTGGTATAAGGGAATGTCAAAGTCCGAAAAGGAACTGTAAATACGTAGTCTGATCAGCATTCTAGCCAAGCCTATATTTTCGAGTTACATTATCGAATCATTTATGTGTGGTGTTTTCGTATTTATATGAAAATGATGAAAAGTTATTAAACATAGTTTTACCTCACAATAAACTTGACATGTCAACAAGTTTCTTGTTAGATAAAACTATGTTTAACCAATCAAGCCAAGAAACCAGAATGCCAACTTTATTGAGTCAAAACGAATACGCTACAAACAAGACTACATATGCTTCACTGCCTATGTCTATGGTAATAGCAATGGAATTTTCTATAGCATAGTGAAAGGTGTGTATTTTTTATGCCAGTATATGCATATGCATGTCTACAATTGCACAGGCATAGTCATTGTAAATACTTGTTTGCAAACACCATCATGTTGGTTGCTGTTGTATGTCTTATTCACGTACGATATCATAGCACAATTACATATATGTATTTCAATATGAAAAAAATAAATATTCAAAACATACTAAAGTACAAATTCATGGGGAAGTGGTCTGATAATTAATACTCTCTGTACTAATAGGGACATGTTGACAATAATTGTGAATGGTCCCTAATCATATCTAAATCATTCGCTGAGTTCGGTGGCGACACCTAGCGAGTTAGTTGTCATAAGGTATCGGAATTGATTTGCGTGAAGCTACGCGGCCGTATGATAAACAAACGTCAAATCAACGGTGCGTTTGTTACATACAAACACTGCAAGAGATCGTACCAGCTGAGTATACAAAGTATATTTAGCCTAAGCTAATTACCGAATGTTTCGGTTAATTAGGTTTGTAAAACAAGAAATACACAGTTAGATTTAAGAAAATGCCTGCCGGCACAAAATCGCAGGCTCCATAATTATAAGAGAAAGAATACGTGTCCGATTCCATGGTGACATAGATGACCCCAAAATGAATAAATATATTCTGGTGAAATATTTGAAAATAACATAATATGATGCACTTAGTTGTTTGTTTTGTCCTACGCCACTAATGGGAACACAGGTTAAACAATGCACAATATTAAGCGCATATCGGTGTCTGACCACCCCTATACATCCTACTACGTAGCTTATAACCGAACCGCCAACTGTGTATCATTTCAAGGCTTTTTGTTAGCGTACTTGTCATTGCAAGACTCAATACACTTGGTTTTTTTCTTGGCGCACTCTATCGCGGCGTTTGTTGAGCTGGTCACGTCTTTCCACGGGCACATGTTGAGCTTAGCGAAGCAGTCACGGAAGACGTATTCGCAAAGTTCATGGCACAGTTCCAAGTCTAAGTTGCCCTTCTTTCGGCGACTTTTTTTGCCGCCGTCGATCGCCGTAATACACAATAAGGCGACGAACAGCAACTGTTGGAAAATGACAATAGTGAACAATGGTCAGTGGCATCATGTTGTATACACTCTACGCCACTCCAAACGGAGATCCGTGAATGGCTGTTCATTGACAGACTGCAACAATAGACTGCTGACAAACGCGAGAAGACTATGCAATCAACATGATGTTTGTCAGGTGTCTAAAATTTACCATAACACATATAGCTCGGGACAGGTCCCGGTCATGCAATAATAACACGTAGAGCCTCAACATTTCAGAAGTGTACGTATTTTACGAATGTGTTTTTATCGCAGATTACAACCTATGTCAGTAGTGGAAAAAGCGAAGCAACCGAAACCATTCCGATATATATATATATATATATATATATATATATATATATATATATATATATATATTTAGACATATACATATATATATATATAATATATATACATATATATATATATATATATATATATATATATATATATATATATATATATATATATATAAACAGTATATGGATTACACATATTTCATATATATTTTGTTAGTATTTATATATTGAGTATAGCTGATTTTAGTTTTACGATCGGCAACGCAACTATCCAAATAAATATTATACAACATCAGCACTATCGTTCTCTTTAATAGCAGCAGCAGCAATAGCAACAGCAACAGCAAGATATGCAACAGCAGTAACAACAGCAGCAGCAACAACAGCAGCAGCTGCTGCAGCAGAAACAACATATCAAGTAATATATCAAGCATCGAGGGTATGATATTTCATCGCTGCTATAACATGTCTACCACACACACCGTTAATTTCGCCACGATCGTAGGTATTCGTGATGATGTTGGATTATTGTGCTCTCCAACAATTTACTAAACCTCATTACTGTGTTGTTTGCTGTCTGTTTGCTGTCTGCATGGTGACAGTGATGGTACTTGTGCTGGAGCTTAGACGGTCCTCGACCGTGTTCCATCGTATATCTGATTATTTTTTTGTCTGGAATGACAGCAGGACATGTCGCAGGAGACAGCTTCAGTGAACACAAACATGTCGCAGGGGACAACTTCAGTGAACACAAACATGTCGCAGGGGACAGCTTCAGTGAACACAAACATGTCGTAGGGGACAGCTTCAGTGAACACAAATATGTCGTAGTGGACAGCTTCAGTGAACACAAACATGTCGTAGAGGACAGCTGAATACAAACATGGCAAAGCATGTGCTCTCGCATCATAAATCGCCTGGGAAATGTTTATTTCCGGTGAATGTTACTCATGTGATAGATGTGAAAGAAGTGAGTACAATTTACGTTAGGCGAAACAACACTGCAACCGAACTTAAATACCATCCTGCGCTGGTCGCAACATCGAAGTATCGAGTAGTAGGGTTGGGTGCAATACTTTTAAAAGACAAAGTATTACAAAAACTTGAAATACTTATTACATTGTAATTGTATTGCAAATATTTGCAATACAGTATTGCAATTTCATAAAAGTATTGCAAATACCTTTGCAGTACCATTCCGTCCTATTACATTGTACATATTGTAATATTTATAATAATAAAACAAGGGTTTATGTTAAGGACCACATGAAGTTTAAATTGTTAGGATACAATGGGAATTTTGGCATGTTTTTTAACAGCGCGTAAGTCTTACATGATACCTGGATTTTCTCATTAACCCATAAGC